>CM057459.1:884005000-884312500 GCA_016271365.2 Neoceratodus forsteri
TCTCATGACCATGACATCTCTCTGTATGTTGTTAAAAATTTCTAACCATGGGCCATGTCCTAGGTCATTCCCGCGCAGGTGTATTATAAGGAGGTCTGGGGCCTTGTTGTTCTTCCTCATCTCTAGCAGTAAGGGAAGGAGCTGCCCCATCACATTCCACGTAATCCTTTCCACAGGATCCTTATTCCATCGTGGTCAAAACCCAGCTGTCTTCCACCTATCTTCTGTGCTGCCTCCCTTTCCACCCAGTAGATGTGTGAGTGTCCCACCATCCATATGATCTTCCTTTTCCTTGCCTCTATAGCAACAATAAGAAACAGTGAAGACAGCAGCCCCGATCAACCTCCCCTTCCCCCCCCCGCTTTCTTCCCGTACCTTATCCTTTTACTCTTTCCTGTAGGGAAGACAAGATTGCAACAGATTAATGTACAGTATTTCAAATGTATTTTTTGTAGCAGTCTGATGACCATCGCCCTATGGCCTTTATGTCCTCCCCACCTTTTCCCTGTGCTGCCGCTTCAGATGCTGCCCCAATCCTGAAAGAATGAGAAGAGAACCTGTCTGGGTTTTTCCCTAATTCTTTTATGCTTCATTTTAACACCCCCGAAATCTGACTCCTTTTTACTTCCTTCCCATCACAGTGTATAAACAACAGACCCTCCTTTTTTGGCCTAATCCTGAGGTAACATCGCATCAGCTGGCAGGGGCACAAATCCGGGTTTTTACTGGGTTTAATGTTTACTTTATAACCCTTTCCTATCTGATCCGTCGTTGAGCTCGCAATTTCGAGAGTGAACCCCTTCTTTGTCCATTGCATATCTTCATACTGTAGACCCTTCCCTGTAGAGGGTGTACTTGGCCCCACTATTTCTGACACTCTGAAAGCTCCCTTGTGTAACACCGAAAACAGTGCTTTAAATAGTGTTACTTCGTATGGGGTGTAGCAAATTTTTGTCAGATTTTTTTGAATCCTTTCTAACAAGTGTTCTGAGACTGGTTCTCTTCTATCCCTCTCCCTCCCTTTTAACCTTTGCCACCCCATCATCATCTTTCTTACCAAAACACTATTGCAGGGCTCCCCCCAACCTTTCATCTGGCAGACCCATCCTACTGCCGCTAGCTGTACTCTGACAGTGGCGTAGGCCACTCCTTCCTCCCAGCTTGACACTACAAACCTCCCCACCTGCTCTTCTGTGACTGACCCACTTACCTCCATGGTGTGGCGGGTTCTGAAAACCTGGAAAACTCTCCATGAGCTTTCATAAGCTTTTAAAGTGTTGCCTGCCCATGAGCTTTGAAAGAGATGTGCTGCTCCTTCCAGCCAATCTCCCATAGCTCCTCTGGGATCTTCTTTCCCATCGGATGTGCATTGGGAGCTAGTACCTGACACCTCGCCATCTGTAATCGGGAGAGGCTGTCAGCAATAGAGTTCTTTTTTCCTGCAATGTGCCTGGCCCTGAAACTCATGTTGAGCCTCATCCCCTGTAAGACTAGCTGCGGTAGTATGTGGAGTACCAGGACTGTCCTTGACCCCCTGTTGTTCAGCATGTCAACTAGTGCCTTATTGTCACACCAGAATGTGACCCGCTGGTTCTGTAACCATGATCCCCACATTTTTGTCACTGCCCAAATAGGGAAAATCTCCAAAAAAGTGATGTCCTTTGTCAGTCCCCCCTCGACTCACTCTTGTGGCCATAGTTCAGCCATCATCTTCCCTTTGAAGTAGGCTCCAAACCCATGTCCCCCCGAAGCGTCCGTGTAAATTTCCAAATCCGTGTTGTATAGCCATTCATCCTGCCAAATGGCTATCCCATTGTGTGTTTTTATAAATTGTTCCCAAATTTTTATATCTTCCTTAATCTCTCTCCCTAGTGTAACCCAATGATATGGTTTTGTTCCCCCCGCCATGGCCCTTGCCAGATGTCGTGTAAACGCGTGTCCTGGCCCTATTGCTCTACACGCAAAATTCAAGTGACCCATTAACCGTTGGCTGGTAATTAGGGGCACCCATTTCTTTTTTCCTATCTCTAATAACAGTCTCCTTAACTTAATTATCTTTTGGCTTGGCAGGCAGAATAACCCCTGTTCTGCATCCACCTCTATGCCTAGGAATTCCAAACACCTGCTGGGGCCCTCCATTTTTTCTCCTGCCAATGGCACTCCGAGCTCCCCACACAACTCTTGAAAGTCCTCCAGCATCACCCTTACCCCTCTTTTTCCTTCCCCATAAACAAAAAATCATCCAAGTAATGGACTACCATGTCGTGCCCATACCTGACTTTGAATACCCACTGCAGCCATGTGCAAAATTTCTCAAAGGTGGAGCATGCCACTGAACAACCCATTGGCATGGCCTTGTCAAAAAAATACTCCCCTTCTATCTGGAAACCCAACAATTCCCAATCCTCCCTGCAGACCGGCAAAGCTGGAAGGCAGACTTGATGTCTGTCTTTGCTAGCCACCGGGTGTGCCTTGCCCTGATGATATCCACAGCATCCTCTAAGATCTTATAGGACACCCTACTATCCTCTTCTGAAATGTGGTCATTGACAGTTTCTTTTTTCTTGGTAGGATAGGTGGTGTATCACCCGATATTCCCCCACCTGTTTTTTAGGGACCAGACCCAACGGAGATACTCGTAGGTGCCGGAAAGGGGGCTCTTTAAAGGGGCCCTTTATCCTACCTGCTTCCTTTTCGCTCCCAATTTTCTTTTTTAGCAGTGTTTCCCTCCCCTTAATTGAGTTTAAATTTTTTGCCCATGTTCTAAATCTCTTCCCTTGGTAATGTAAGCTAAAACCTTTTTGAAAGCCTTCTATTAATTCCAACCCCGCCTTTTCATTAGGGTACCCTTTCACCCATCGTTCTATTACTTCACCTGAACTTCTCATCATACTGTAACCAATTAGTGCCCCCCATCATCTTATATGCATTTCTTATAATCAGTGAATAAGCTAACAGGGGAATGCCCAATTCTGACTTCTTTTCCTGTGCCATAGCACTGAAATATGTGAAACCCATGGTCCATGCTTCCCATGATTTCCCTTTATATGTGGGCCCTTTTTGCACCTCGCCCTTCTTGACCAGCACTACTGCAGCCACCAATTCTTTTTTACTGAAACTCTCTTATTCCTCTTACAGTTCAGCTGTTTTCTTGTCTACCAGGGCAAACATATCTACAAATTCTCCCTTCCAGATTTTTTCTTTTGTTGCTACTGGAACATGATCTGCTATACACAGTCCTCCACCCCCTTTTATCTGCCCTATCACTTCTGCCCCCCCTTCATCTGTTTTTCATCTTTATCCTTTTCTTCTAACTCCCCCAGTACTTTTTGTAACTTCTTAATGCCATCTCCCCCCATACCTAATAAAAATTGCTCCACATATTCCTTCATGCTACTTTCTAATGTCAACACTGTACCTGATTCTCTGCGGGGTTCCTTTGGTGCTCCAATTGCTACCTTGTCTCCTGGTTCCGCTCTTTCTCGTGTTCTGCTTGTTGGGCCCTACAGGTTACTATTGGCCATGGGTTCTGTCGTCCCTCTGCCTGGCTGTGGTACCCCGAGCCGGGTAGGTTCAGGTGTGGGAATGCTGGGTCCCAGTCCCGGTTGAGGCCTAACCTCTTGCCTTGGGCTGGGCTCTGGTTCAGGCATCGGCCCCTCCAGACTGGGTGCAGGTGCATGGGTTGTTGGTTGCCACCCTGGAGAACTTGTTCTGGGGCATTTTGGCACCAGGGTCCCAGCTCCCTTCCCTTTTCCTCCTGCCCCGCTCTGCCCCTTCTTTCTGACCTTCCCTTTTCTTGCTAGCCCTTCCCCCCTTTCTGCATCCTCTACTGAATCCAGGACTTTGTGGGCCCTGTCCACCAGCTCCATAATCGTTTTCATGGTGTCCGTCTTCATTAGTCTGGATCCCTGTGTGTTCATTTTTTCTCTCTGCTTCCTGCTCATATAAAAATATCATTGTTAATGACTTCCTAGAGCTTTTATTATAAGTTTCTTTTTTTTTTTAAACTTTGTCACTGCCTGTGTCATTATTTGCTGCCAGCCCATGGTCCTTTTCCTTGATGACTGTCTATCCTGCTGTCTGGCTACCTTTGAAAATGCTCCTCGTGGCTTCCATGCTTGTTTGAAAAAAACAGCTGCCCTGTTCCCCCCTGCTCCAAGATGGCCGCCCCTTCTTTTTTTTTTTAAATGGCTGCCTGCCATGTGCTTCTGCAAGGTGGTGTTCCAATTAACCCCTTCCTTCCAGCCTCGCAAAGGGGATAGCTTGCTGGAGGCTTTTTTTAAGCACCTTGATTCTTGTGCAATACGATGGCTCTTCCCTTCTAAATGCTACCTCAGCCATCACACAGTCAGCCCTTATTGCCCTGCCCTTGTCACCTTCGTGCTTTCAAACATTTTTTTTTTTTACAAGCAAAAACTCCCCTTCCTTTTTTTAAAATCTGTTCTTTTTATATAACTCACATTTCAGTCCTTCTCTGGTGACTCAATTATGCCTCTTGTGTTTTTTCAGCCCTTTCCTCTCCCGTCTTGCACTCCCACATGGTCGCCCCTTCCTTTTTTTCCTCGCTTTTGTTTGTGCCCGCCTCGCCTGTTTGTCCTGTCTTCTTTTGCCCTTTCCTACTCGCCCGTCCTCCTGTGCACATAAAACCTTGCTGTAATCACGCTGTGCCCCTTTTTCAAAGGCCCTCTACATCATAACCAACAAAGCTGCACCCACCCCACCCCCCTTTATGGACCCCCTCTGCACAGTCTGGCTGTTGCTCGCCACGTGGCTCAAATTCCTGTCTCTTTGTCTCCCTGGCCACCTGCCTTGCTTAGTTCTATGACCAACTTCCTTCTTTTTACACGCTATTGCCTCTTGTAACCATCCACTCGCTACTCGCTGTCCAATTTTGAACCTCTTGCACTCCCCCTTCTTTTCGCGCCAACCCCTTGTCCCAGTCAACACCCCCTTTGAGCGCCTCCTGCTTTGGCTCTGCTCCTTCCCTTCTACCCCAGCTCCTTAACATTTTTCCAGACCGTTGCCTGAAGCTTGTCCCATTCTCTCATCCTGCTTATCACGTCCCGCTGCTCCCATTTAAAAATAATCGTCAGAGTCAGCTACCTTAGCCCTTCCACCAGAGTGTCTGTCTCGCTCGCTGCAACCTGTTGCATTCTTCTTTCCTTTCTTCTTTTTTTATCCTACATACTAAAAACGTGCTGCTATTTTTTTTTTTAAACAGATGCTATAACCTCCTGATTTTTATCCACAGATGCTAATCAAAAAACCCTCCCATGGTTTTAAAGGAATGTTATGGGGAAATGCACTACTCACTGAGCTACATCAACAGTTGCAAAAATGTTTGTTACTGTCTGCATACCCTTTTGTTTGTGGATTCACACATTTTTTTTACTTCTTGCTCTTTCTTATCCCTGTGAATGTATTAATACAGCATTTTTTCATGATCCATTTAAACTTGAATAAAATTCAATCAAAAATCAAATCAAAAATCCTCTTCCTTACCTTCTTCTTAGGAACTCCTGACTGATGTGCTAGGTTCTTGAAAATACTTACCCAAAAGCCTAGCAGAAAGTGGCAGAGCCCCTCTGTGTTGCCCTTTTTAACCTCCTTTTTGCTCTGCCCCTCCCTAGCCTTTCCTTTTCTCTTATTGGTCCTTCTTACCCACCCACTTTCTGACAGCCTCGTGACCTCACGAGGCCATCCCCTTTCCTATGATCTCACTCCCCTCCCCTCCTTATGCCCTCCCCTTCCTTTTCTTCCCTCCCCATCTCCCCCCCTTTCCTGTTATAGTACCAGTCTCTTTTTAGGGTTAAAAGGAAGAGGGCCTGGAACAATGGGGGCTGCCCCTCATGGCAACCCGTTTTGTTGCAGTAGAATCTAGAAGGTTTGAAAGCACTCTGTGTGTGTGTCCAGTGGGGGGAGGGAATTAGAAAAGAAATGGAAAATGGTAAAAGAAGCAACTGTATATTGGAGGTAACAAATCGCTATATCTTGCCAATAAGGAAACACAAAAGGAGCTCAAAAGAGAGGCACTGTAGGCTGTGAGGAGAGACAAGAAGGCCTTCAGAAAGTATCAAACAAGTCAGTGTGAGGGAGATAGGGTGTAGATTCACAGGTGGCACTTGGAACTGTAGTTACAGTCTCAGTTCCACTATGTTGTGTTTATTTTCCAATAAATGTTGCATTTTTGATCGCAGTTTGTGACTTCAGTGATTTTCTGTGGCTATTGGAGTGCAGACCTTTTCTGTTTTGGGTCAGTTCGTATTTAGGGTTGCCACCCCTTGTCTGCAGCCTGCCTTGCACAGGTGTGCGGGCTTTACACCCATTTTGCCTTAAAGAAGGTGAAGCATGGCAAGAGGAGAATAAAGGGAAAGTGGACTGAGTCAGTTTTTCTGTGCAGTATTTACTGTGGAGGATAAAGGGCCATTAGCAGACTGATCACTCATAGCAATGGGGTTCCTATCACAGAGGAAATTGTGCTAAATGGACTGAATGCAGTGAAGGTGGACAAGTCCATGCCTGAATGGGCTGCATCCCTAGGTGGTAAAGAAGATTAGGGGGATCCTAGCTTCACTGCTGGCTGAGCTATTTAATAGCTCAATGAAGAGGAGGGTGGTAAAAGGACAGGAATAGGGCATATGATCTTCCCCAGCGCAAGAGTGGAAGTAGGGATGAACCTAGTAACTACAGACCAATCCGTCTAATAAAAGACAGGATGGTGGATTTCCTGGAAATAAGCAGACTTTAGTATATCGGGGAGACTGGGTTCAGAGGGGGGAAGCTGTGTCAGATGAAACTGGTTTCTTTTAATGGATGACAAAGGTTGTGAAAAAGGGGCAGCTGTGGACATACTGTACTTTGATTTCCATTAAGCCACCAACAGTGTCCCGCATGGACAGCTGGTCTAGATGCTAGGGAATGCTGGGGATAGAGATCAAAATCACAAAGTGGACAAAAAGTTGGCTAAAAGACAGAAATCAGAGTGTTGTCCTAAACAGGAAATTCTCAGAAGTTGAGGAGATGAGCAGTAGAGTCTCACAGGGATCAGTCTTGATACTGGTCCTTTTAACATACTGTACTTATCTGTGATTTTTCAAGGGGGGACCTAAGTGAAAAAGTACCTCTTCATAAAAGATACACATATTTGAGAAAGTGTGGACAGTGAAGAGGGGGTAAGAAGTATGAAATATTATCTAGAAAGCCTGGGAAAGTGGTCATGGGTTTGACAGGTGAAATTCAGTACCAAGAAGTGCAAAGTAATGCACATAGTTGAAAGAAATCCAAGGACTGATTACAGAATGGAAGAGGGTTGAAGTTCCTATGAAGACTTTAACAAAATAAAGGAATTTGGGAGTGATAATATCTGACAATTTGAAGACAACAGCACATTGCAATTGGGCAGTGGGACGGATACATAGGATGCTAGGATGTATAGAAAAGGGATTAGCAGCCTGATGAGAAAAGTGATTCTGCAACTGTGCATGTCCCTGGTTTGTACTCACCTAGAGTACAGTGTGCTGTTCTGGAACCCACAATTGAAGAAAAATAGGGACAGGATGGAAGTGGTGAAGTAGAGGGCAACCAGAATGATCCAGGGGATAGGAAAAAGCTTATACTGAGGCAAGAAGAAAGAGGAGGACATGCTATAAAGGCACATATACCGTTCCAGGATTACCAGAGAAGACAGTATAAAGTTTTCTGTGCTGAATGGGAACACTAACATTGGAGGATGTCAATCAAAATGGTGATATAAGCGGGGCGATTTAAGAGAGACACCAGAAAGCATTTCTTCATATAAAGGGTGGTGAAGGACTTGAACATGCTGCCAAGGGAGGCAGTCTGTATGGAATTAATGGGGGGAATCCAGGCATGGATGCAATAGGCATATGGGGATGGTGATGGTGGTGACAAAAGGGGAAGGAGGAATTGGGAATTGATGGGCCACTGGGGCCCCACACACAATTAGCATTAGATAGGTACGGTTGGACAGACTCAATGGGCCACAGGGCCTTTTTCTGCCAAAAGTATATCAGTTTTTCAGTTTCTATGTAATACTGGGGATGAAAAAGAGTAAAGAGGAAGCAATATACAGAAACATAGAATGTAAATGTGATGGCAAATAAGGCCCGCTTGGCCCACCCATTCTGCCCATTTTTAAGACCTTTGCTTTTTGCTGTAAATCCAGCTTGATGTATGGCACCATATCTTCCTCTTCCTTCCTTACCCCTACTATTCCCTTGTGCTTGCCCAAGGCATTTTTGAACCCCACCACTATTTTCATCTCCACCACCTCCATTGGAAGGCAGTTCCAGGCAGCCACCACCCTTTCTATAAATAAGTACTTCCTCACATCCCTCCTGAATTTACCCCCTCCAGTTTCATAGCATGCCCCCTTGTTATATTGCACCTTTTTCTCAACAAAATACCTCCCTCCCTCCTGTACCTTAAATACACCTGTGAGGTTTTTAAAGATCTCGATCATATTCCCCCTCTTCTCCTCTAGGGTGTACATATTTAGTTCCTTAACCCTCTCCTCATATGGCTTTTGATGCACACTCTGCACTACTTTGGTAGCCCTCCTCTGGACCACCTCCACTCTTGTCTATGTTCTTTCTGAGATGTGGTCTTCAGAACTGGACAGAGTGCTCAAGGTGAGGTCTTAGCAGTGATCTATATATGGGCAGCACCACCTCCCTGTTTTTGCTGGCTATACCCCTTTCTATGTACTCCAGCATCCCACTAACCCTTCCTACTGTTTTGTCACACTGCCTGGCCACTTTCTAGGTCATCTAATATGATTACCCCTGCTTAGTCTTTGTCAGTATAACTCCATCCATGTTGTACTCTGCACCTGGGTTTCTATGGCCCAAGTGCATTATTTTGCACTTTGTTGCATTAATACCCAGCTGCTACACCCTTGACCACTCCTCAAGTCTTTTCAGATCCCTACCCATCCTTTCCACCAGCTCTGGAGTGTATAATCTGTTGCTGATCTTGATGTCATCCACAGAGAGGAAGACCTTTTCTTCTAGTTCCTCTGCTATGTCACTTACAAAGGCATTCAAGATGACCATTCTCAGCATTGATCCCTAATGTACCCCGTGGGTCACCCTCTCTTCCTCTGAGCAAATGCTGGTAACCACTGCCCTCGGTGTCCAATCTGCTAACCAGTTTCTTACCCAGGTTACCACTTTATTTCCCCACCCCAAGTTCCCCAACTTGCTTACCAGTCTCATATGTGGAATGGTGTTGAATGCCTTACTGAAATTCAGGTAGGCCATGTCCACCACTCCCCAGTATATAGATTTACTGCTGCCAGTAAAGGGAGTTTCTTCTTTGATTTGGTAATGGAAATCTGAATTTGGAGCCTGAGATCATTAGTGACTCCCTTAAACAAACCAGCCAATGTAAAAAGGCCTACAGCAAGACTAACAGGATAATAGGGTGCATCCAGAGATGGTACAACAGTAGAACACAGGAGGACTGTTACCACTGTATAGGTCACTTGTAATGTCACACTTGGAGTTTTATGCCATGTTTGGGGTCCACACTTAAAAATGGACAGGGACAGACTCGAGAAGGTACAATGCAGGGTGACCAAGATAATTCAATGCCAGGAGGACAGATCCTATGAGTATTAACTAAAGGCATTGAACATGTATTTACTCGAAACCAGAAAAATGGCGGGGATCTGAGAGTACAGGAGCTACTCAGTGGGATGAGAGAGTCAGAAACACAGAGAAGAAAAAGTAGAATTATGTAAGAAAAGGCCCCACAGAGGCAACAGGTCCCAGGGAATTATAGAGTAATGTTAGTAGACTGGACGGACCATCAGTCATTTTCTGCCATAATTGTCTATGTTTCTGTGATACACAATTTTGATACCATTGCTCAACAGGTTTAGAAATTTGAGGATGGAATTTTAGGTAGTGGTCAAAACAGGATTACAGTGGTAGAATCACCACCTATGAGAGCTGTAATAAGATCTTACAGTATTTCCCTCACCTTATATGACATGGTGCCAGAAATGCATGCTCAACCCATTGTGAGGACTTAAAGATAAATGTGGGATACAGCAACAGCAAAAATATCAAACAAGGAATTTATTAGGCACATGGTAACACATGGTCAACACATTCTGTATATGTCTTTTTGTTTCACAGTAACAGGTGCAGGTTGGAACAATAAGCCTAAACTACCATTTTCCCTGTTTAGGGATTCATATATTCAGCATTCAAAATCAGCTGTCACAGCATTTTTCCATCTCCCATATAAGCAGTTAGGATTAGCAGAGAACAATATATCATAAATGGAAAGTCTTTTTTTCTCTCTCATTTTCAGTTCTCTCACTCTGTTGTCCCTTCTCAGACTAGTTTATTCTCTCAGACTCAGCAATCAAAAACTATCATAGAGGCAATTAATACTGTAGGTAATACAAAACATGTTCAACACAAGGACAAACACTGAGCTTTAATGCTTATGGTTGGTCAAGCAGGGAACACAGAGTTGTATCCACAATCACACATGTAAGGGTTCCCAGGTGGCATTTTTTTAAAATCTGAGACTTTTATTGCTTTTTCCTTCTGGAAAATTGTGTGGGGTGAAAGATTTAACAGTCCCCTCTCACAGCCCTTTTTATAGAGGTTCCAAGTTACATTATGGTCAGTTTCCAAATGTATCCAGTTTATGTTTTGCTTAAGACATAAGTAAGGAATAAGACATGATAGAGTGTTGGTCTTTATGTAATAAATGCACACCCCAGGTGTGTAATAAGACTCAGAGTTATTTTTTTTAACACCTGGGAGGTGCATTTACAGCATGAGAGGCAACACCCTAGAGTCTTACATTGTCCTAATAACATGGGAATGAAGTTAAAAAAAATAGAATAGTCATTTTTATTGTAATAAGAATATTTAACAATTTGAAAAATAAAAAAAATATGCATTTTAAAAGTCTTGTTTGTTAAAAATATAAACTTGCCCCTCTTTCATCTTTGTGTTGTGCGCTGATGGCATATTTGGGATATTAAGAAAATGCTTGCACAATTGTCTAGTCATACTGAAAAAATTAAATACTGTACAATTTTCTATCAGTTGTTTCTTTGTATGCTACTTGTAGTTTGAAACTTTGATCATTTACTTAGCGTGCAGTGGTGGCTGTTGTGAATCAGTATGAGTTGTTGAGTTTTGTGAGCAAGGCCACTGGAGTTAGTATGAATAGGTGATCACAGTGGTCAGGAGTCAGTGTCAGTTTCTGAACATGGCAGTTGAGAGTTAGCAGATTTGCTGGGTATGATTTGACAGATGTTCTGTGTTAGATGGACAAGCACAGCAGTAACAGGATGCACACTGGTGTAAAATGAGCAGCAGGATTTAATAGAGGCTGAGTGGGAGATGAGGGGGCAGGGAGGTGAAGAGAGGAGCTTCTTCAGGCTGTTTAGTATTCATGAACATGGTGGATGACAGGCCTAAAAATAAGGAGTTACAAACAAAATGAAACAGGTCATTTGATGGGTTTAAATATTCTCTTTAATACTGTATATTAGGTGTTTGTTTGATATAGGAGGCAGTTTGAGTGTGCTAGAGCATGTAACATTGTTATTTTGTTAGGTAAAGACAAGTAAGGGGCATCAAGCTTATTCACTTTATCAATACAGATTCCAGAACTTCTTTTTCAAAATTTTCTGGTAGGCAAGGATATTTGGGTACGCTGCATCCTGGTTGCCAGAAAAGTACCTGGTGTATAATTTACGACTCTGTTAGGACAAAGGTCAGGATACTGCTCAGCTATTCAGGATGTTGTAATTTCCCTACCCATTTTATAAGAATGTATAGCACATAACCTCACTCCTTGCCTCTGACTCTGCTACCTTTAATTCTGCTAAACAGTTTCATCTGCTCTGTTTTTGTATACCCATTCATAATTTTAAATGTGTCAATTATGTCTCCCGCAGTTTTCTTTCTCTAGAAAGAACAAGTCCAATGCTCCCACATTTATTTATACAACATTTCCAGACCCCTGATGATCTTTGTAGGCCTAGACTATACCTATTCCAGGTCTTTTCTCTCCTTTCTGTAATCACACATGCCAGTTTTCTACACCATATTTTAAAAACTTCTGTACACTAAATTCTAAAGGCATGTGCAATATATTCAAAAATCCTACACCATTTTTAGTCTATACAGTATTTTCAGCTTAATGTTATGTTTTTCAAATGTATTTAGACATGTACATAACATATAGGATAATGTATGGGCATCGGTGGTAAACCACACTATGCTAGTGCCGAAAGGTTACCTTGGCAACTTTAGTTAACCTAGAGAGCACAGCTCAAGAGGGTAATCAAAAGTTGCCATGGTAACCACGAGGCACTAGCATAGTGTGGTTAACCACCGATGCCCATACATTGTCTTTTATAGTGTATGGGCATTGGTTTTTGGCACATTATCAAGCATAGTAGGCACTATGAGTAAACAATACAGCCTCTTACCTTATTAGGATCACAATGAGATAGTCGGTTTCGTTTGACGAAAAATCAATATTTATTTATTGAACAAATTTACTGTTTACGATGTCATGCTGAAAGTATTCGGTATATTTAACAAAGAAAAACACACGCTCATGTGAATCAATCAGTCAATCAATCAAATCTTTATTTATTCAGGCAGACATCTTTGAGCAGGGCTCATTTACAAGATGGACCTGATAAGGTCAAGGTTCAATGGTTGGTACATTAGCAGATATATACAAAACACTTGTAATTAAACAGATACAGTAATATAAACATATATACAATAATCGAAGGGCAGAGGTTGATTAACCCTAACAGGACAAGGTAGGATACAAGAAAATACCCTAAAAGAATCCGGTATGTACAAATCCCAGTAGAGGAGCCAAAGCAAGCACGCAACATAAGGTACCCAGAATTATAGGCTCCAGGGAAAACTAAAGCAGACAAACAAATATAATGATTGACTGACTGCAAAAAAGTGGTGATTACAGCCTCTGACAAATGACATGGAAGGGCTGGTGGGGGATTCAGACAGGGGCTATAGCTAATAGTAGTAGGAGGTATGGGGGAGTAATTAGGGTTGAGGTAAGTGCCAGGAGTTGATGTGAAGATCATAGTCAGGGGAAGCAAAAACTGCAAAAATGGTATGATAGGGGGCTGAGATACCAAATAAGGGGGCTGCATGGGAGGGAATACTAAGGGGATAATTTATGGCAGAGCTACCAATTATAGTTGCTGACTGGAAGGGGGAGGGGTGTGAATGTGACTGGACTAGGTCTTGTGGTAGCAGTTGCATTTCTCTGGGAAGAGTCTTATGCAGAGCTTTTTAAAGGATGCTAGCGGTATAAAGTTGGCCAACTTTAGGATCTTCTGTAGAGAATTCCATGCCATTGCTAGAGAGTAGCTGATAGCAGACCTCCCATACCGGGTGTAGACTTTGGGTATCTTGAGCGTGATGAAGTTGTTGCTTCTTAGGGCATAGGAACTAGCTTTGGCCAGTGTAAAGCAGTCTAAAATATAGATTGGAAGTTTATTAGACAAAGCTCTGTAAATCCAAAGTGCAGCATTTCTGTTCCTTCTGAGGTGTAGGGATGCCCATCCAACTGCAGCATAGAGACAGCAATGATGAGTGTTGAATGGAAGATCTGTAATAAATCTTAGTGCTCTGTGATACAGGGTATCCAATTTGCTTAAATAGGAAATAGGACAGTGACCATAAAGGAAGTCTGCATAGTCGATAAGTGAAACAAATGAGGCCTGGATTAGCCTCAACCTTGAGTCTCTGGTTAGGAAGTGTTTTATTCTGAAGAATAGGCCTAGCCTCTGGTGAAGTTTTTTCAGAAGTTCTTCAGTATGATGTGTGTAGTCAAGCCTGCTGTCAATCCACACCCGTAAGTATTTGAATTTATCTACATAGTCCAGGCTTTCTCCAAGGATGGTGGATAGCTGGGGAAGATTGCTTAGTGAGGAGGTGTTAGTATAGGTATGATTGGAGAAGAACATTGCTTTTGTTTTCTTTGCATTTAAGAGGAGCTTTTTCTCAAGTAGATGATGTTGCAAAAGGGAGAATTCTGCTTGTAAAATTTCACAGGCCATTACAGGAGATGGATTACTGACATACAAAACAGTATCATCTGCAAAGAGGTGAACACTGGCTTTGGTGAGATTTGAATCAATATTATTAATGTAAATGGCAAAAAGGATAGGGCCCAGGATAGATCCTTGCGGAACTCCTCTTAGAAGTGGTTTTAGTGAGGATAGGTCACCTTCAGCTTTCACCTGTTGCAACCTATCAGTAAGGTAACACCTAAACCACTTAAGAGAGGGTGGGTCTAAGCATATGGAATGCAATGAAGAGAGTAGCAGCTCATGGTCCACTGTGTCGAATGCCTTGCTTAGGTCAAGGAATACAGCACAGACACTGTTCTTTTGTCTAATTCGGTTTACTAGTCATTTTAACTTTGGCAGTGCAGAGATAGTGCTGTGCCTGGCCCTAAATCCAGATTGAGCTGGATTTAAGAGATTAGTAACTTCAAGGTAATCTCTTAATTGGATGTCTCTAACTTCTCTAGCATCTTGGATAGCACTGGAAGAATGGATATAGGCCTGTAATTGTTGAGGTCCATGGCGCCCCTGATTTTAGGAGGAAACACTTGGGCTGTTTTCCCATCGAGGAATAGAGCCAGAGGTTAATGATAGATTAAAAAGATGTGTTAAGGGAACTGCAAGCACATGAATTGCAATTTTTAGAAAATAGGGGTCAAGAGAGTCTGCACCTGTGCTTTTTTTAGTATCCAATTGCAGCATTAGATCCTCTACTTGCTTCAGCAATACCGGTTTGAAGGAGAAGGAAGAATCAGCCCTCTGAGCCTCAGTATACTGTATCATGTAAGCTATGGAAAGGGGGATCAGTTCTGTTATTTTGCGATAGGAAAATATGTGACAGAGGATGACCAAGCAGAGTTGCTATACAGCATTTGCTAGACTGCGTCATTACTGTGCCGATGTGTTGACTCACGGAGGTTGCCTATGAGAAGACGGGACAAGAGAGGAGAAAAGACAACAAAAAAGGCATTCAGAAGTCAGATATTTACTCAGTACCAATTACACAGGCAGCTAAAAGTTTCTAAGCCATGAGAGGGTGAGATGTTCAGATTAATAATTATCTACTGACCTTTCAGGAGTCGCTGTCAGATGAGTCTAAGATTGTGCAAATTCACTTCCGTTTCTGTGGCCCAAAGTAATTATTTACATTCACTGTGATGGTACCATTTTGCAATATTGAGTTGTCTCCAAACAGGCAAAAATTTCTGAGCTCTGACAAAGCAAATCTGGCTAACTTCTGTGTCTTTGATGGTTGGCATTCCTGGTGAACTACCAGGGCTGCAGAAGGATTAGATGTAGAGGGCTGCTGGTTGTTGGTTGCATTTTTCCATCCAAGAACACCGGAATTTCTTTTTTGTTTGGCCTCAGAGATGAAACTGTAATTGTTTATGGACTGCGGGCTCTTATGACCAGAGACCTGCTGAACCTCGGTGGGGGGGGGGCAGCACTATCCACTAGCCTCTGGATTGCTGTTTTGCATGTTGAATGATTTATTATGCATTTTTCAACAGACAATCCAGGAGAGGTCTTTATTATTTTCATCACTGAGTGAATCTTGTTCTTGCCAAGGGTAATTGCCCTAAACCAAATTGACACACCAGGTTTGAAGTACAAATTGGGTGCAAGGTAGAATGGAGATTCTATATGTAATATGCTTGGCGGCCTTTGGGAAGCATACATACTGTAAGCTTTCACTGTATCTCGGTCTGGTTGTTCCAGGTTTTCATACATCCTTGGCTTGACAGCCCTGATGTCCCCCATCTTAGGGCATACTGCTCTGCAGTTCTGAGGGCATAGTACAGCCCGTTGTTAAAAAATATCATATTTAGGAGTGACACTGGGCTATGTATTCCTAATGTTCCTGTCTGGTAGAGTTTGTCAACGTCTGAGGGTGCTTTTGCTTTGCTTAGAGGGTGGCAATTGTTTCGGTGAAGTCCTTTTGGTTGCCGTGGAAAATGAAGTGACTGTAGTTAACGCTCATGAGGTAGTGGTCTAAGCTGCCTAATATGCCTCTCAGAGTATATGGCTCATAATCTGTACCATCATTGCGCTTTATTTTGTAGATGAAATTGTCAACGAGATCTAGATTGGCGACTGGTATTTCTGCAATGGTTCGAGATTCAGCTTCGTCTGCCAGGTAGAATCGTAACATCCTGATATCTGATTCTGTTTTCTTTAGAGTCTTTTTATTTTTCTGCTCGACTATAAATGCTCTGTGATCGTCATCCAGAGTCTTAGAAAATACAGCGGCTGTCATTATTTAGCTAGGGTTACAGCATTTGGGCTTTGCGACTGTTTTTTTGTTTGGCTTTAACAGCTTTTGACAGCATGTGGACTGCCGTGCTACCTTGGTGATAACAGTCCCTGTTGGTTCCAATTTGTTATGACATCGATGTGACGTTACATTGATGGGTTAACAATATAGCAACGTCACATCGATAGTATAACAACAATAGCAAAAGATGATTTTTAGATATTAACAGTGTTCTCCCATACATTATAATAAAATATATAATGCAAAACAGTGCCAGGATACATCTAAAGATGAGCACATTTCAGTGTCCTTGCTGGATATCATGTCTATGTCTGTCCTTGCTGTATCTGATTTGCCTACCATTTTCCCTATTTTAGCACAGTAAAACATATTTTTTATGAGCTCTGCAATAATATGCCATGTGCAATGAAGTTTAATTTCCAGCTTTTTTTTGAACACTGTAGAAACCATTAAATTGGCATGAGTGTGCAATGTAGTTACCTAGACTAAACACAATACTCTAAATGGTGTATAAACTGTGTGAAAACAAAGAGTTAGAACTTCAACTTAATTATCACATTTGGTAAGGGTTTAAAATCAAAGTATGCACTTTAAGCTTCTTTGGAAACATGGCTCAAGTTTTTCATTCACAGTATATTGTTTAAAAAGGTCCACATTACATTTGCCACCAAGAAGAAATAAAAAATATTTTTATTTTAATACATGATAGGGAAAATAACTAAAAATGATTGTATCTAGAAGCAAATGGTTTGATATATTTTAATGGACAAACATAGATGTTACACAAAGAAAACAGTGTCTAAGCTTTAGGACAAACCAAGTCCTTCCTCAGAGACTTATGACAGACAATTGTCATTAGTCTCTGACGAAGGACTTGGTTGGTCTGAAATCTGAGACATGGTTTTCTTTTTGTAACATTTATGTTGACCCATTGAAAGGTATCAAACCTTTTTCTTCTGGATTCATTCTTACAGTACAAGGATCAATACGGCAACTTATCTATTTCTGTATGTTAAAAATTATTGTGCATTAGGAAATCAACATATTTCTGAGGTTAAACAAATATGTACAAAAACACTGAAAATAAACAAACATGTTGTAACACTAGCTACATGTAACGCTTAATATTAAAGAGCAATCAAACAATTTCAAATGTTTAAAACATTACAAAATGTACATGTTTTGTATACCCACATTTATATGCATCAAAAAGCTCTCATTAATTGCCACCCATGTTTCATACATATAACACTGTACTAAAATAATAAAATAAAAACAAATTTAGAAACATTAACACATACATTCGGTAAGTAGAAACACCACAAATATAAAAGCCAGCAAAGTTAGTGCAAAGTCAGGAGCTTCACATTACGCATAGTGAGGTGAAGTTTTCCAGCTTCACCCAAACTTAATGTGTTAAAGTATTTCTTTTTAAACTGTATTTAAATATGTAAACTACCCTCCCAACCATTACATACAGTTCCTACATGTGCCCACCACCCTCATTCATTAGAATATTGTATTTATTTATTTATTTATTTGCTTTTGTTAACCAGGTAAGCACTCTAGACATCAAAGTGCCTATTTTCAGGTGTGACCCGGGAGGGTTACAGAGTACATAGGAAACAAAATACAGAGTCGAGGTAAACATACAGGAGCCACAGGCTCCAACATGTGGGTGGTATGGCATATGGTACAATAGACTTAAACAGTCATGAAGGCAGTATAACAGCAATAATTACATAACAGCTTCAAGAGGTTGGATAACCCCAAATAACAGCACAAAAGAGAATTACATCAAAATAATTGAAAGTACAAGCAAGCATTTACATGATGTGAGCACCTATCTTGAGAGAGAATGTACAACAAATAATGCAAGATAGAAGCAGGTACTGTTAAGACAGGGTCGCCTCACTAACAGGGGGGTGGTAAGTGCCATTATGTTGGTTATCAGCAGAGATTCATCAGCAGCCAGTGAATCAGCACACAGCACAGCTCCCTCAGTGAATAGGGAAGGGAGAGATAGTGCAGGGTCTGTATGGAACATAGACAGGCAGAGGCAGTTTTGAGGAAGTTCCATAGGGATGTTTTGAAGCAGGGATGGGAGGGAGAGGCATGAACTAGGGCCGGAAGGGAGTTCCATAGTCTTGGTGCGTGGATGGAGAAGGCCTGGACCCCAGTAAGGGTGCAGGTCTTAGGAACCAGATGGACCTGTGCTGCACTAGATCTTAAGTGGTAGGCAGGGTCTCTGTGTTTAAGGGGAAGGACAAGTGCAGAAGGAGTGGCCGTTCTAATTATATTATCTACGAAGTTGCCAAGGACAAAGGCGTGGTGCTTTTCAGGGAGGAACCACTCCAGTCATGAGTAGAGCTCACAGCAATGCATAAGGTGAGGGGCAGAGAGTGCGATGCAGCATATGTTGTTGTAAGCAGTGTCCCAGTTCGCAAGGCTAGAGTTCAGGACTGGGGCAAAGGCTATGAACCCATAACAAAGCGTGGGAAGAAGTAACCCCCTGGCTATGGTGAGCTGAGCAGCAGGGGTGAGGCAATCTTTGGCTCTGTAGGAAAGTCCAAGCTTTCCATTTGAGGCTTTACATACATTCCGAAGATGCATGGTGAGATCCAGTTGTTGATCAAGAGTAACTCCTAGATACTTGATGGAGTCAGTGACCTGCAGGAGGGAACCATTTGCACCATAGATAGTTAGAGGCTCGGAGCAGGAAGAGGTTTTGGCCACAGAGGGATCACGGGTAACTCCTAGATACTTAACAGAGTCAATGATCAGCAGGAGGGAACCATTTTCACCATAGATAGTTAGAGGCTTGGAGCTGGAAGAGGTTTTGGCCACAGAGCCAAAGAGCATGACCTGGGTCTTTTTCAGGTTGACAGTAAGCTTGTGGTTCTCAAGCCAGTTCTGGATAAGATCAAAGTCGGAGTTAAGCCAGGAGTAGATGATAGCAATATCCTGAGAACTGGCCAGTACAACAAGGTCATCTGCGTATAGAGTTTGGTACCCGTGGGTAGTAGCGGAGGACAGTTCATTAACAAATAGGGAAAACAGAATAGGTCCAAGTACGAATCCCTGGAGGACCCCACAGTTTACTGGGGAGAGGGAAGAGGGTACAGTTGAAGCAGGTGTATTGCTGCCTTCCCGCAAGGTAGTTGGAGAACCAGGCAAGGGCATGGTGGGAGAATCTGAGAGAATGAAGAGTGGCATGGAGGAGGGAATGGCCAACCCAATTGAAGGCCTTGGAGAGATCAATGAAGATGGCACCGGTCAGTTTGCCTTGGTCTATCACAGACCTGATCTCAGAGGTAACCACGGCTAGTGCAGTCATTGTACTGTGCCCTTTTCCAAAGCCATGCTGAGCAGGGGAGAGAACGGCATGACCCTGAAGGTAGTGTAAGAGTTGAGAGGCAACTGCCTTTTCAAGGAGCTTACAGGTAGCAGAGAGTATGGCGATGGGGTGATAGTTTTTAATATCTTTAGGGTCACCTAGTTCATAGACAGGGACAACCTTGGCCACCTTCCATACATTGGGGATGATCTCCGAGATAAGAGAAGAGTTAAAGATATGAGCGACAGGCCGAGTGTGGAGGGGAGCCCTCAGGCTAAGCAGTTTTGGTTCAAAGCTGTCCTGTCCTGCCCCTGTGTGATGGGAGAGACTGGTTAGGAGTTCCTGGGTCTCTCCAACTGAGATCCATTTGAGGTAGAAGGGCGGTCGAGGGGGAGTGCCCACTCAGAGGTTTAGGGGCAGAGAGTTGGGAAGAAGGAGGAGCGGGCAGGTCAGAGAACATGCAGTTAAAAGCAGTGGCAACAGTTTGGGGGTTATTACAGTTGGTCCCCCCGATATGCATGTCAGCGAGCTGTTCCTTGGCAGACCCACTGACAAGGTTTTTAACGCTTTGCCAAAAATGGCAGGGGTTATTGGCAGAGGCCAGCAGAGCAGATTTGCAGTACTCACTCTTGGCGACGCATATTGCTCTCTTACAGGCATTTCTGAGTTGACAATATTCCAGGAGGTCATTGTTGTTGCAGGAGATCTTATATTTCACCCAGCATTTGTCTCTCTGCTTCATGAGGGAGAATATGCCTCCATGGAGCCACTTTGTGACTGTCCTCCTCACCCTCCTTTTTGTAAGGGGTGCATGCCTGTTTTGCAAGGGAACAAATATGTCAAGGAAATGATCAAGGGCTACAACAGGGTCACTTGTGGCAGTAACCCTAGACCAGTCAACGCAACGTAGATCCTCAAGGAAGTCATTGAGTATAAATATGGAATAGTCCCTCGTCTGGATCACTCTGCTAGGGATTTTGGGCGAGGAGGTGCCCCATAAGCAGTAGGTTGGAGAGTGATCTGAGATGACGTCCAGGAGTATTCCTGAGTGGACAATTCTATCCACTCTGTTGCTCATTATCCAGTCAATGAGTGACCCTTAGTTCCCCTGAGAGGAGAGCCTTGTGGGTCCTGTGATGATCTGGCTGAGAGCAAGGCCTGAGTGAAGAGGCTCATATTGCTTGGTGTTGGGCCCCAGCCAATTGAGGTCGAGGTCCCCCAGGATTAGCAGCTCATTCGAGCCAACCTTTTCCCTGAGTAGGTCAAGTAGTGAGGAGAGCCCTGGAACACCACCATTCAGAGGGTTGTAGGCACAGACAAGATGCACCTTTTTAGTATTCCCAAGCAGGAGGAGGGTGTGAAGGAACTCACAGACTGGGGCCGCAGGGGGTAAATGAGCAACTGTAGACACATCAAGGTGCATCTTGTAATATAAGAGCACACCCCCCCCCGTGCTTACTGCCTGTCCTGTCCTGTCTGATGAGGTTGTAGCCTGGGAGGGCACACATGGAGTCAGGAATGTGAGGCTTCAGCCAAGTTTCCGTGATGCCCAAAATGTCAGGCTTGTAGTAGGCTGCCCAGGCCTTAAGTTCAGCAAGGCTTTGGAGGATGCTGTGAATGTTGAGGTGTGCTATTTTTAAGCCTTTGGCAGTTAGCCAGGCAGATGGGGCCTTGAAGGAGTACAGGGTGGTCGGGGGACCTAGACAGCTGGCTAAGTTCCTAATCTGTGCATGTGGTGCCATGTTCCCAGCCATTAGATACAGTGGGTGAGTGTGAGATACCTGGCAGAGGAAGTATCCAATCAGAAAGGCAACAAGGCCAAAGCCAGTAGGTGTTGGCACAGTGTGGGCACTTTAGGCAGGGTGCTGGATTGCAGGACTACAGGGCTATTACTTAAGTGTGCAGATTAGAGGTCACACAATGGGCATCAGTTTGGGGGTGGAGTAAATTGAACCTCCCAGCAGGTTGGTAGCTGGAGTGAACCCTAAAGATTGTAGTAGCAAAGGTGATGAGATGGGGATAGGTATTGGAAATATGCAACAGTGCTATTAGGGGATATCGGGGAGAGAAGAGGAGGGAAGCAGCAAAATTCAGAAGTGCAATGGCTTATATGGGTACCCAAAGGTAGCTTATTCATTAAAGGTAGGCTAACAGGATTGTGCTTAAAGGCAGTTAAAACTGGGGATGCCTCTAGTGGTGAAAAAGTATAGGCTGCAGATGGCAAAGTGGGCTGATTGGTTTTAGCATCTCACGTGATGAGAGATATATAATTCTGTGATGACCAAGGGCGGTGGTGGGGGCGGTGGGGAGCCGGCGCAGCCAGCGGGGTCAACACTGCAAAGAGCTCCAAGTCAGCGGAGCAACCGCGGAGCAGTCTGCATGGCAGTTGGCAAGGCCTGGAGGTGAAGGCACTTGTAAGCTTACAATTTTAAGAATTAAGGTTTTTCTTTTGTGTCTGAATTGCAGTACGCTCACGCTGAACACAAACTGGCACTGTCTCCCTTGGGGTTTTACCTTGCTTCAGTAGTTCAAGCTGGGGGGGTGGGGAAGGGCAAGTTCAACAGCTTTCTTGACCTCCATGACAGAACCCTCACTGGATCCGATCCGGTGTCCTGTGAGGAATAGAGAGCGGGGTAAGACTTAAAATACCTTGCAGAGGGGGAGGAGATAGAGGAGAAGGAGTGAGAGTGGAGGAGGGGGCCAGAACAGAGCAATGAGAGGGACAGAAGAAGAGCAGCTTTACCACAGTTTAAAAATATACCAGGTACATCACAGTTTTTATAATTGGCTTTAAAACACTTATTTAGCCTCCAGTCAGCAGAAACAAGGAATGGAATGCCTATAAATAAAAACTCTTAATTATAGTACAACAATATTGTAGGTATAACGTTGTGTTTAAAGGAAAAAAACAATCTAAACTTCTACACAGAAAATAATTGGAGAAAAGGCACCAAGTTCAAACACTGCACAGAGCTCCAAGTCGGCGGAGCAACAGCGGAGCAGTCAGCGTGGCAGTTAGCAAGGCCTGGGGGTGAAGGCACTTGTAAGCTTACAGTTTTAAGAATTAAGGTTTTTCTTTTGTGTCTGAATTGCAGTATGCTCACGCTGAGAATAAACAAACTGTTGCTGGCTCCCTCTGGATTTTATCTTGGTTCAGTAGTTCGAGCTGGGGGGGATGGGAGAGGGCAAGTTCAGCAGCCTTCTCAACCTCCACGATGGGATCCTCACTGGATCTGATCCGGTGTCCTTGCTTCAGTAGTTCAAGCTGGAGGGGTGGGGGAGGGCAAGTTCAGCAGCCCTCTCGACCTCCAAGATGGGACCCTCGCTGGATCTGATCCGGTGTCCTTGCTTCAGTATTTTGAGCTGGGGGGGTGAGGAGGCAAGTTCAGCAGCCCTCTCGACCTCCAAGATGGACCCTCGCTGGATCCGATCTGGTGTCGCTGAGCACAAACAAACTGGTGCTGGCTCCCTCGGGGGTTTTACCTTGCTTCAGTAGTTCGAGCTGGGGGGTGGGGGAGAGCAACTTCAGCAGCCCTCTAGACCTCCATGACAGGACCCTCTCACTCCAGCAGCCACCTCCTTCCTCACTTCACAATCCCAGTTATGCTTTCTGTCACAAACAGATATCCCTTCCTCCACCCATGTCACATCAGTATAGCATACCACCTATCTCCCACACCCCATATGTGGACCCCAATTGAATCATATAAAAATTAATCAATAAGTCATGCAGCCCATCACCTTCTAGTACCAAACATCCCTCCTCTCCCCAATACCAAAATTAGGTAAAGTATATTGGTAAGTCATCAAACTGTAAAAAAGGCAAAAAAAAAAAAAAGTCCAGTGGTGGTGCAAGACATCTTCACTCTACAGTATCCCACAGTACAATGAGCAACTGATGACATTTTCAGCTATAGCAACATGATTGTTTGCTTGTGAAGATGACTGTAAGTGAAGGTTTAATTGTTCATTATTTCTACAGCAGACCACTAAAGAAGGAGGGCATCTCTCTCTCTCTCTCTCTCTCTCTCTCTCTCTCTCTTCTCTCTCTCTCTCTTTTCTTCTTCTTCTTTTTCTTCTTCTTCTTCTTCTCTCTCTCTCTCTCTCTCCCCAGCACTAGACAGTTTTCTTAATTACAGATGAGGACCACACTTGGACTTCAAGTACCTTTATAATCTGGTGCTGGGATGAAGAAGTGAGGCAGGGTGTTGGAGTGCGACAGGGTATGGGTTAACAGCAGTTTATAGGACTTGGACAAGGATGGGATGAGGAAGGTGGGTGCTGTCTTTTTCTGCCTCAGCATTGATCATGGGAAGGATATTGTTATTATTATTTGATAATACTTTGCCTTAACTGTGGGGGAAAAATGGATGTGGGTGCTAAAGGGTGGTGGAGTGGGGTACATCATTTAAAAAGCTATGAATAGTGGGGAAGGGTGCAACAATTTATCATCTTCTTAAATAACTGACAATTAGACCTTTTTGAGTGTTCAATCTGCAAATTCTTTATTAAACAAATCTTTACATATTTCTTCACCACATAAACACCGCAATCCATCACATAACTTTAACTGTCATCTTCTTTTTAATGAACCCTTGTTCCTTGGATGTACACCTGAGCCATCACCTATCGCTCATCTGGGTGCAAATCCCCAAGACACCAACATGTCAAGGTGCACACCCTCTCTGTGTTCTTTCTGTTCTCCTGGCCCAGTACCCCCTGGGCCCCTTGTTCTTTAATCTATGTCTTCTTTCCTGTCTCACCCACCCACCTACCCCATTAAATTTGTTTTTTTTCCCCATTAGCCTATCCTAAGCTACTACGATTGATGATGGGCTTCCCCCTCCATTCACCTACCCATGCTCCACTCCTCCAGCACCCCCTCCATCTGCAAATTAAACAAGCTGAATCATATTAGTAAAGGGAGACAGTAGTAGGCCATGGCCCATATAGAGTTGACTTCCACTATTTCAGTTGTAGGAGTATGATAATACATTCTCATTTATCAACACAGCAAGTCATTTATTTAAAGATTTCAGCATTATCACTGTCAACTATATGGCTTGGTGAAGAATCCCATATGCTAAAATAACATGTTGGGAAAAAGAGGCCCACCTGTTTAGTTCTAAAGGTCACTGCATGACAGTATCTGCTATGTTGTAATGTTTTGAATTTGGTTGTCTTGAACTCTAACTTTAGGTACAACCTCATTCTGTCATCCTTTCAGATATTAAACAATAATACAAGGTCACACCTCATTTGTCTCCTGTGGAGACTACGTAGAAAAGTTATTTGTCTTACGTCATACCCAAGGTTTTCCATCCTTTCCATTATCTTGGTTACCATTTTTTGATTTTTTTTTCTATTTTGGTACATTACCTTGCATATTAAGTGCTCCACACAATTGTAAGCAATGGTCTAACATATGTCTTGTACAAAGGCTACTGCACAACCATTAATCAAGACACAGACGGCCATCTAATGATATTCAGGAGGTTATTACCTTTTCTAAATACTGTATCTAAATGTTTTCTTTGAGTTCTGATTAGGCAATGATGCTCAAGTCCTTTTCAGAACTTGTTTACTTGAGAAAAACTCCTTTTATATTACATCTGCTATTGATGGTTCCCTAAGCAACACATCACTGTTTACTTGAGAACCAGTCAGGTTACTATAAATGAAGGTTTCATCGTTCATTAATTCTACAGTAGAACACTAAGGAAGGAGGGCATCTCTCAGTCACTCTGGCACTGGACAGTTTTCTTAATTACAGGTCAGGATCAGATTTGTACTTCATGTACCTTTATAATCTGGTGCTGGGATGGAGGAGTGTGGCTGTATATAAAAGGGTGACAGGGTACGGGTTAATAGCAGTTTATAGTACTTGGGCAGTACGGGATGAGGGAGGTTGGTGGTGTCTTTTCCTTGCATAGCATTTATGATGGGAAGGATATATTTATTATTATTTTTTAATACTGTGCCATAACTGTGGGGAAGAGATGGATGTTGGTGCTGAAGGGTGGTGGGGTAGGGTACATCATTTTAAATGGTCTGAATAGATGGAGAGGGTGCAACAATTTATCAAATTGTGTGGGG
Organism: Neoceratodus forsteri; assembly: GCA_016271365.2. Taxonomy (NCBI): domain Eukaryota; kingdom Metazoa; phylum Chordata; order Ceratodontiformes; family Ceratodontidae; genus Neoceratodus; species Neoceratodus forsteri. The sequence continues at coordinate 884,030,825 of CM057459.1, forward strand.
TGTATAAACATTAAAAATCAGGTGTTCTGAAGTAAAAAAACAAATAAAAACAGTTTTCCTAGCTTTCACCCACAAAGTGTTTCTTTACATGGCAGAAGTTACATGTAGTGTCACATCATGAGTATTTTCACAAGTGAAGTACCAGTATGTACAGTCTATGTGAAGGTGGACACTTCCAGAGGTAAAAACTATGGGATGCGATACCACAGTTGAAGCAAAATTGGAGACACTTTGTGAAGTACAGTACTGCGCAAACTGACATTCCTCGAATTCACACATCTTCAGTCTGCAACACACTTGATAGTATCATAAGAAGGTACAGCTTCCTCTGCTCCCTCATGTGAACCCTTTTAACTTGGCATATTTAAGGCATCCTCAATTCACTCCCTGTTTCCCTTCACTCTACCCCCATTTGTGCTGATTCTCTTTGCAGTGTCCTTTATTGTCCCTCAGTACTCCCTCTTCTTCCTGTTTGATTGGCTCCTGGATAGGTCAGGTGACACCTTTCAATACTGGATGACGTTTTATTCCTGCAACCCTTTTTGTCATTGTAACATCTTCTCAAATAATTGACACTTAGACCATTTTGAGTGTTCAATCTGCAAATTCTTTATTAAACAAATCTTTAAATATGTTGTCACCACAGAAACCCTGCAATCCATCACTTGACTTTAAATATCACTTTTTTAATGAACCCTTGTTCCTTCGATGCACATCTGAGTCACCACCTATTGCCCCTCTGGGTGCAACCCCCCAGGGCACCAACATGTCTAAGTGCACAACAATTCTGTGTTCTTTCTTTTCTCCTGGTGCAGTACCCCTTGGGCCCCTTGTTCTTTAACCTGTTCTGCCCACACCCTCCCACCCTGTTTAATCTATTTTTTCCATTAGCCCATCCCAAGCTACTGTGATTGATGATGGGCTTCCCCATCCATCAACCTACCCATGCTCCACTCCTCCAGTTCTCCCTCCATCTGCAAGTAAAACAAGTCGATTCATATTAGTATAGGAGACAGTAGTAGGCCATGGTTCATATAGAGTTGCTTTCCACTTTTTCAGTAGTAGGAGTATGATAATATATTCTCATTCATAAACACGTCAAATAATTTTTTTTCTTATTTCTTTTCTCCCCTCTGTTTAGTTCTAAAGGTCACTGCATGACACTATCTGCTATGTCCTAATGCTTTGAATTTGGTTTTCTTAAACTCTAACTTTAGGTCCAACTTCAGTTTGTCATCCTTCCAGATATTAAATAATTATAGGTCATTTGTCTCCTGTAGAGACTATGTAGAGAAGTTGCTTGTCTTTAGTCATACCCCAGATTTTCCATCCCTTCCAATTATTGTGGCTACCATTTTTTGATTTTGTTTTCTATTTTGATACATTACCTTACTTATTAAGTACTCCACAAAATTGTGAACAAAGGTCTAACATATGTCCTGCACAAAAGCTACTGCAGGTCCATGAGTCAAGACACAGATGGCCATCTAATGATATTCAGTAGGTTATTAGCTTTTCTAAATACTTTCTCTGAATATTTTTAAAATTCTGATAAGACAATGATACCCAAGTCCTTTTCAGAACTTGTTCACTTGAGAACAACTCCATTTTTATTGAATGTATTATTGATGATTCCCTAAGCAACCCATGACTGTTTACTTGTGTACCAGTCAGGTTACTATAAGTGAAGGTTTCATTGTCCCAGATTCCCCCTTTTCCCCTACAAAAGACAAACCACTTGTATGTTGTTGTGCTCAGATTGGCAATTAATTTATTGTATATCATAATTTCATTTACAATTTCCTTCATCATTTTGATTATTGTCTCTTCCACAATTTTATTTGTATTGCATCCAAATATCAATCTCTGATCATCCCTCTTTCTTCCTCTTCTCGCTTCCCCAAGTGAAAAACTGAGTGCCTTCTTCTCTTTTTCTGGTAGGTAATGGTGAAAACTGAGACTGCTTTTTCTCCTTCAGTTTCTTCTTCTTCTCATCATATTCCTTTTTAGTTCCCCCCTCCACCCCCCCCTTACTGCCATCCATCTCTGGCAGTCCTGAAAACGTCCTACCGGACATCCTCTGTCATCCACTTCTGACAGACCATACCGCTCCCCTCCCAATTATCCACTTCATGTTCTCTTTTTGGCAGGTGGGTGGGAGGTAATAAAACTTCAGCAAAAGTGGCTGAACCACCACTGTGCTGACCCTTATATACTCGCTTTTGGCCCCTCCCCTTCCTGTCAGCCTACCTATTGTCCTGGCTCCCTGTCCCTCCCCCTACCTTCCCCGCTCCCTCTCAGAGCAAACCATCTTTAACTTAGGTAGAGGGGTGCACCAGGATAATTTGGTCTGCCCCTTAAAGGGAAAACTCCATTGTCCCAGATTCCCCCTTTTCCCCACAAAAGACAAACCACATGTATGTTGTTGTGTTCAGATTGACAATTAATTTATTGTATATCATAATTTCATTTGTAATTCCCATAATCATTTTTATTATTTTCTCTTCCACAATTTTATTTGTATTGCATCCAAATATCAATCTCTGATCATCTGTCTTTTTTCCTCTTCTTCTCACTTCACCAGGTGAAAACCTGGGGGGCTTCTTCTCTTTTTTGGTAGGTAACAGTAAGAACCGAGACTGCTTTTTCTCCTTCAGTTTCTTCTTCTCATCATATTCCTTTTTCATTCCTTCCTCCCATCCTCCCCCTCCTTTTTTCCCCATAGCCTGTCTCCAGCTTGCATTGGATGACTGACCTTCTCCCCTTTAGGGTTACCCCTTTTTTCCCTTCCTGTCTCCTCCATGCCTCAGTAAACCCCATCATTTCAGTATTAAACCTGTCTATTGCTAAGTCTGACAGGTGCACCCCATCTGATCTGTAAAACTCCTCTACCCATTCTTCCACCCCTTGTGGTATTATGTGCCCCCCCATGTTCCTTATCAATGTTCTCACCCTTTTATTCATCTTCCTCCTGACCATATCAACTGCTACATGGCTGTGTTCATGTCTCCATACCCTCTTTGGTATCATGTCTGACCAAGCTATGCTCGCTCCCAGCCAGCACTGCTGTATCTTCCCTAAGTCCCATTTTACCTGCATATACTGTACGTGTCCACCCATGGCTTCTCCCCAATGTCATTACCCCCAGGTGTATAATAATTAAATCTGGGATGGGTCATCACTCTTTCATTTCTTTCAGCGTAGGAAGGAACTGTGACCATTTCATCCCTCGGATGCCATGCCAAACCAGCTTACATTTTCTGACATCGTGATACAGCTGATTTCCCCAGCCTTTTTCTCTGCTCTCTTTTCCACCCAATAAATGTAGGAGTGCCCGCAGATCCATACTTCTGTGGTCCTCCCTGTACCTATAGAATTTAAGCAAAATATACATCTTAATCACCTTCTTGACTCGCTCCTTTGCTTCTAAACCCTTTTTATAACCCCTCCCCGTTTGGTTCCATTTCTGCAAGACAAAACAACAGATGACATGTTAATCTCAGTCCTGTAGGGCTTGAATACACCTCTTGCAGCTGGCAGACCTCCAGCACCACTTTTCCAACATACTGGTCACTGTCTCCCCTGTCCTGCCCATTTTGAAATACTCCCTATTCAAAAGGAGTGAGAAGAATTATTGCCTGGGTCCTGGCCCAGGAACTCCATGCCTTTTTTGAACATGGCCATTACTTGGTAACTTGTTACCTTCTTCCCATCTCCATGCACAAATAATCTCCTTTTTTAATACCACGATCTGTGGCGTATGCCCACAAATCCTTTACCGGGCACACTGTCCCATCTATGTGAGCCTTATTGGTTATGACACACCACTTTCCCCTTGATATGTTTTTGACCTATTAATTATAACTTGTATTTCTTTCTGCCCCCAGGTTATGTCACCACATTCCAACCCCCCTTCTTCGTGTTTTCTGCCATGCCCCACCACCTCACTCACTCTCAGGGCCCCTGCAAACATCACTAAATAAATCATGTGAAATAACTCCTCCTCATCCTTGGATCTGCAAATTGCCAGTAGTACATCTCCTAATTTGGCTAGCCAATGATCTGCTATTGGCTGCCTATCTTCCTTAGAGCTTTGTTTCAACCTACTCCACCCTTACATCATTCTCCATATCAACATTGAATTCGTAGGGTCCTCCTACCTCTTTAGGCTACAGACTAAACTGATCCCCGCTAGGTACACCCCCATTGTGTGGTGAGCCGTTCCTCTCTTCCATTGTCCACTGTAAACTTTCCTAACTACTCCTCAGTAAGTTGCTCACTTACCTCCATGTGGTGTGCATCCCTGAATGCTTGCAATGCCTGCCATGCCCCTTCATAGGACCTCAAGGTCCATGGTGCCCATGAGCAGTGAAACAGCATTTTGTCTCCCTCTTGCCAATGTCTCAGATGTTTGTTGGTATGGGTGTTTTTTCCGCTTCTCTGCTGTTGGTGCCAGCATCCAGAAATTATCCAGCTGCAGACGGAAAAGGGTGTCACCTAGGGTATTTTTAACCCCTTCTATGTGCTTAGCCCTGAATGACATATTCAATTGCAAAGCTCTTAGCACTAGCTGTCTCAATACCCGCATGACCATCTCAGACCTGGCTCCCCTATTGTTTAAAACCCCTACCACTGCCTTGTTGTCGCACCAAAATGTAACCTTCTGATTCCATAATTCCTCTCCCCACACCAGGGTGCAGACCCAAATGGGCATGATTTTCAACAGCGTGATGTCCTTTACCCTTCTGTCTCCTACCCAATTTTCTGGCCATGGCTCGGAGAACCATTTTCCTCTCAAATAGCCCCCCATTTCTAACCCCCCCACCGCATCTGTATACAATTTGAGATCTGTGTTAAATCCCATTCTTCTTGCCAGAATGAACAGCCATTTTAGCTGCTGAGGAATTCCTCCCACACCTTGAAATCTTCTTTTACTCCCTTTTTTATGTCCACCCAGTGGTGCGGTCTGGTTACTTCTGCTGTGGCCCTTGCTAGCCACTTATTGAAACCCTCCCTGGTCCAATTGCCCTACAGATGAAGTTCAAATGCCTCATTACTCGCTGAACTTGTCTCAATTGCACCCATCTCCTGCTTGTATGTACCTGAATCAGCTCCTTCAGCTTCAAAACCTTGCTCTCTGATAACCTAAACACCTCTCTTAGTGTGTCTATCTCAAGTCCCAGGAATTCAAACACCTTACTGGGGCCTTCTGTTTTTTCCAGTGCCAACAATATCCCCAGTTCTCTACATAGCTCTTGGAAACTAGCCAGCATCCCCTCTGTCTCCCTCCGACCACTGCCTATTAACAGAAAGTAATCCAGGTAATGTATGACCATCTTGTAACCTGTTTTGTCTTGAAATATCCACTGCAAACAGGTGCTGAATGCTTTGAATGTAGCACAGGCTATGGAACAACCCATGGGCATAGCCTTGTCAAAATAGTACTGGTCCCCCACATTAAAACCCAATGGGTTTCAATCCTCCCTTCTAACTGAGAGCAATCAGAAAGCAGACTCTATATCTGACTAGGCCATCCATTCATCGGGGGTCACCCCAATAATCTGTACAGCCTCCTCCAATGTGGCATAGGTAACCCTGCTGTGTTCTTCACCTGTAAAATCATTCGCTGAGTCCCACTGTAGATAACAGATGTTGAATCACCCTGTATTCTCCCTTTTGTTTCTTGGGAACCAAGACCGATGGGGAAATTCTCATATTCTGTAATGGGGGGGGTGGTTGAATACAGCCCTTCTATTCTACCCACCACCTTTTCCTTCTCTGTTTTTTGTTTTAAAATATACTCCTTCCCCTCAAACTGACCCAAGATTGTTAGCCTCTTTCACCCTTCTTGGGCCTTCACACTGTCATGAAAAACCTGTTCTAAAACCCTTAGTTATTGCTTCCACCACCTCTCTATCTGGGTGCCCTTTAAACCATTTCTCCCACACCTCTATCTTGATGGGGGTTCTTGCTTCCTGAAAGTGTTCTCCTACTCCGCTCCCTCCATTTTTCCAAAACACCCCAGCCCTGACCCAGTCTCTTACTTCCTTCTGCTCAGTAAACCTGGCTCCTCCTACCCCCATATCCTCTGCCTCTAGAACCTTTATTACATGATTGCCCCCTATAGCCCTGCCCCACCCGAAGGAGCTGCTGGCCTGTTCCTTGTGCCCTTCCCCCCATGGGCCCCTTGTGTCCATATTGTCCTGCATCTATTCACAGGATGGGATCCCCACATTTTGAGCATGCGTACCGGAAACGGTATTGGGGCTAAGAACAAAATGCCCTGTTATAACCCCAGCAACACTTCTGGGGTATCCCCCCTCTTTTCCCTATCTCTCCTTCCAGCATGGACTGATCTGTTACATAGTCTGTCCACAAATTCAACTGCTTTGTGTCCCACCTCACATCCCAGTGCGTCGCCATCCATTGTGGGAAAAACTCATCATAATATGTCCACCCTACTCCTCCTTTTGCCTTTGCCCTTCTAATTATCAAAGAGTACGTAATAAGAGGGATGCTGAATTCTGGTTGTTTTCCAACACTATAGCTGAGTACGTGGTGAAACCTACAAACCACCCATCCCACATCTTTCCTTTTGTAAGTTTGTCCTCTTCTTTCTTACCCAGCAAACTACTGCTGACTCCATCTCGCTCTTCCCGATATTCTCTGCCTCCTCATATTTTGCAGCCGAATCTCTACTTACTAAAGCAAAAATGTCTATGTACTCCCCTTTCCATATTTTTTCTTTTGTAGCCAGCGGTACATGCTCCCCTATTCTGATCCCTGGGGCTCCTATCTCCCTTGTTCCTTTTCCTATGCTTTCCTTCACCTTTCTCCCCTCTCCTGTCATCTCTTTATCCAATCTGATCTCTGCCAGTGCCGATTCCATCTGCCCCAATCCCCCTGATGCGAGATCCGCAATAATTTGGCCTATGTATTCCTTAATGCTCTCCCTCACAGAACCTGATACATTACCTGTGGGCTTGTCAGCTCCCTGTTGCGTGTTGATGTCGAGCTGCCCTGGTCTGGCTTCCTGTGGCTGGACAGCTGGTTGAGGCATTGTCCACAGAGGAATCTCTGCTTTTGGGGGATCCAGTCTGGGTTCCAGTGGTGGTACTAACACCTACTCTGATGGTTCTGGTACACAGGGCTGTGGTGGTACTGGGCTGATCCCTCTGGGAGGGACCACCAGTGGTGGCTGTGCCATCTTTGGACTGCGTGCCCTCCCCGATGGTCATTTCCCACTGCCCCTTCCCCTTTTCCCACTTTCCGATTCTCTCCAGATCTCCCCGGTCCCTCTCCTTCCACCATCTGGCACATATTGTTGGCCTTCTCTGCAAGCTCTACGATAGCCTTGTAGGCATCCTCCTTTGATGGCCTGTTCCACTTTGGTGCCATCTCCTCTTGTTTGCCTGTATAAAAGCTGTGAACAAAAATGACAAAGCGTCTTCATTAATGAGCAGCCATGCTTTTTCCATGCCCTTGCATCAACCTATTCCTGCAAGCAAACACCCGCCCTGATCTTCGCACAATGGCCATGGCTTCCCTTCATTCGCTTTATATATAAATAGGCCCCCTGCTGCATACCATCATCCCCCCATGTCCTTAACTTTCGCCATTATTCACCCACATGCCAAGGCTAAGAAAACGGTGTCCGATGTCATGCCTCTTGGCCTGGATCTCCAGGACTCTCCCCTTGACATGCCTTCCCTTCTCCTGATTTTTTGTGCCTTCCCCCTTTGATGCACGTCCCCCCCCCGTCCCCATCCCTGTCTTTTTTTTCACTCAGCAGGCCTCGGCCAGTAATGGGCCCCCCTTCCATTGAGCTAGTGGCACCTGACATCACTCCTTATGCCTCGCTAGGCCTTTCATCTTCCCCATCGATCACCACAGTGAAAAAAATGCATCTGACTTCCTGCTATTTCATCCTCTCTAGGCCCCATGTCCTCTAATGGCCCCCCTCCTGTCACCTCTTGCCTAAAAAATGGTGCTCATACTCCTTCCCAACACCCAGGCATCTTCTGTCACCCCACATGGCCTTCCAGGCATATCCCTTATCCCCTCTGTACCCCTAAAGACCTCTGGAAACACCATGTGGCCTCCCGGTACCCATGCATCTGCCACCACACCACCCATTGCTTTCTAACCTCTCCATTCTCTCTTTTGTGCCCCAAAGGCCTCTGGCCTCACCAAGTGGCCTCCTAGGCCTTAAAAACCAAACCATCCCACTCACCAACTCAGCGGTGTCTGATGTCACACTGAGTGGCCTTTCGTTGCTTGCCCTGTTCCTGTAGCCATTTCACAGGCACGGCTTTCTGCTTCTCCCCTGCTGTCTTCTGAGCGATAGAAAATTCTCCAGGCCTCTGCCCCCAAGCACCACATATTTTCCTTTCCTGCTGCACAGCCATTCCGCGGCATCAGATGTCATGCCGCATGGCCTTTCAGTGTTTACTGCGCACCAGCCCATTCATCCAGGCCACTGCCCCCAAGCCCTTCATGCTTCCCCCCTACTCACCAGGCCCACCACGGCCTAGACCAAACCAGTGTTTTCCACCCAATTTCTTGCTCACTCTTTCCTTTCAACCTCCAGGCAGCTTGCTTTTCTAGGTCCGCTTCACAAACAAAACCCTTCTTTACTCTCTCCCTTACCGAGCATGTGTCACGCTTCTCATCTTGGGCCTATTAGCCCCGACTGCCCAAAGCCCTCAACTCAGCCCCTTCTCTCCTTCAGCTCTCTGTATACATGCTCTCTATGGCCTCCACATAAGGCCCGACCACACAGAAACGATCAAATTCAGCACTCATCACATGCTGCACACTGCTGCTATTTGTAACATCTAATCAGCATTTTATTTAAACTTCCTCCGGTTCTGCAGCTGCCACAATGCAAAGGCCCATACAGCACCACATGCAAAAAACCACCCTTTTATTATATATAAATATTTTTTTTTTATTAAAACGTCATACCACTCATTGTTTGCGTGTTCTTACCATCCTACGATCTTTTAGTGCACAAACCTCAGCCAACTGCTTCAAAGCTCCAAAGTACCAGTCTGAAGTGCTGCAGTTTATCAGTACAAATGACCTAATAAAACTTTAGCAAAAGTGGCTGAACCACCACTGTGCTAACCCTTATGTACCCCCTTTTTGCCCCTTCCCTTCCTGTCTGCCTACCTATTGTCCTGGCTCCCTGTCCCTCCCCCTACCTCCCCCCCCTCTCTGAGCAAACCATCTTTATCTTAAGGGAAGGGGTTTACCAGGACAACTTAGTATGCCCCTTAAAGGGAAAACTCCATTTTTCATTAATTCTACAGGAGAACACTAAAGAATGAGGGCATCTCTCAGTCACTTCAGCACTGTACAGTTTTCTTAATTACAGGTCAGGACCAGACTTGGACTTCATGTACCTTTATAATCTGGTGCTGTGAAGGAGGAACAAGGCTGGGTGTTAGAGGGTGACAGGGTATGGGTTAACAGCAATTTATAGGACTTGGGCAAGGACTGGATGAGGATGGTGGTTGGTGTCTTTTTCTGTCATAGCATTGACATGGGGAAGGATATCTTTATTATTATTTGATCATACTTTGCCATAACTGTGTGATGAAGAGGGATGAGGGTGCCAGAGGGTGGTGGGGTGGGGTACATCATTTAAAAACATCTCAATAGTCAGAGATGGTGCAACAATTTATCACAGTCTGTGGTGGATAAACATTAAAAATCTTGTATATTAAAGTAAAAAAAAATAATAGCAGTTTGCATAGCTTTCACCTGCAAAGTGTTACTAAGTACAGTACTGCACAAACTGAAGTTCCCTGATTTCACAAATCTTCAATCTGCAACACACTTGATAGTAAAATAAGAAAGGGTAGCTTCCTCGGCTTCCCCTTTCAATCCCTTATAACTTAACACCTTTGTAGCATCCTTCAGTCAGTCCACAACCAAGTGTGCTGAATCTTTTCGCAGCCTCCTTTGTTGTCCCTCAACACCCCCATTCCTCCTGTTTGACTGGTACTTGGTCAGGTCAGCTGACCCCTGACAATACTAGATGCCATTCATTCCAGTAACCCTTTTTGTCATGAGAACATCTTCTCAAATAACAGACACTTGAACCTTTTTTGAGTGTTCAATCAGCAAAATCTTTATTAAACAAATCTTCATCACAGAAACACTGCAATCAATCACAATACATAAATTGGCATCTCCTTTTTAATTTAAAGAACCCTTGTTCCTCAGATACACACCAGAGTGACCACCTATCACCCTCTGGATGCAAACCCAAAAAGGCACAACATGTCTAGGTGCACACCCAGTCTGTGCTCTTTCTTTTCTCCTGGCACAGTACCCCTGGGCCCCTTGTTCATTAATCTGTGACTTCTCCACCACTTCACCATCCCACCAAATTAAAATTATTTTTTGCATTTCCCCATCCCAAGCTACTGTGATTGATGATGGGCTTCCTCTCCATCCACCTACCCATGTTCCACTCCTCCAGCACCCCTCCATCAGCAAATTAAACAAGTCGAGGAATACTGTATTAGCAAAATGAGAAAGCAGTAGTCCACGGCCCATATAGACTTTCCTTCCACTATTTCAGTGGAAGGAGTATGATAATACATTCCCATTCATCAACACATCAAGTCATTTTTTAAAAGATTTCAACATTGTCACTGACAACTATATGTCTTGGTGAAGCATCATATATGCTAATAACTTTTTGTGTAAAAAGATGCCTTTCTGTTTAGTTCTAAAGGTCACTGCATGACAGTATCTGCTATGTCCTAATGTCTTGAATTTTGTTGTCTTAAACTCTATCCTTAGGTCCAACCACATTCTGTAATCCTTGTGGATATTAAACAATAATAGAAGGTCAACTCTCATTTGTCTCCTGTGGACACTATGTAGAGAAGTTGTTTGTCATGTGTCATACACCAGGTTTTCCATCCCTTCCATTATTTTGGTTACCATTTTTTGATTTTGTTTTTCTATTTTGGTACATTACCTTACATATTAAGTGCTCCCCAAAATTGTGAGCAATGGTCTAACATATGATTTTTACAAAGGCTACTGCACATCCATGAATCAAGACACAGATGGCCACCTAATGATATTTAGGAGGTTTTTAACTTTTCTAAATACTTTATCTGAATTTTTTTTTAAGTTCTGATAAGACAATGATACTCGTCTTTTTCAAAACTTGTTCACTTGAGAAGAAGTCCATTTTGTTTGACTGTGTTATTGATGATTCCCTAAACAACACATGACTGTTTACTTGCGTACCAGTTAAGTTACTATAAGTGAAGGTTTTATTGTTCATTAATTCTACAGAAGAACACTAAAGAAGGAGGGCATCTCTCAGTCTCTTCAGCACCGTACAGATTTCTTAATTACAGGACAGGACTAGACTCAGACTTCATGTATCTTTATAATCTGGTGCTGGGAGGTAGGAGAGAGGCTGGATGTTAGAGGGTGACAGGGTATGGGTTAACCACAGAAACACTGCAATCCATCACACTACTTAAAACTGTTATCTCCTTTTTTAATTTAAAGAACCCTTGTTCCTCAGATGCACACCTGAGTTACCACCTATTGACCCTCTGGATGCAAACCCTAAAGGCACCAACATGTCTAGGTGCACACCCGGTCTGTGTTCTTTCTTGTCTCCTGGCACAGTACCCTCCTGGGCTCCTTGTTCATTAATCTACTGTATGACTTCATTGCACCTTCACCATCCCACTGTATTTAATCTCTTTTTTCCATTAGCAACTCCCAAGCTACTGCAATTGATTATGGGCTTCCCCCTCTATCCACCTACCCACGCTCCACTCCTCCAGTGCCCCCTCCACCTGCAAATTAAACATGTCAGTTCATAATAGTGAAGGGAGACAGTAGTAGGCCATGGCCTATATAGAATTGTTTTCCACTTTTTCAGTCGTAGGAGTATGATAATACATTCCCATTCAGAAACACATTAATTATTTTTTAAAGATGTCAACATTGTCACTGAGAACTATATGGCTTGGTGAAGTATCCCATGTGCTAATAACATGTTGGGCAAAAAGAGGACCCTCTGTTTAGTTCTAAAGGTCACTACATCACATTATCTGCTATTTCCTAATGTTATGAATGTGGTTGTCTTAAACTCTAACTTTAGGTCCAACCTCAATGTGTCATCCTTTCAAATATTAAACAATAATTTAAGGTCACCTCTCATTTGTCTCCTGTGGAGACTATGTATAGAAGTTGCTTGTCTTGCATGATACCTCAGGTTTTCCATCACTTCCATTATGCTGGTCATGATTTTTTAATTTTTTTTTCTATTTTGGTACATTACCTAACATATTAAGTCCTCCACGAAACTGTGAGCAATAGTCAAACATATGTATTGTACAAAGGTGACTGCACATCCATGAATCAAGACACCGATGACCATCTAATAATATTCAGGAGGTTATTAGCTTTTCTATATGCTTTATCTGAATAGTTTTTTTTTAAGTTCTGATAAGACAATCATACCCAAGTCCTTTTCAGAATATGTTTACTAGAGAAAGACTCCATTTATAATAAATCTGTTATTGATGATTCCCTAAGAAACACATGGATGTTTACTTGTGAACCAGTCAGGTTACTATAAGTGAAGGCTTCATTGGTCTTTAATTCTACAGCAGAACACTAAAGAAGGAGGGCATCTCTTAGTGGCTCCAGCACTGGACAGTTTTCTTATTTATAGGTCAGGACCAGACTCAGACTTCATTTACCTTTATAATCTGGTGCTGGGATGGAGGAGTGAGGCTGCGTGTTAGAGGCTGGCTGGGAATGAGTTAGCAGTAATTTACAGTACTTGGGCAAGGATGGGATCAGGGTGGTTTGTGGCTTCTTTTTCTGGCATAACATTAATGAGCGGAGGATATCTTTATTATTATTTTATAATACTGTGCCATAAATGTTGGCGGAAGAGGGATGTGGGTGCTAAAGGAGGGGGGGTAGAGTACATCATTTAAAAATGTCTGAATAGTGGGAAAGGATGCAACAATTTATCATATTTTGTGGGTTGATAAACATTAAAAATCAGGTGTACTAAAGTAAAAAAAAAAAAGTTTGCATAGCTTCCACCTGCAAAGTGTTACTTTACCTGACAGAAATTACATGTAGTGTTGCATCATGAGTATTTTTGCAAATGAGGTACCAGTAAGTACAGTCTTCAATAGGTGAAGGTGGGCACTTCCAAAGGTAAAAACTATGGGAAGTGATGCTACAGGTGAAGCAAAATTGGAGACACTTTGTGAAGTACAGTACTGCATAAAACGAAGTTCCCTGAATTTACAAATCTTCAATCTGCAATATGTTTGATGGTAACATCAGAAGGGGTAGATTCCTCTGCTTCCCCTTTTAAACCCTCATAACTTGGCAGCTTTGTGGCATTCTACAATCACTCCCTACTTCCTCACACTCCACCACCATTTGTGCTGATTCTCTTTGCAGCGTCTTTTGTTTTCCCTCAGTACCCCCCTTCCTCCTATTTAACTGGCACCTGGTCAGGTCAGATGACCCCTGACAATACTGGATGCCATTCATTTTGGCAGCTCTTTTTGTCATGGCATCATCTTCTCAAATAACTGACACTTAAACCTTTTTGAGTGTTCAATCGGCAAATCTTTATTACACAAATCTTTGCATATTTCTTCACCACAGAAACACTGCAATCCATCACATTACTTTAACTGTCATCTCCTTTTTAATGAACCCTTGTTCCTTGTATGCACACCTGAGTCACAACGTATCGCACCTCTGGGTGCAGACCCCCAAGGCACCAACATGTGTAGGTGCACACCCACTCTGTGTTCTTTCTGTTCTCCCATGTCACAGTATCCCCTCTGCCCCTTGTTCGTTAATCTCTATTTCTTTCCCCCTTTACCCTCCCATCCCATTTAATCTCTTTTTTCCATTAGCCCATCAAAAGCTACTATAATTAATGATGGGATTCCCCCTCCACCTACCTATGCTCCACTCCTCCAGTGCCCTCTCCATGTTCAAATTAAACAAGTCGAGTCATATTAGTAAAGGCAGACAGTAGTAGGCCATGGACCATTTAGAGTTGCCTTCCACTATTTCAGTGGTAGGAGTATGATAATATATTCCCATTCAACAACATATTAAGTAATTATTTAAAAGATTTCAACATTGTCATTGACAACTATATGGCTTGGTGAAGCATCTCATATGCTAATAACATGCTGGGTAAAAAGAGGCCCATCTGTTGATTTCTAAAGGTCACTGCATGACACTATCTGCTATGTCCTAATGTTTTAAATTTGGTTGTCTTAAACTCTAACTTTAGGTTCAAACCCATTCTGTCATACTTTCAGATAGTAAACAATAATAGATGGTCATCTCTCATTTGTCTCCTGTGGAGAGTATGTAGAGACGTTGTTTGTCTTTTTGTCATTTACCAGGTTTTCAATCCTTTCCATTATTTTGGTTACCATTTTTTGATTTTTTTTCTATTTTGGTACATTACCTTACATATTAAGCATTCTGCAAAATTGTGAGCAAAGGTCTAAGACATGTCTTTTACAAAGGCTACTGCACATCGATGAATCAAGACACTGACGGCAGTCTAATGATATTCAGGAGGTTATTAGCCTTTCTAAATACTGTATCTGAATGTTTTTTTTTAAGTGAATGTTTTTTTTTTTTAAGTTCTAATAAGGCAATGATACCCTAGTCCTTTTCAGAACTTGTTTACTTGAGAACAACTCTATTTATATTAAATCTGTTAATGATATTTCCCTAAGCAACACGTGGCTGTTTTCTTGTGAACCAGTCAGGTTACTATAAGTGAAGGTTTCATTGTTCATTAATTCTACAGCAGAACACTAAAGAAGGAGGGCATCTCTCAGTTGCTCAAGCACTGGACAGTTTTCTTAATTACAGATCAGGACAAGACTCGAACTTCATGTACCTCTATAATCTGGAGCTGGGATGGAGCTGTGAGGCTGCGTGTTATAGTGACATGGTATGGTTTAATAGCAGTTTATAGTACTTGGGCAAGGATGGGATGAGGGAGGTGGGTGGTGTCTTTTTCTTGCATAGCATTGATGAAGGGAAAGAAGACTTTATAATTATTTCATTACACTTTGCCTTAACTGTGGGGGGGGGTGAGGGTGCTAAAGGGTGATGGGAAGGTGTACATCATTTAAAAAGGGCTGAAAAGTGGGAGAGGGTGCAACAATTTATCACAGTGTGTGAGGTTGAGAAACATTAAAAATCAGGCATGCTATAGTAAAAAAAAAATAAAAACAGTTTGCATAGCTTTCACCCACAACGTGTTATTTTACCTGGCAGAAATTACATGTAGTGTCACATCATGAGTATTTTCACAAGTGAGGCAACAGTATGTACTGTCTTCACTAGGTGAGGACTGGCACTTCCACAGGTAAAAACTATGGGAAGTGATGCAAAATTGAGGACACTTTGTCAAGTACAGTACTGTACAAACTGAAGTTCCCCAAATTCACACATCTTCAATTTGCACCACACTTGATAATAAAATAAGAAGAGGTAGCGTCCTCTGCTTCCCTTTCTAAACCCTCATAACCTGGCCCCTTTGTGACATCCCCCAATCACTCCATTCTTCCCCTCTCTCCATCCTCATTTCTGCTGACTCATTTGTAGTGTCCTTTGTTGTCCGTCATTACCATTCCTTCCTCCTGTTTGACTGGCACCTGGTCAGGTCAGGTGACTCCTGACAATACTGGATGCTGTTCATTCCAGGAACCCTTTATGACATGGGATCATCTTCTTAAATAACTGACACTTAGACCTTTTTGAGTGTCCAGTCGGCAAATTCTTTATTAAACAAATCTTTACATATTTCTTCACCACAGAAACACTGCAATCCATCACTTGACTTCAATTGTCATCTCCTTTTTAATTGAACTATTGCTACTGGGATGCACATCTGAGTTACTACCTATGGCTCCTCTGGGTGCTATTTCCCCCTGGGAAAAACACGTCTAGGTGCACACCCCATCTGTGTTCTTTCTTTTCTCATGGTCCTGTATGCACTGGGTTCCTTGTTCTTTAATCTATAACTTCATTCCCGCTTCACCGTCCCACCACATTTAATCTCTTTTTCCATTAGCCCATCCCAAGCTACTGTAATTAATGATGGACTTCCCCCTCCATGCTCCACTCCTCCATCACCCCCTCCATCTGCAAATCAAACAAGTTAATTCATATATGTAAAGGGAGACTGTAGTAGGCCATGGCCCATATATAGTTGTCTTCCACTTTTCAGTGGTAGGAGTATGATAATACATTCCCATTTATCAACACATCAAGTCATTTTTTAAAAGATTTCAACTTTATTACTGACAACTCTATGCCTTGGTGAAGCATCCCATATGCAAATAACATGTTGGGTAAAAAGAGGCCCCTCTGTTTAGTTCCAAAGGTCACTGCATGACACAATCTGCTATTTTCTATGTTTTCAATTTGGTTGTCTTACACTCTAACTTTAGGTCCAACCTCATTCTCTCATCCTTTCAGGCATTAAACAATAATAGAAGGTTACCTCTCATTGGTCTCCTGTGAAGACTATGTAGAAAAGTTGCTTGTGTTATGTCATACCCCAGGTTTTCCATCCCTTTCATTATTTTGATTGCCATTTGTTGATTTTTTTTCTAGTTTGGTACATTACCATACATATTAAGTCCTCCACAAAATTGTGAGCAATGGTCTAACATATAATTTGTACAAAGGCTACTGCACATCCATGAATCAAGAAACAGACAGCTATCTAATAATATTCTGAAGGTTATTAGCTTTTCTAAATATTCTATCTGAATGTTTTTTTTTAAGTTCTGATAAGACAATGAAACCCAAGTCCTTTTCAGAACTCGGTTACTTGAAAACAACTCCATTTATATTAAATCTGTTATTGTTGTTTTGCTAAGCAACACATGGCTGTTTAGTTGTGAACCAGTCAGGTTGCTATAAGTGAAGGTTTCACTGTTCATTAATTCTACAGCAGAACAGAACACTAAAGAATGAGGGCATCTCTCAGTCGCTCCAGCACTGGACAGTTTTCTTAATTACAGGTCAGGACCAGACTCAAACTTCATGTACCTTTATAATCTGGAGCTGGGATGGAGGTGTGAGGCTAGATGTTAGAGGGTGACAGAGTATGGATTAACAGCAGATTGTAGGACTTGGGCAAGGACGGAATGAGGGAGTTGGGTGGTGTCTTTTTCTTGCATAGCGTTGATGAGGAGAAGGATGTCTTCATTATTATTTTATAATACTTTGCCATATCTGTGGGATGAAGAGGGATGTGGGTGCTAAATTGTGGAGAAGAGGTTTACATCATTTAAAAAGTTCTAAAAAGTCAAAGAGGGTGCAACAATTTACCACAGTGTGTGGGGTGGATAAACATTAAAAATCAGGTGTGCTAAAGTAAAAAAAAAATAAATACAGTTTACATAGTTGTCACCCACAAAGTGTTACTTTACGAGGCAGAAATTACATGTAGAGTCACATCATGAGTATTTTCGCAAGTGAGGAACCAGTATTTACAGTCTTCTCTATGTGAAGGTGGTCACTTCCACAGGTAAAAATTATGGGATGAGATGAAACAGGTGAAGCAAAATTGGGGACACTTTGTGAAGTATAGAACTGCACAAACTGAAGTTCCCTGAATTCACACATCTTCAATCTGCAGCACACTTGATAAAAACATAAGAAGGGGAAGCTTTCTCTGTTCCCCTATTTGAACCCTCATAAATTGGCACCTTTGGGGCACCCTCCAGTCACTCCCTGTACCCCTCTCTTCACTCCATTTGTGCTGACTCTCTTGGCAGCGTCTTTTGTTGTCCCACAATACACCCCCTTCCTCCTGTTTGAAATGGCACCTGGTCAGGTCAGGTGACCCCTGACCATACTGGATGACTTTCATTCTGGCGACAATTTTTGTCATGGGATCATCTTCTCAAATAATTGACAATTAGACCTTTTTGAGTGTTCAATCAGCAAATTCTTTATTAAACAAATATTTACATATTTTTTCATCACAGAAACACTGCAATCTATCACATAACTTTAATTAACATCTTCTTTTTAATGAACCCTTGTTCCTTGGATGCACACCTGAGTCACCACCTATACTTCCTCTGGGTGCAAACCACCAGGTCACCAACATATCTTGGTGAACATTCAATCTGTGTTCTTTCTTTCCTTCTGGCGCAGTACCCCCTGGGCCCCTTGTTCTTTAATCTGTGACCCCCCCCCACCATTCCACCCCATTTAATCTCTGTCACTGACACTTATATGGCTTGGTGAAACATCCCATTTGCTAATAACATATTGGGTGAAAAGAGTCCCCTCTGTTTATTTCTAAAGGTCACTGCATGACAGTATCTGCTATATCCTAATGTTTTTAATTATTTGTCTTAAACTCTAACTTTAGGGCCAACCTCATTCTGTCATCCTTTCATATATTGAACAATAATAGAAGGTTACCTCACATGTGACTCCTTGTCTTGTGTCATGCCCTGGGTTTTCCATGCTTTCCATTATTTTGGTTACCATTTTTTTTCCTTTTTTGGTACATTACCTTACATATTAAGTGCTCCGCAAAGTTGTGAGCAATAGTCTTACATATGTCTCGTACAAAGCCTACTGCACATCCATGAATTAAGACACAGACGGCCATCTAATGATATTCAGGATTGTATTAGCTTTTCTAAATACTCTATCTGAATGTTTTTTGTTTTTTGAAGTTCTGATAAGACAATAATACCCAGGTCCTTTTCAGAACTTGTTTACTTCAGAACTACTCCATTTGTAACAAATCTCTTATTGAAATTTCCCTAAGCAACACATGGCTGTTTACTTGTGAACCAGTCAGGTTACTATAAGTGATTATACTATGGACCTTAGACAATAACCAATCAGAACAGCTGACTGGCACCTTACCACCTTTGTAAATCCTCTGATAATCACTATAAAAGGTGCCAGCCAGGTGCATATTGAAAAAACAATCTGACCCCAACATGTAACTGTAGCTGTCATCTTCTTTCCCCACCAAGCGCAAATCAGCATGACATCCTCCCAGCCTTCTTCCACAGCTCACAAAACATTTAAAAAAACTGCCTGGCATAAGCCCTAGTTCCATGCTTACATTTCTCCAGAAAGTAACTGCAGCCTAAAAAACATGTGGCAAACCTTTTGAAAAATGATCCTGTAATGCTTGCTCTATCCGAATTCCATTGCTGTCGCTGCACTACAAGTATGCTTCTGGTCTCCAGCTCCTCGATCAGACCTCCCAATTATGAAATAAAAGTAAGATACATCATTCAAGCTGATTGCCCCAGCCAAAATTAAATAAATATGTCTGTCTGTTCTGAAACTGAACTGGAAAGCAGCACTCAAGTCGCAGAGCATTTACTTCAACAAACTACTCCTGTGTCTCCCGTCCCTCACCCTGCCGACATCGGGTGAATTTAATAGCTTATTCACCCATCGAGAAGGTAACCTGCCCCACAGTCATCGAAACTCAAACTCTGCAGTCTCCTGATACTAGCTTGGCCAGGACTATTTTTTTTACTGTGCAAGGTTATTTTTTTTAAAAAACAGCTTTATAGTGTTTTAAATAAAAAGATGCATTTTTTTGTATACTCTTTTACCTCCCTCACACTCCACCGTCCACCTCTCCTTCGGCCTCTAGTACTTCCATGCTTTGGCTGTCCTCTTCTAGAGCTCCTCCACACACATCACAGCCAATTCCGATTTGTCCTAACGTATCCCATAACCGGGCAGGTCTCCCTCCTCTGAGGGGAAAGGCACAGGGTGGCAGGGGACCCCAGCACACTATTTTTTCTATTGTCTGGAGGCACTGCTGTGGTGAAGGCTGCTTCCCGGAGGTTTCAAGGGACATGGAGCATGGAGGCCATCATCCGGTGGCACAAGCTGTTTTCCGCTTTCTGGTTGTTCCCTCCTGTGTTGCTGCATGTAGTACCCTGGTCTCCATCAAATACTACTGAGCGGAGCTTCCCACCCATCCTCCCCAGGAGAGGAGAGGAGAGGAGAGCAGTCCTCTGGATGCTCAATGCTCTCCTTCCCCAGCCAGCCCCTGATGACCTGAGTCCGTTCCCTAACCTGGGTCGCTGGTGTGGTTGAGGTGTGCCGTCCAGCGCCTCAATCCTCTGTGCCACTGAGCCAGGCATTTTTTTTTATCAATTAAATATTTCACTGATGGCATAATCGCAATAAGCCACTTGAGGTTGTGGGTTATCAGGGGATTTACCCTGGCTGGCATGGATTTACCCAGTCGACTGCACCTCGTGGGCAAACCACTCCAGCCGTGGTAAATCACCTGATAACCCACAACCCCTGGTGGCTTATTGCTTAAAGGTATCATTGTTCATTAATTCCGCAGCAGAACATTAAAGAAGAAGGACATCTCTCAGTTGCTTCATCACCGGACAGTTTTCTTATTTACAGGTTAGCACCAGACTCGGACTTGATGTACCTTCATAATCTGGTGCTGGGATGGAGAAGTGAGGCTGGATGTTAGAGGGTGACATGGCATGGGTTAACAGCAGTTTATAGTACTTGGGCAAGGACTGGACAATGCAGGTAGGTGGTGTCTGTCTTTTTCTGGCATATCATTGATGAGGTGAAGGATATCTTTATTATTAATATTTTATCATTCTTTACCATAACTGTGGGGGGAAGAGGGATGTTGGTGCTAAAGGGTGGTGGGGAGGGGTACATCATTTAAAAAGTTCTGAATAGTGTGAGAGTGTGCAACAATTTATCACAGTGTGTCAGGTGGATGAACATTAAAAATCAGTTGTGCTAAAGTGAAAAAATAAAAATAAAAACAATTTGCATAGCGTTCACCCACAAAGTGTTACTTTACCGAGCAGAAATTACATGTAGAATCACATGATGTGTATTTTCACAGGTGGAACCAGTATGTACAGTCTTCACTACGAGAAGGTGGACACTTCCACAAGTAAAACCTATGGGAAGTGATGCCGCAGGTGAAGCAAATTCAAGGACACTTTGTGAAGTACAGTGCTGCACAAACTGAAGTTCCCCAAATTCACACATCTTCAATCTGCAACACATTTCATAGTAACGTAAGAAGGGCAGCTTCCTTTGCTTCCCCTTTTAAACCCTCATAACCTTGCACCTTTGTGGCATCCTCCAGTCACTCCCTGTTTCCCCTCACTGCATCCCCATTTGTGCTGAGTCTAATTGCAGCATCCTTTGTTGTCCCTCAATATCCCCCATCCACCTTTCTTACTGGCACTTGATCAGATCAGGTCACCCCTGACAATACTGGATGCCGTTCATTCCTTCAACCCTTTTTGTCATGGGATCAACTTCTCAAATAATTGACACTGAGACCTTTTTGAGTGTTCAGTTGGCAAATTCTTTATTAAACAAATCATTACATATGTCTTCACCACAGAAACACCGCAATCCATCACATGACTATAATTGTCATCTCCTTTTTAATGAACCCTTGTTCCTTGGATGCACACCTGAGTCACCACCTATCACACCTCTGGGTGCAACCCCCCTTAGCACCAACATGTCTAGGTGCACACTCAGTTTGCGTTGTTTCATTTCTCCTGTTCAGTACCGCCTTGGCCCCTTGTTATTTAATATATAACTTATTTCCCCCTTTACCCTCCCACCCCACTTAATCTGTTTTTTCCATTAGCCATTCCCAAGCTACTGTGATTGATGATGGGCTTCCCTCCATACACTTACACATGCTCCACTCGTCCGGCTCCCCCTTCATATGCAAATTAAACAAGTCTATTCATATTTGTAAAGGGAGACAGAAGTATGCTATGGCCCATATTGAGTTGCCATCCACTATTTCAGTGGTAGGAGTATGATAATACATTCCCACTCATAAACATATCAAGTCATTTTTTAAAAGATGTCAACGTTGTCACTGACAAATATATGGCTTGGAGAATCATTCCATATGCTAATATGTTGGGTAAAAAGTTGCTGCTCTGTTTAGTTCTAAAGGTCACTGCATGACACTATCTGCTATGTCCTAATGTTTTGAATTTGGTTGTCTTAAAATCTAACTTTAGGTTCAACCCAATTCTTTAATTCTTTCAGATATTAAACAGTAATAGAAGGTCGCCTCTTATTTGTGTCCTGTGGAGACTACGCACTGAAGTTGCTTCTGTTATGTCATACCCCATGTTTTCCATCCCTTCCATTATTGTGGTTACCATTTTTTTATTTTTTTTCTATTATGGTACATTACCTTACATAAGGGTCTAACATATATCTTCTACAATGAGTACTGCACATCCATGAATCAAGACACATATACTGTAGCCATATTATGATATTCAGGAGGTTATTAGCATTTTTCTAAATACTGTATCCCCAAATTTTCACATCTTCAATCTGCAACACATTTGATAGTAACATAAGGGTAGCTTCCTTTGTTTCCCCTTTTAAACCCTCACAACTTGGCACCTTTGCAGCATCCTCCAATCACTCCCTGCTTCCCCTTACTCCACTCCCATTTGTGCTGAGTCTGATTGCAGCATCCTTTGTTTTCTCTCAATATCCCCCTTCCACCTTTTTGACTGGCACCTGGTCAGATCAGGTCACCCCTGACAATACTGGATGTTGTTCATTCCTTCAACCCTTTTTGTCATGGGATCAACTCCTTAAATAATTGACACTTACACCTTTTTGAGTGTTCAGTTGTCAAATTCTTTATTAAACAAATCTTTACATACGTCTTCACCACAGAAACACTGCAATCCATCACATGACTATACTGTCATCTCCTTTTAAATGAACGCTTGTTCCTTGGATGCACACCTGAGTCACCACATATCGCTCCTCTGGGTGCAACCCCCCTTGGCACCAACATATCTAGCTGCATATCCAGTCTGCGTTCTTTCATTTCTCCTGTCAGTAACCCCCCTTGGACCCTTGTTATTTAATCTATGACTTATTTCTCCCTTTACCCTCCCACCCTACTTAATCTGTTTTTTCCATTAGCATATCCCAAGCTACTGTGATTGATGATGGGCTTCCCCTCCATACACCTACATATGCTCCACTCCTCCAGCTCCCCCTCCATCTGCAAATTAAACAAGTTGATTCATATTTGTAAAGGGAGACAGAAGTGTGCCATGGCCCATATAGAGTTGCCGTCTACTATTTCAGTGGTTGGAGTATGATAACACATTCCCAATCATAAACACATCAAGTCATTTTTTAAAAGATGTCAACATTGGCACTGACAACCATATGGCTTGGGGAAGCATCCCATATGCTAATATGTTTGGTAAAAAGTGGCCACTCTGTTTAGTTCAAAAGGTCACTGCATGACACTATCTCTTATGTCCTAATGTTTTCAGTTTGCTTGCCTAACTTTAGGTTCAATCCAGTTCTGTCATCCTTTCAGATATTAAACAATAATAGAAGGTCACTTCTCATTTGTTTCCTGTGGAGACTATGTAGAGAAGTTGCATCTCTTATTTCATACCCCAAGTTTTTCACCCCTTCCATTATTTTGGTTACCATATTTTGATTTTTTTTCTGATATATACATTACCTTACATAATAAGTGCCCCACAAAATTGTGAGCAATGGTCTAACATACTGTATGTCTTCTGCAATGAATACTGCACATCCATGAATCAAGACACAGACAGCCATTTAATGATATTAAGGAGGTTATTAGCATTTTTCTAAATACTCTATCTGCATTTTTTTTTTAAGTTCTGATAAGACAATGATATCCAAGTTCTTTTCAGAACTTGTTTACTTGAGAACAGCTCCATTTATATTAAATCTGTTATTGATGTTTCCCTAAGCAACACATGACTGTTTACTTGTGAACCAGTCAGGTTACTATAAATGAAGGTTTCATTGTTCATTAATTCTATAGCAGAATATGAAAGAAGGAACACATCTCACAGTCACTCCAGCACTGGACAATTCTCTTAATTACAGGTCAGGACCAGACTTGGACATCATGTACCTTTGTAATCTGCTGCTGGGATGGAGCAGTGAGGCTGGGTGTCAGAGAGAGACAGGGTATGGGTTAATAGCAGTTTATAGTACTTGGGCAAGGACAAGATGAGGACAGTAGGTGATGTCATTTTCTGGCATAGTATTGATGAGGTGAAGGATATCATTATTATTATTTTATAATACTTTACAATAAATGTGAGAGGAAGAGGGATGTTGGTGCTAAAGGGTGGTGGGCTGTGGTACATCATTTAAAATTGTCTGAATAGTAGGGAATGGTGCAACAATTTATCATAGTGTGTGTGGTGGATAAACATTAAAAATTAGGTGTGCTAATGTAAAAAAATAAAAATAAATAAAAACAGTTTGCATAGCTATCACCGGCAAAGCGTTACTTTACCTGGCAGAAATTACATGTAGTGTCACATCATGAGCATTTTCGCAAGTGAGGTACCATTATGTACAGTCATCACTAGGTTAAGGTGGGCACTTGCACAGTTAAACACTATTGGAAGTGTTGTTACAGGTGAAGCAAAATCGGGGACACTTTCAGAAGTACAGTACTGCACAAACTGGATTGTCCCCAATTCACACATCTTCACTCTATAAAACACTTTATAGTACATAAGAAGGGGTAGCTTCCTCTATTTCTTCTTTTAAACCCTCAAAACTTGGCACCTTTGCGGTATCCTACAATCACACCCTGCTTCCCCTCACTCTTCCCAAATTTGTGCTGACTCTCTTGACAGCATCCTTTGTTGTCCCTCAGTACCTCCCATCCTCCTCTTTGAATGACACTTGATCAGGTCAGGTAAGCCCTGATAAAACTGGATGCCAGTCATTCCTGCAACCCTTTTTGTCATCGGATCATCTTCTCAAATAATTAACACTTAGACCGTTTTGAGTGTTCAATCTGCAAATTCTTTATTAAACAAATTTTATATATGTCTTCACCACAGAAATACTGCAATCCATCACATGACTATACTTGTCATCTCCTTTTTAATGATCCCTTGTTCCTTGGATGCACAGATGAGTCATCACCTATCACTCCTCTGGGTGCAAACCCCCTTGGCACCAACATGTCTAGGTGCACACCCAGTCTGCGTTCTTTCATTTCTGCTGTCCAGTCCCCCCTTGGACCCTTGTTATTTAATCTATGACTTACTTCCCCCTTTATCCTCCCACCCTACTTAATCTGTTTTTTCCATTAGCTAATCCCAAGATACTGTGACTGATGATGGGCTTCCCCTTCATACACCTACATATGCTTCACTTCTCCAGCTCCCCCTCCATCTGCAAATTAAACAAGTCGATTCACATTTGTAAAGGGAGACAGAAGTATGCCATGGCCCATATAGAGTTGCCCTCCACTATTTCAGTGGTTGGAGTATTGTAACACATTCCCACTCATAAACACATCAAGTCATTTTTTTAAAAGATGTCAATGTTGTCATTGACAACTATATGGCATGGGGAAGCATCCCATATGCTTATATGTTGAGTAAAAAGTGGCCGCTCTGTTTAGTTCTTAAGGTCACTGCATGGCACTATCTGCTATGTCCTAATGTTTTCAATTTGGTTGTCTTAAAGTCTAACCTTAGGTTCAACCCAATTCTGTCATCCTTTCAGATATTAAACAATAATCAAAGAGCACCTCTCATTTGTCTCCTGTGGAGACTATGTAGAGAAATTGATTTTCTTATGTCATACCCCACGTTTTCCATCCCTTCTATCATTTTGGTTACTATTTTTTGATTTTTTTTTTCTATTATGGTTCATTACATAATAAGAGCTCTGCAAAATTGTGAGCAATGGTCTAACATATGTCTTTTACAATGAGTACTGCACATCCATGAATCAAGACACAGACAGCCATTTAATGATATTCAGGAGGTTATTAGCATTTTTTTCTAAATACTCTACCTGAATGTTTTTTTTTTAAGTTATGATAAGACAGTGATACCCAAGTTCTTTTCAGAACTTGTTTACTTTAGAACAGCTCCATTTATAGTAAATCTGTTATTGATGTTTCCCTAAGCAACACATGACTGTTTACTTGTGAACCAGTCAGGTTACTATAAGTGAAGGTTTCATTGTTCATTAACTCAATAGCAGAACGTGAAAGAAGGAGGACATCTCACAGTCACTCCAGCACTGGACAATTCTCTTAATTACAGGTCAGGACTAGACTTGGACATCATGTACCTTTATAATCTGCTGCTGGGATGGAGCAGTGAGGCTGGGTGTTGGAGGTAACAGGGTATGGGTTAATAGCAGGTTATAGGACTTGGGAAAGAACGAGATGAGGACGGTTGGTGGTGTCCTTTTCTAGCATAGTATTGATGAGGGGAAGGATATTTTTATTATTCTTTTATAATACTTTGCCATAACTGTGGGGGAAAGAGGGATGTGAGTGCTAAAGTGTGTTGGGGAGGGTTACATCATTTAAAATGTCTGAATAGTGGGAGAGTGTGCAACAATTTATCACAGTGTGTCAGGTGGATGAACATTAAAAATCTTGTGTGCTAAAGTAAAAAAAAAAATAAAAACAGTTTGATTAGCTTTCATCTGCAAAGTGTTACTTTACCACACAGAAATTACATGTAGAATCACATCATGTGTATTTTTGCAAGTGAGGACCAGTATGTACAGTCTTCACTATAAGAAGGAGGACACTTCCACAAGTAAAAACTATGGGAAGTGATGCCCCAGGTGAAGCAAAATTGGGGACACTTTGTGAAATTCAGTAATGCATAAACTGAAGTTTCCCAAATTCACACATCTTCAATCTGCAACACACTTGATAGTAACATAAGAAGGGTAGCTTCATTTGCTTCCCCTATTAAACCCTCATAAGTTGGCACCTCAGTGGCATCCTCCAGTCACTCTCTGCTTCCCCTCACTCCACCCCATTTGTGCTGAGTCTCATTGCAACTTCATGTTTTGTCCCTCAATATCCCCCTTCCACCTTTTTGACTTGCACCTGGTCAGATCAGGTCACCCCTGACAATACTGGATGTCGTTCATTCCTTCAACCCTTTTTGTCATTGGATCAACTTCTCAAATAATTGACACTTAGACCTTTTTGAGTGTTCAGTTGGCAAATTCTTTATTAAACAAATCCTTACATATGTCTTCATCACAGAAACACTGCAATCCATCACAGGACAATACTTGTTTTTTCCTTTTTAATGAACCCTTGTTCCTTGGATGCACACCTGAGTTACCAACTATCGCTTCTCTGGGTGCAAACCCCCTTGCACCAACATGTCAAGGTGCACACCCAGTCTGCATTCTTTCATTTCTCCTGTGCAGTAACCCCTTGGCCCCTTGTTATTTAATCTATGACTTCTTTCCCCTTTCCCCTTCCACCCCACTTAATTTGTTTTTTTTCATTAGCCAATCCCAAGCTACTGCGATTGATGATGGACTTCTCCTCTATACACCTACACATGCTCCACCCCTCCACCTCCCCCTCCATCTTAAAGTTAAACAAGTCAATTCATATTTGTAAAGGGAGATAGAAGTATGCCATGGCCCATACAGAGTTGCTGTCCACTATTTCAGTGGTAGGAGTATGATAATACATTCCCACTCATAAACACATCAAGCCATTCTTTAAAAGATTTCAACATTGTCACTGACAACTATATGGCTTTGGGAAGCATCCCATATGTTAAAATGTTGGGTAAAAAGTGTTCTCTCTGTTTAGTTCTTAAGGTCACTGCATGACACTATCTGCTATGTCCTAATGTTTTCAATTTAGTTGTCTTAAAGTCTAACTTTAGGTTCAACCCAATTCTGTCATACTTTCAGATATTAAACAATAATAGAAGGTCATCTTTCATTTGTCTCCTTTGGAGACTATGTAGAGAAGTTGCTTCTCTTATGTCATACCTCATGTTTTCCATCCCTTCCAATATTTTGGTTACCATTTTTTAATTTTTTTTTCTATTATGGTACATTACCTTATATAATAAGTGTTCCACAAAATTGCGAGCAATGCTCTAACATATGTTTTCTGCAATGAGTACTGCACATCCATGAATCAAGACACAGACAGCCATTTAATGATATTAAGGAGGTTATTAGCGTTTTTCTAAATACTCTATCTGAATGTTTTTTTTAAGTTCTGATAAGACAATGATACTCAAGTTCTTTTCAGAACTTGTTTACTTGAGAACAGCTTCATTTATATTACATCTGTTATTGATGTTTCCCAAGCAACAGATGATTGTTTACTTATGAACCAGTCAGGTTACTATAAGTGAAGGTTTCATTGTTCATTAATCTGCAGCAGAACATGAAAGAAGGAAGGCATCTCACAGTGGCTCCAGCATGGACAATCCTCTTAATTACAGGTCAGGACTAGACTTGGACATCCTGTAATAATAATTAACTCTTTTTCTATGTATTCATATCTCAGTCACTACCTATCGCCCCTCTGTGTGTAAACCCCCAAGGACCAATATGTCTAGGTGCACACCCAGTGTGTGTTTTTTCTTTTCTCCCTGCACAGTACCCCCTTTGCCCCTTGTTCTTTTATCTCTGACTTCTTTCCACCCTCACCCTCCTACTCCATTTATTCTCTTTTTGCCATAGACCATCCCAAGCTACTGCAGTTGAGGATGGGCTTCAACCCTACGTCCACCTACCCATGCTCCACTCCTCCAACGCCCCCTCCATCTGCAAATTAAACAAATTGAGTCATATTAGTAAAGGGAGATAGTAGTAGTAGGACATGACCCGTATAGAGTTGACTTCCACCTTTTCAGTGTTTGGAGTATGATAATACATTCCCATTCATAAATACATCAAGTCATTTTTTGAAATATTTAAACAATGCTACTGACAACTATATGGCTCAGTGAAACATCCCATATGTTAATAGCATGTTGGATAAAATGAGACCCCTCTGTTTAGTTCCGAAAGTCACTGCATGACAGTATCTGCTATGTCCTAATATTTTAAATTTGGTTGTCTTAAACTCTAAGTTTATGTTCAACCTCATTCTGTCATACTTTCAGATATTAAACAATAATAGAAGGTCACCTCTCATTTGTCTCCTGTGCAGACTATGTAAAGAAGTTGTTTGTCTTGTGTCATACCCCAGGTTTTCCATCACTTCCATTATTGAGGTTAACATTTTTTGATTGTTTCCTATTTTGGTACCTTACCTTTCATATTAACTGCTCCGCAAAATTGTGAACAATGTTGTAACATACTGTATGTCTTGTACAAAGGTGACTGCACATCCATGAATCAAAACACAGATGGCATTGTAATGATATTCAGGAGGTTATTAGCTTTTCTGAATTCTTTATCTGAATGTTTTTTGTTTAAGTTGTGATAAGACAATGATACCCAAGTCCATTTCAGAACTTGTCTACTTGAGAACAACTCCATTTATATTAAATCTGATACTGATGTTTCCCTAATTGTATAACTCAGCATTTTGTAGCATTAAAAATAAAGACCCACCTTCCAGCTTGTTCTGAAGTAATAATCCAATCAGAGAATGTACTTTCTATCTGCACCATCTCATCTCTTTAGGAGGCCCCCAAGGTTCTCTGCTGGGCACTGCCTTATTTTCCACCTTACAAAATGACATCCCTTTAGTATGTGTCTCCTTGCATATCTAGATGTACATAGTGGGCCCCATATTCAAAGGTGGCATACTGCATCATAGCCACTCAACTCAACTGCACCTGCACAATATAATTGTATATTCAGAAGTTGCGCCGTAATATGCAAACACATTTGTGCAGCTGAATATCCCGAACATGCTCAATTGCTCATTGGGAGATATACAACATGGCAGGTGCCCAGAGCCTAGTGCAGAGCATATGGGAGTGTGTGAAGCAAAGCCACTTGTGCTGTGCATAGATTTGCGATATTCAGACAGACTATGTAAATGGCCTCATTGCACAGTCAGTTCCCAAACAGCACATTTGGATCACATTACTGGAATGTATTCAGGCCATTTACATATCATTGGCATGCACAGTTCCAGTATTACAGGGCAGCACCATCACTCTTCAAAAGTGATCAGGAGGTACTGGAGTCTAGCAGGCAGGTGAGACTGCATGGTTGTGTGTGGGTGGACTGCATTGGCCTGAGTACTGTGCTACATACCTCCCAAACCTGTAGCGCCCAAATGTGTGCCAAGGTGTGTGACAATGGGTCAGAATGTGTGACTCAGCAGCAAGCATGACAGTGCAAGCTCAGAAGACTGAGGCAATAGGTGCACCAATGTTCCTACTGTGTGCTGATGCCTAGCATTTCATATTATCATACAATTCTGCAGAACAGTCTCAGTGGTTGGTGTGTAATATAACCCACTCTATGTGGCTCAGAGGGTGCCTGAAGTGATAACATGAGTGCTGTACCCTGCACCATGTGACAGTTGAGAGGTTTGCAGTGCTACCACCCATGGCCATGACCATGCCCTAGATGGCCAAACACACAACACTGGAGGGGCCGGTGGCCTTGGGGCATGCCCCTACCACCTCCAGGCCTCAGGTGGTGCCATCCCTGCCCCATGCTGCTCACAGTTTTGCACTGTCTACCACCAGTACACCACAGTGACCAGATCCAAAGGGCCTATGTCGCATTGTCACATTGCAGGGATGGCATCGGTGACATGCATGTGGTTCCTGGTGGTATGGGTCTAGCACAGGTGTGCTGTATGCACATATGGTATTCCACCATGGGTGTGTGCCACTGGGCTGTCCCTGACCCATGCCATGCTGCTACAATTACCATGCATCCTGCTTACCATTGTTCCAGATGCCACCATGGGTGCATGGCTCCACTGAGTAGCACTCTGACAGCCACATGAGTGCAGGTCATGGTTCCTGGTACATGTGCCACATTATAGCTGTTTGCTGTGCTGGTTTTCTAGCCTGTCTAGCATGTCACAGCTGGGCATCCCCTACCTGCGTGTGGTGAGGGGCTTGGCTGACTGTTCGGTGCCTATGGTGTCATCCAGTAGCACCCAGCAGGTGCCCAGCATGCTGGCACAGCATGGCTGTGGCTTTGGGTACTACTGTCCTGGCATGAATGCCATGTGTGGGTGCCAGGAGCACATCCTAGTGCACCTCTGAGGGCTGTCTCAGGGTCATCTATCTGCAGTTCTGCAGCCTGCCTGTTGGTGGCTGGCTGATTTAGGCAATCCCCTTACATGCCTAACTTTGCACAGCATAGTATTGTGCTGCATGACACATGTGCTGCACATTTTGGATGAATACACACTTGCATGGAATATTCAGGTACCCACCCCCTTGTCTTAAACCACATACATTATTTCTGCATGGTCTCAAATTCAGAAATGTGTGACTCATCTCTACCATTTGAATATCGTGCTTCCGCACATTTTCGGGAATGTGTCATGCATCTCCATTTTGGCCCGCACATCTCCTTTGAATATGTGGGCCAGTATATTTTGACTCTGAACCTGTGGTGCTTGAGCAGGAAAATACCCTTCAGCATGGCTTTGACAATATTCAGAGCTGGTTCAACCAGCTATAGCCTTATATTGAAAGACAATTACCATGATCTTTGGAAGGAAATTCATCTTGCAAGACTTCACAGTACCCTTGACTTCAGGATTCTGGATGGCTGTTACCTTGGAAAACCTATTTCTTTCAAGTAACTTGGGCACGGCTGGATTAAAGTCTCACCTTCTCCTCCAAAATTGATGCCATTTTTAAGAACCTCCTACCTAAATTTGGCATACTGTGCTGCAACTAATCTTATCTGCCACTCCATGTCTGCCATGAGATTGTCATTAAGTGATTATCCTTTTTTTAACTATGTGGATGTGGTATATACAGCAGTGCTGTTTCTAAATCTACTTTTGAAAGGCTGGACTCCCTCTACCACTCTTTTTGCCATTTTGCCCTTAACTTCCCTCCCAGTATCCACCACTGCTCTCACTGATCTGACCTCTCCTTACCATCCTTTGATCTTGGTACCAATATCACTGAAGAGTTGAATTGTTCTTTATTTCTTTAGATAATGTACAAGAATTGTTTTACATTTTCAATTGATGTGATCCATAATTTTTATTAAATGTAATTTCTTGTCTATCACCCTTTACCTGTTTTTCTTCAATGTACACAAGAAATACTCAGAATGTTATTGTTTGGATGTTATAGTTTGTTACAATAAGTACTCCACTATGGGAACACAGACTCTCTAATGCCTCCTAAACAGATATAAATCCCCCCCAATCTAGCTCTCACTTTTAGCTATGCTCCCTCCTGCACCTCTCACTACCTGCCCTAGCTACAATAAGTCTGTTCCACAATTCTGTAACTCTTTTTCCTGTTTCTTTCCCCTCATTTCCTCTCCCCCTCCAACCTTGTCTCACCACCCAAACCTGTCCATACCTCATACTCACTCTCACTTTCCTTCAACAGTTCTCCTGCTGCTCTCCTAGATCCAATTTTCCAACCCATCTCTGGAACAGAGCATGTTGATCTCCCTCTCACATGACCCACTATGTCCCCCCTTTACATGCAACTATTTACTAGAAAAAGAACTCGTGACAAGTGACAATGCCTGGTCACGTGGCAGCTATTATCCCTCTAACTAGTAATTTTTTGCAAGTGCTTGTAATCAACTACTTAGCAATTGTCTTGTATAGCTCATCTTCCTATGTTAGCTACCTGTTTTCTGTCTAGTTGTGAACTTTGCCATTGTAACTATTTTATTGTCTCATGACATGGAACCTTTGTAAATGAGCTCCTAGCTCAAAGGTAATTTCCGATGAATTAATTAAATAAATAAACAGTTACAGTGCATATTAATGATTATATGTGTGCTGTGTTCTGTGTTATCATATGCTGTAGTGAACAGTGGCACTTTTGCAGGTGCATAACTATATCTAAAGGATGGTCCATGACTAGAAATATGGAGAAGCTTCACTCAGGTTTCAATAGGACTTGGTTCTGGACCAGCATTATCAGAAATTGTGGACTAGTGTTTGAGACACCCCCACATACTGCCCATTTCTCTTCCAATAAGGTAAATGTCAAAATGGCCTTATTTTAGCAAATACTGTAGATCACAGTTAGTGATGTGCGAAGTGGCTGAAATTCACTCCGTGAAGCAATTCGCAGAGTAGTGGGGAATCCGTGTAGTGCTCCACAATGTGAAGTGTAGTACTTTGAGTAATAATGAGGATAACAAAGTCATTGATTTTAATGCACTTCACGCTACTCCACCTTCCCCCATCCACTTCTGTGCCCATTTTTAGGTGAAATCCATTGATTACGATGTACTTCACATCACTTCACCTTGTTTTTTGTCTCCAAGGCAAATTTTGCATTGATTCATGTGATTGCAGGTCACATGGGCTCTAGATTGTTCTGTACAGCCTCAGTTCTGTCTGTGTAGTGTGTAGGTAGTGGTAGACTAGTTGGAGACAGTTTGCTGTCTCAGCTCTGAGATTGAATCCCTATAAAAGATGTTAAAAAATCCTTTTTGAGCCATTTTATTTTTTGCTTAAAACATAGCACATTGATTGCAGGAATCCCTCCTGTGCTCATATCATCGAGTGTTTATTGTTTGTGTGTGGATTTTGAATGTTAATTTAGAACATTCAGTCTGTGCACTGAAAGACAGTTGAAGTGTGCTTTTGAGGAGGTCCGTATCTGTGTGGTGTAGGTAGATTTAGATTAACTGTCTGGGAGAAAAAAGCAGTCTATTTGTTTTGGTTATATTTTTGTTGTATAACTGTGTCAATATACACACAGTAATATCTTCAGTAATTCTTGATATTTGTTTGCTGAATTTTGTTTGGCAGCAATGCATAATTGCAGTTTGTAAAAAGATCTGGTTATATTATCAAAGTTTTCAATTTGCCACGCATTACTTGTAGAGCGTGTGTGTGTGTGTGTGTGTGTGTGTGTGTGTGTGTGTGTGTGTGAGACATCATGTGTGTCATCAAATCACAGTTCACAGACATCTTTTATTGTGCCGCAGAGTAATTGTTGCAGTGTGAACCTGCTAGCCATCGCAACTGCATGATTTTGTACTGCTCTGTGGTCAGGATTGTGGTATATTGATTTTGTACTGTTAATGCAGTGTACCCCCCAACTGGCAAAATGTATTCTTTTCCATATTGGATTTGGATTGTGACTGTTGCAAGCAGCAGTGGTTAATGTGTTGTTGTGACTTTGCCTCTGCATCTTTTTCTTGTTTGTGCAGTGCAATTTAATCTGTATGTGCCTGCCTTTGCATATGCTTAGTGTGCAATCTACATCTGCAAGCCACTGTTGTTTTTCACTTCACACAATACATCCACGTGCCAGAGTGAAAGTTCCAAAATTTAAATAGGTTTAACATTTTCTTGGTGATCCCCCAAAATGCCCACAAAGAGACATGCAGACAAAGCTGTTTCTGGCCATGGCACTGCTGCCAGGGGTAAGATTGTCTGTGGGAGTGGTAGTATTCAGAAATGCATAGCTGATGTGAGGAAAGGGATTTCTCCATTAATGTTTTTTACAGTGCAATCTGTAGCTTCACTCATAGTTGGAGGAGATGATGATGTCCCAGCTGGTGGTGTTAGTTCAGTTTCTTCTGGCATGAGTATTGCTGCCTCAAGTTCCACTTCTGACCATTTAACTGTGTAAAAAATATAGTTAAGTCTAAAGCAATGAGTGACAGTGTAGATGATGTCATACTCTTCATCTCCAGTAACATCCCCATGGCAGTTGAACATGATTCTGATCATGGCGATGATAACGCACAATGTCACACTTCTTCGATTGTGGTGGAGGTCATGCCTTTGCCATCCAATGATTCACTATGTGGTGCAAAAATATCAGGTGATGATGATGATGATGATGATGATGATGAGGTTGCTGTAGTTGCAAGATGTAGTCCACATGACACCATCCAAGCAAAAAATGTGGATGCGGATGATGTCGATGAATATGATGATGTCTGTGACCGCTGTTTGGAACCAGAGAAAAAGAAAGTCAAGGTGAGTGTGTCTGGGTCTGTTGCTGTTAAATGCCTCCCTCCTGAAAAAAGTTGTGATTTAGTGGCTCCAGTTGATGTTGATGATGATGATGATGATAATGATGACCCAGTAATAATCATAGGTAGCCGTGGTAGTCACTTGTAGTCCAAGTGTGTCCTGCCTGAAAAATCATGTAGCACACACCCCATTTAAGGGCTTAAAAAAAAGAGTCCAAAAAGCACCATCAGGGACATGTTAAAAGTAGGGGATCACAATCCCTTGTTTTGTATTTTTTTATTTAAGATGCAGACGATGAGTCAGTTGCTATCTGCCAGCTGTGTCATGTGCGTGTAAGTCGAGGTAAAAAGGGGAGTCATCTTGGAATGAGGGGGCCAGTACACACATCTTAAGAACAGGCACATGGTACTGTGGACCTGGCAATGGATGACAGCTAATGCCATAGTGGGGTGTTCACCACCGTCATCAACCTTAATGAGCATGTTATATCCTTCCATGACTATAAGAACAAGTAGGAATGTCTGCAGTAGTGATGAAATAACAGCAGAGGATTACTACAGGCATGATGAGGTGGTGGATAATGATTTTGAAATCTTGTCAAGTGGTGGGCAGAGTAGCAGTGGTGGTGGTGGTGAATGCAGTACATCTAGTGCAAGTGGTACATCGACCCCTGTGTGTAAATCTGGGAAAATAACTTCATTTGTGGATATGTCACCTGTGCAGCCCTCTTCATCACATGTTCACACATCCCCCCGTCCATTCACAGAGCAGAGCTATTTGTCACACCCCATGCAAAACATGTAAGTCAGCCCACATTGCAGAGTGTTTTGGCCCATAAGCTGAAGTACCCACACAATCATTCAGTGTCTTGTGAACTTAATGCTGCTGTAGCTGACATGCTGGCAATTGATCTTTTGCTCTTCTCCTTCATGGAGAATTCTGTATTCTGGTGGTCTGTGGCATGTGCCTGTCCGAAATGGAAAGTCCTATCCAGGACATACTTTTTCACTTGTGCTGTCCCAAGTTATACTGTACTGTGGCCGCCTCTGTAAGACATGCCCTTCAACATTTCTTCTCTCCATTCATCAATTTAAGTATGGATATGTGGACAAGTGGCAAAATGGTGGGGAGTTCATATTTGTGTATAACTGCACATTGGATGCAGGTGCCGGGGGTTGTTTGTGCTGGTGATAGTGTAAATAATCAATGTAGTAAGGTGGACTGTCATGGTAGCAATGTTCCTGGAATTCAACAGCATGTGCAGTGTGAGCTGTTTACACACTGGTGAAAACATGATGGACTTGCTACTGACTGAAATTGATGAGTGGCTGAACCCCTGTCCCTGACAGCTGGCTTTATAGCAAGTGGCAATGGGTCAAATGTGGTTAAAAGCATCACAAATGGTGGCTTTGTTCAGGTTCCATGCATGGCTCACTGTTTAAATCTTGTGGTACATGAGTTTCTTCAGCACCCTGATAGAAAGGAGATGCTGAAAACTGCACAACGTATCTGTTCTCACTTTTCATGCTCTTCAAAGGCCCATGAGAGCTTCAGCAGTTGCAGATCCAAAACAGCCTCCCACATCACCACCTCAAGCTGGAAGTTGTCACCCAGTGGAACTCCATTTTATACATGGCAGGAGATTGTATGAACAATACAAAGCAATCTCTGAGTATCTTGTCATGCACCCTAGCCGTGACAGTTCCGGGGCCTCCATGTCTCTCAAGACTGAACAGTGGCACCTCATGGACTCTATAATAACAATTTTGAGGCCTTTTGAATATGCTACACATGCAGTGAGTGGTGAGTCTGCCTCCATTAGCCAATCAATTCCACTGCTGTGGGTGTTGAGGCAGACACTGCTGAATCTACAGCATAACCTTGATGGTTCCGGAGATTGTGCTAGCAGTGTGTTGCTGAAACACATGCTGAAACTACTCGATCACAATCGGCACATCTTGAGCATTCAGCAGAGTGACAACTTTGCAACAGCAACAATGCTGGACCCACGATACAAATGTGGAATTACCTCACTACTGGAAGGAGGGCCTGAACAGGTAAAATATTTCAGTGGGCAACTAGTGCACTTGGTTCATGCGGCACAGAAATCATGAGCCAAGATCAGCAAAACTTAGCAGCATAATCAGGCTGAAGGTCAGTTCGGAGTAGTATCAAGCACGTTCTGTAAAGGGGCTGCAGTTCCAGGTGGTCTGTCATCAAAAGCAGTTGTCATTAACCCACTTTGGTGTGTTCTGTCCCCAGTCAGGATTTGTGACATAAATAATTCCGGAGAACAGGACGATGCATCAACCACTGTATTTCGTGCAGCACAGTGAATGGTTGACTCATATTTGGCTAAAAACAGGCATCTGTTCATAACTGATGATCCTCTTTTATCCCAGTGAGGAAAGGTCAGCAAATGGCCAGAGCTAACCTCAGTGGCACCAAAGAACCTGACATGCCCACCCTCCAGTGTAAGTGTTGAGAGGGTATTCAGTGGTGCAATAGTTCAGGATCATCGCACAAACCTCTCTACTGCAAATGTCAGCATAAAAATGAATGAGGGGCACATACGAGCTCGAACTGCAACCTCAGTATACGTGCCCCAGCATAGTCATGGTTGTGTTGCTGATTTTGTAGAAATGGACAATTCTTTTGGCACTGGCAGCATTAAATGGCCTACCAGTGAGGTAGATGATGACATGATGGAGAAAGAATTCCCTAGTGGGCAGAATTCAGACATTGATGACTGTGAGGGCAGATTTCTGTACGAGGATTTTGATGAGATTGATGTTGATAGGTTTTAAGTGAAGTGGTTAAAGGCTCTCACATTTTTTCTATGGTACATGTTTTGTTTTTCATAAAGTTCAAGCAGTGTCTGTCTCTAAATGACTCAAATTATATTTGTAACACCGTGCACACTATATCCCACCAGCCGCCCACCTGTGTGTGTCTGACAGTGATAGTGAATGTGTTGCAGGCTGCAGCTTTTCCTTCATGACTAACACCAGAAAAGTGCCTTTAGCCAAAGCTACCAGATGCAGAGAAATATGAGAGGGAATGTCAAAATCATGTGACTCTATGATCACTACCAGAAAAGCACTGCTAACCAAAGCCACCAGATGCAGATAAATGTGAGAGGGGATGCCACAATCATGTGCCCACATGACCACCCACCACCACCACCAGTACACCAATGTTTTCCATTCTGTGTCTTGCACATTCCATGGCAGATGTAATCTGACAGGAGAGACCATATATATCAGCCACAGCCACAAGGCTTATTCACTATCAATACTTTAAAGTGAGTATGTGTACTAATGTTTCATACTGTGGAACTTCCTTTATATGTTTTATGTGTCCTGTTGATTTTATGAGATGCAGTGGTCAGACACATACAGTTAAATTATTTTCTTTTTTTACAGGTTAACCAACCACTCTCCTTCACTGGAGGACTATAGTCTATGGTACTGTAGTACTGTCTACAGCCACCTACAGGATTGGATATCCATTTCTAGACCAGTAAGTATATCAATTATGTTTTATCATTCATTTTTTATTTTTCATTTTTTCAAAACAGTGCAAATCTGACTGATGAGTCATATAAAGTAGGTGTCATGACATGTACATCACATGTACTGTGGAACACTTTTCAGAAGGGCAGTTTTACAGGATTTAGGACACTTCCTACATGCTGGGCCATTGGAGATCTAAGGGCTCAGCTACAGGCAGCATGGGCAGGGATTGCGCACCTCAAATTGTATATTCAAGAGGAAATATATTATAAGAACCACTGGCCATTTCCACAACATCCAACAGAAGCACCTCAACCACAGAGGGTAGTTGGTCTGGGAGGTTGGCAGGTGGTTAGGAGGGGCAAATTGGGTGCCCCATCACTCAGTGCTCTTCAACATGTTACCTCCACAAACCATATTAAAACTACAAACAGGTATCTGTCTCTATTTCCAAAATCAAACAAAGGGTCAGAGGACACTGCAGAACAAGACACCACAGCACAGAATTTAGCACAACAAAACTTACCCAAAACAGGAACCAAAATAAAAAAAGCAAAAAGGAAATCCAAAAAAACTTCTGATCATAGGACACTCCATGATTCGGGGAGTTGATTCCCATCTCCAGCCAAGGGTAATGGTCAGATGTCTCCCAGGTACATCACCATGGAGAGACATTGACTGCATTGCTAAAATTGTTCAGGAAGCAGGAGTAAACATTGACATTCTGGTACACATAGGGACTAATGATCTTGCCAGCTGGTCAGTTGTGGAGACCAAGAAACACCTGACCAGGCTGGGTGACAAACTATCATCCATTTCATCTGGCAGAAGGGGACAGATGGACAGAAGATCAGGGAAGGGGAGATAGGGAAGCTAAACATGTGGCTCAAGGGCTGGTGTCAGGAAAAATGACACAAATTTGTAGGGAACTGGCAACAGTTTGGGGAGTTAAAGTTCTTTAAATTTGATTGACTTCATCTGACTAAGGAGGGAGTCAGTGCATTGGGGCAGAAGTTTGATGTCTTTGCAGAATACTTAAACTAGCAAATGGGAAGAGGGGTGCAGCACTCCATACATCGAATGGGAAGAACACCCCTCCCCCCTCAGCTAGTAATCAAACAGGAGTTCAGCATGTTTGCAGTTCATTTGCATCACCAGGTAAGGGAAAAGTTCTGACTCCCATACGATGCACAGGGGAAATGCCACACCTCACCCAACAACTAACACACCAAAATCTGGCCAATGGAAAATCATATATACAAATGCTCACAGTCTGGGAAACAAGATCCCAGACCTGCAGGCAATAATGACAGAGGCTAAACTGGACATAGTAGCAATTAGCGAGACATGGTTTACCAGTAATTACATTTGGGAGACTTCAGTACCTGGCTATGTACTGTTCAGAAGACAACGAGGTGCAAAAAGGGGGGGGCGGTGGTGTGGCTCTATATGTCAATGAAAATATCAAAGCTACAGAAATTTAGAATACACATAAGGAGCCAGAAGAACTATGGGTCACCCTGGAAAAAGGAAATGGTACAGCCATACAAACTGGGATTGTCTACAGGCCTCCAGACCAGGGGGAGGACATAGACACATTACTGTTAGAAGATATACAAAACATGATAGCTAAAGGGGAGGTTCTGATAATGAGAGACTTCAAGATGCCAGATACAGATTGGTCAACACCAGCAGGAACATCTGCCAGAACTAGACACATGGTGGATTCCCTACAGGGGGAGGACATCAAACAACTGGTACAACAACCCACAAGAGACAGGGTTATTCTAGATCTAGTACTTACTAACAGGGAAATGATCACAGATCTCCAAGTAGAAGGTCACCTGGTGGCCAGTGACCATCACATGGTATGGTTCGCTTTGGCCACTAGAACTAAATCATCCCATTCCAAGGCAAAAATATGGGACTTCAGAGGAGCTGACTTTGATAAGATGGCCAACAGAGTTAAGCTAGCCCTGGCAAAAAGAAATACTGGTGAGGGGGTACAGGCAAAGTGAGCAAGCATTAAGGATGCAATACTTGAAGCAACATCCCATTGTGTTAGAGAGAAAAGGAAGCGCAAAAGAAGAAGGAAACCACTTTGGTTCTCAAAAACAGTAGCAGAAAAGGTCAGAGCCAAAAGGCTGACCTTCAGGAAATATGAGGGAATGCAGCAGGATGAAGATAGGGAGGCATACCAAACTTCCAAAAGGGAAGCAGGGAAGGCAGTAAGGCAGGGAAAGGCCCCAACTGAGGAAACAACTAGCATAAGCAGTAAAAGAAGGTGAAAAGCTTTCTATAGATACGTTAGTGAAAGGAGAAAGTCCAGAGGGGGTATTGCTAAAATCAAAGAAGATAAGGGGGCATATGAGGAGGAGGACCACGTAAAAGCATCTGTCCTAAATAGATACTTCTGCTTAGTATTTACTGAAGAGAAGGTAAAGCAGGGCCCACAGCTCAGCACCATGGACACAGGGGGGACAGAGGTGTACACTAGACCTTTCACAAAAGAAAGGGTCCTACAAGAGCTCGATAAGCACAGGGAGGACAAGGCAATGGAACCTGATGTCATACATCCCAGGGTACTAAAGGAGCTAAGGTTGGAACTAGCAGAGCCATTATCAGAATTGTTTAGTGAGTCTTTGAGCACAGGAGAGGTTCCAGAAGACTGGAGAAGTGCTCATGTGATCCAGCTCCACAAAGAGTGGTAGCAGGGAGGAGGCAGGGAACTACAGACCAGTCAGTCTTACCACAGTAGTGGGCAAGATTATGGAGGCACTCCTTAAGGAAAGGATCGTGCAACACCTGGAATCCATAGGAGCACAGGATCCAAGACAGCATGGGTTTACAAAAGGAAGGTCTTGTCAAACTAATCTCATAGATTTCTTTGACTGGGTAACCAGAGTGGTCGACCATGGGGAGCAGTTGATGTCACCTACCTTGACTTCAGCAAAGCTTTTGATACTGTTCCACATAGAAGATTGATGAATAAGCTGGGTAGGCTCAGGGTGAGTCAGAAGTTGATCAACTGAGTGGCAAACCAGTTGATGGGCAGAAAACAGAGAGTGGTGGTAAACAGTAAAAAGTCAGAAGAGATGTAAGTCACAAGTGGGTTACCACAGGGATCAGTCCTGGGGCCAGTTCTCTTCAATATCTTCATCAGTGACATTGTAGATGGACTGGAGGTTAAGGTTTGTCTGTTTGCAGATGACACCAAGATCTGCAACAGAGTAGATGATCCAGATGGGGGTGGGCAGAATGAGAAGAGATCTGGATAAACTAGTAAAATGGTTGGTAGAGTGGCAACTGGGATTAATGCAAAGAAGTGCAAGATCATACACATAGGGAACAGAATCCCTGAAGCCACCTATAGGCTGGGAGGGGAGTTGCTGGCAGTCACAAGGGAAGAAAGAGACTTGGACATCATCACCCCGATGACCTGAAATCATCCAAGCAGACCACTAAAGCAGTAGATAAGGCTAGGGGGATGTAGGGGTGTATTAGTAGAGGTATCACAATTTGGAAGAGGGAGGTAATAATCCCTCTTTACAAGACTTTTGGTCAGGCCCTATCTGGAGTACTGTGAGCAGTACTGGAGGCCACACCTTCTCAAGCACATTAACCAAATTCAGGCAGTCTGGAGAAGGGCAACCAAAATGATGCAGGGACTGCATCAGAAAATATATGCATACAGATTAACAGAGCTCAATATGTATACCCTAGAGCAAAGGAGGGAGAGAGATACTATGATTAAAACATTCAAATGCTTTAAGGGCATTAACAAGGTGAAAGAGTTTAGCATGTTTCAATATAAGAAAACTAGCAGGACAAGAGGACACAGCATGAGATTTGAGGGAGGCCTATTAAGGGGTAATGTGAGGAAGTTCTTTTTCACAGAAAGGGTGGTGGATGCATGGCACAGCCTAACTCAGGAAGTGGTGGATATGAATACAGTGCAGGGCTTCAAACATGCATGGGATAGGCATTAGGGAGCAAT
Organism: Neoceratodus forsteri; assembly: GCA_016271365.2. Classification (NCBI taxonomy): domain Eukaryota; kingdom Metazoa; phylum Chordata; order Ceratodontiformes; family Ceratodontidae; genus Neoceratodus; species Neoceratodus forsteri. Next base: position 884,073,363 of record CM057459.1, read on the forward strand.
ATAGATGAGTATGACTAGATTGGCCTTTGACAGAGCAAAGGCCAATGGCACATTTATAAGGTAGAAAAAGAAATGGGCAAGCCGGATGGGCCTTGCAGTCCTTATCTGCCATCAACTTCTATGTTTCTATGTTTTTACATAATATATTTGTCATGCACATCACACACTGTATTGCTGCAGCAGCCATGCCAGTGGGAACATAGTTTGATCCAGGTAGTGAATTCACAAGATGTGTTTTCAATGTAACTTGAGTTAAGACATAATTAGGGACTGTGACACAGTGTATGGGTTACAAGTACTGAAATTGTGATTGTGATGTTGATTTGGTCTTCATGTGATTTTGGCTTAGTGACACAGCTTGTTAACTGTTAATCAGAATATATGACAGGATGAAATAGCCACACTTTATAGACATAGAAACATAGAAACATAGAATTTGATGGCAGATAAGGACTGCTTGGCCCACCCAGTCTGCCCATTTCCCTACCTACTGGATAAGCTGTAGATCCTAGTTAACCAGCAGCCTACTTCTTCCTACCCCCACCCCCCAGAATTGCCTTATGACTATCCCATGCATGCTTGAATTCCACCACTGATTTTGACTCCATAATGTGTTACTGCAATCTAATACGAATAACTCCTTGTTCATCTCTTTTAGGAGGAAACTTTCTGATGCTGTGTGCTGTCATTGCTGCTTTCTCCAAATAACAATTTCAACATCATACCCCCCGGGCTGGCAGACATTATGGAATAAGTAGTATGAATCCATGACCATGACCATCGGTACTGGACTGGAGGAGGATGCGGATAAAACCTGTGAAGAATTTACCAAACAATAAACCATCCACTTATGAAACTTTCTTGACACTGAAATGCCACCCCCCCATAAAAATACTCACTTTCACTGGCTTGATAGTATTCCAACACCACAATTTCTCATCAAGCACAGAAATGCACATTCCAAGTGTGACTAAGTGACATGTGACACAAAAGAAAATGATGATTACATGTATATATAGATACATTTTAATAATATATAAATATATATATATATATAGAGAGAGAGAGAGAGAGAGAGGAGAGATATCACAGTTAAGGTCCAGTTCTGTGGAAAATAATGATGGTGCCAGGCAGGTACATTAATCAACTTACCAATGGTAGTATTAGTGTACACACAAAGGGCATCCTTCCTGTTGGGGTCAGTGCAGCCCACTTTGGTCAACCAGCAGCATCCTCAGTCTTATCATCTTGGATGGTAAACTCAATGATCAGGTCAGGTTATCCTTCCTGCACACCATTTGACTATACACTGTGCATCATCCCATCACAGTCAGGTCAACTGCAGCATTACATGTAATCCCAACAGCAGCAGCAGAGCACTTAGTTCTTATTGGAGTGTGGAGACTTTGCATTTCTTGTTACGCTCTGATTTCACTCTGTCTGGAATGGGTAATTTTCTGGGCATAAGACAGTAACATTTTGGAGATGAGCATTAATTCTGGTGACTCTGTGTGATGACTGTGTGCATGACTGAGTGTGCCATTAATTCTGGGAGGCTTTGCACTGCTTGTTATGCTCTCATTTCACTTTGTCTGGACTAGGGAATTTTCTGGACATGACAGTTGCATTTTGGGGATGCACATTAATTCTGGTGACTCTGTGTGTGTGAACACTGTACCAGACACTTACTGCACCATTAATTAATTCTATTCCTAGTTATATTCCAATTTCAAAATGTCTATTTCCAAAAATGAATATTTTTGTGAGCTTTAGTAATGTTTACTTTCTGTTGTGGTATTGTGACTTGTTTGTTAAAAAGCAGGACTGAGCAGTGCAATAATACTGTGCTAAACTGCATGTGTGCAGTGTAATGTCCTTTTTGTGGAGACACTGTCCAGCTTCTTGCAAACATATATATGATTACTTTTTCAAGTGTTTATGATAGAAGAATAAAGATAAGAATATATAACGTATATTTTATTTGTACCATCATCAGCAGTGGTGCATTCGGTGGGCAGTGTGCACCTCAGTCAGAGTGCACACATGACTTTTAGGAGATCATAGCACTGCTCACTCCAGCTTTTCAACAAACTGTAACCAACAGACATGAAATTTTGCTGAGGCACCCAAAATATTTCACAGTGTACAGGCATTATAAAGTCAGAAAATAAATAACAGGTCCAGTCCACTGCCATCACACTGTGCTGCCACATTTCTTCTTTGCATTTTTTTGTTCTGGAGTAAGTGATGTCTTTCTGGTTTAGACTGACAGTGACAGTTTTGCAGCATGTTGCTGTACACCACGACACAGCACCAGTGGTAACACAGTGTGGCGGTGGTGTACTGGACCTGTTATACATTCCGACTTTATAATGTCTGTACACCAGAAAATATTTGGGGTGCCTCGGCAATATTTCATGTCTATTGTGTACGGTTTGTTGAAAAGCAGGAGTGAGCAGTGCTATGACTTGATCTCCTAAAAATCATGTGTGCACTGTGACTGAGGTGCATGCTGCCCACTGACTGCACTGAGACCTCTGAAGACATATTATATGGCTTTGTCACTGCTGATGATGGTACAAATAAAATATACGTTATATATTCTTATCTTTATCCTTTATTCCATAAACACTGGAACAAGTCAGTGTGTATATATATATTTGTAAGAAGCTGGACAGTGTCTGCATATACAGGACATTACACTGCACACATGCAGTTTAGCACAGTATTATTGCACTGCTCAGTCCTGCTTTTTGACAAACAGTCCATGACCGAAAGTAAACATTACTGAGGCACCTAAAATATGTCAGGGTAAACATTCTTAACTTGGAATATAAGGGCCATAAGAAGCACACTGCACTATGTGAATGGCTGCTGGTATACAATATCTGACTCCAAAAGTGCAAGGCAAACACACAAGGCCACCACACCATATGAATATATGCCACAAAAAATTTTCAGTGCTAGTGCAACTTGACTGATGGCAAAACAAGGCTCACACAAATGACCATTGTGATTTGCCGCTTAAGCCTCCATTAGGCACACCACTGAAGGCCCAATCGACAAAAAGCAAGGCTCATTACCGTGTGCCTTGTTTTGTCATAAATACAGTTACAGTAGCAGTGAAAACTTTTTAGTAGTATCTATTCATGTGGAGTTATGGATTTCTGGTTTTGTTAAAGGAGTAGTTAACACAAAATTTGAAAAAAAAAACATATGTTATGCAAAGCACTTCTGATTTGTATGTAAAGTCCTACTCAGTCCTTCCCTCTGTCTGCTATTAGGAATTTTTACTAAATTAGCCTGATACCTTTATGGTAGTTTTATGAGCCCTGTGGAACTTATTCATGTAAAATCAGTTTATTGCCTTCATTGCTCCGACATTGCACTCTGTGTCAAGTGACAGTGATGTGGCATTTATTTATTTATACAATTTTGTTAACTGGGTAAGCCCACTGGGTCCCAAAGTTCCCTTTTTCAGGGGTGACCCATAATTAGTTACAAAACAAACAGTGCAAATACATAAAGGTGAAACAGTGCAGTGCAAATACTTAAAGGTGAAACAGTGCAAGACATAGGACATTAATACAAAAAGAGTATACAGTTATACAACATTCATTGAAGAGGGAGGTAGTTACAGCACATTTACACATTTCATCTGTTGCAGCTGCTAGAGTTTGGGCAATGGGTTTATTGGGCAGAACCATGAAGGGAGAGTTATCTAGCATACAGTACAGCAGCAAGGTTGTGGTTTAGAAGGTGTGCCAGCAGGCCTTTCTGGAAGGTAGTGAGGGAGGGTGTTTCCTCAAGGTGTCTGTGGAGTTTATTCCATTGCACAGCAGCAATATGGGCAAATGATTTATTACCAGCCACGGAGCAGGTCCTGGGCTGGTCCAGGAATTTTCTGCCTGAGGTCCTGAATAGTTGGCTGGGTTGCTTTAGGTCTAAGATCCCTGTTAGCCCTGCAGGGGGGTCAACACTGAAAAGCTTAAATGTCCAGCTTAACAGGGGGTACTGGAGCCTGTGTATCAGGGGAGCCAGTTGAGCGAGGCGAGAGCTTCACAGTGGTGGGTCCTTGGATGGACATTCATGGTGAACCAAGCAATTTTATGGTACAAGGCTTGTAATCTAGAGTGGTCAAGTTTTGCTATGCCCAAAAGTGTTGGAGCAGCATAGGTAAGAGTTGGGTGGAGTATATTCTGCATGGTTGCCAGTCTGGTCTCAGGTATCATGTTCACACTTAGTCAATGGAGCAGACCAAGTTTTTGGTGAATGTTTTTTGTCACTAGAGACACATGTGGCTTTAGGGTGAGCCCCTGGTCCAGTGTGAGGCCAAGGTATTTGAAGGATTTCACCACTTCGATTGTGGAGTCAGATACAGTGACAAGTATGAGGAGGTGGGTCCGGGAAGGACCAAGGGAATTCAGACCAAACAGGAGCACTTTGTCTTGTTTGGGTTAAGGACTAGATGGTTTTCAACTAGCCAGGCTTCTGCCTTGGTAAAGTCTGACTGGAGCAATGGCCCTAGGTCATCCAGGTGCTGTGCAGTTCTGTAGAGACAACGTTATCAGCGTACTTCACCATGGAGCTACTCTCACAGTGGTCATGGAGGTTATTGATGAATAGGGAGAACAGGAGTGGGCCCAAGCTCGAGCCTTGCAGAACCCCATCATTTAGAGGAAGTGACCCAGAGATGGCACCTCTCCACTTAACCTGTTGGGAGCGGCCCAACAGGTAGTTGAGGAACCAGTTCAGAGAGTGTTGGTCAAGACTGAAATTGCTCAACTTTGTTAGGAGGAGGGGGGGTGGTCTACCAGGTCAAAGGCCCATTAGATTTACCATATGCACAACAGCAGAGCTGTGTAACTGTTCTTATGCAGTGACATCAAGTGGCAACTGTTACGGTTTAGCATGCACCTCAGAGCTAGATGAGTGGGGTTTCTGTATGAAAACTGCTAGTCAGTTACACAGCTCTGCTGTTGTGAACTGTGCATTTGGTAAATCAATGGACTATGCTACACCACTGTCACATGATACGGGGTGCATTGTTAGAGCGATAAAGGCAATAAAGCAATTTAACATGAAGACAGAATTTAGTAATTTGATAAAAACTCCTAATAGCTAACAGATGGAAGGACACACTAGGGGAGGGACTTTGCATGCACATCTAAATGCTCTGCATAACATATGCTGTTTCAAATTTGGGTTGGACTACTCCTTTAAGTTGAAATAATGATGGAAGGGACAAATCATTTTAACTTAAAACTAGGAAAAGCAAAACAGCATACACACACACACACACACACACACACACACACTATTAACAGAAGGAAGGGGGTCAGGATACAAAGTGTCATGCATACAGAAGACAAGAAAAAGTGCATAATTAGATACAGAGGGTGGTGGGGAATGCATTTTTATGACACAGCAGGGAGGGTGGGGGGACACATGGGGGGAGAAAAAAAAAACTAGCGCTGGATCCCATGGCAGTCCAGCAACAGTTGGAGCATGGACATCAGCTGAAATTGATGGACCTCTATCTGCTCCAACTGCTGATCAACAACACTCACCCTCTCATTCATCTTGTCCACAGCACTCCAGAGAACTGCGATATCTGCCTGACTTACAGGCAGTTCTCTGGGGTCTGCAGATGCTGCAGCTGGTGGTGGTGGTGGTGGTGGGGTTGTTGCTGATGGAGCAGCAGGTGCTGATGTGGCCCTCCTCCTCATCAAAACAATCAGCAAATGCTGATATATATATTTGGTGTGTATCTGTCCTGTTGGGAAGAGACTGAAGAGACAAACTTAAGTTGCCGGTATAGATATTAAAAATAAGTAAAATCGAGATAGAGCATCAAGATAGTTAATACTAGACTTAATGGTATCTGGGTCCAGGATGGGAACAGGTGTGATTACCGTATAACCCATTACCTGTTTAGGGAGTAAAAACAGAAGTTAGAAAAGTTCACTTTGGTGGTGGTGGTGCTGGTGCCACTGCCTTAGGAGGTGGTGGTCCTGCTTCTGGGGAAGGGGGCCTGCAAGATATTTGTCCAGTCCAACCTGAACCGGGCATGCCTCCCACACATGCGTACTCCTCCCAAGCCACATTGTGGTCCTGGAACTGCCCCCACCCCAGACATTCCCTGACCCAGCTCCATCTCTACTCGACTCAGTCAATTGCCCTCCCTTGATCCAAACAACGACACAAAACAGTCATACACAGGACACACACAACACAGGCACACACTCAGTCAGACACAAACAACAACTTACAAAAGTAGGAAAAAAGGAAATTCACAGGAACAAATTAAGTAAAAAAAGACTCTTCACAAAACATAAACATATGTAGCTTTTAAAGAAGCTATTGGTTCTCTCCCTCTCTCTCTCTCTCTCTCTCTCTGTCACTCACTCTTTCTCTAAATCTCCTAACAGCTCTCACAATCTCACTGCCTCCTCTCTCTCCAGTCTGCACAGGAGAAAGTGAAAGTATCTTCTTGCATGAGTCACTTCCTTCCTGCCTGGCTAGAGCAAGTAACTTACAGTACTGTAAGCCATATGATGTGTGGGGGTCTGCCCACAGACTTGTCACTCTGCCTTACTTCATGTTAAGGCAGAATGACAACATGAAGTAATAATTACAAGGTGAAGTGAGCCTTTCATTTTGGCCACTCCGTGTAGTGGAATGGCAACTCAAAGTGCTAACTTCACGGGCACTTCACTGGCAAAATTTAAATTTGCTGCATCTCTAACCACAGTCTTAGTATAAGCTGCTTGATTGTGCATGGCACAAGTGCTCATGCAACCTTTCAGTTTATCAGGTATATGCAAACAAACAGAGGAAACAGTACATACATTTATAGTAATTAGAGTCATTTGACCTTTTTGAAGACTATTTCATGCTGAAACAAGGTGTTTGGGGGTTCAATTTCAAGACAGCTGCCAATAAAAAGTATTTATTATCTTATTTGCTTACTTTTTGAGCTAAAGAATTGCCTGTGTGTAAGCACTGATAATCTTCTTTTAGTTCATATTAAGTAAGCAATAATAGCCCCCAAGGGTGGGCAGTACTGGGAAATTCTGGACCACCCAGTGGTGAAATGAGGCCTGACACAGCAGGTAGAGGGTGTTATAGCCCCTGGAAGGTTCAGTATTTCCCAATACTGCCCACCCTGGAGGGTATTATTACCCCTAGAAAATGGGCACTGTAAAACAAAATTATGATAAAATTATTAAAAAAAAAAATTAAAGTTTTGTAATAAAGTAATCTCGCCACCTTCATTGAAACTTTGGATTTTTGTCCTACTGCAGACCCCATAGTGAAAAAAAAAGCCCTGCTGTATGCAGTTAGTGCTCCCACACCAGACATTTTTCTGTTGGGGGGGAGTGGTTTGTGAGACTGCTGTCTACCCCCCACCCCGGGCAAGCTTACCTGTGATTAATTTTTTTACATTTGCGACACTGGCCAATGGAAGCAGGAGCATGATCAGGGAAATGAACGGTTGATTTTTATAAATACAAACAAGAAAAGATATATAAATGTTTTGTGGAGTGGGTGGAGTCAGGGTTAGTGAGAGACACAGTTAACCATCTGCTGTCTATGATTAGTGTTGAGCATGCGACATGCTAGCATTACTAATTTGAAATGGACATTTTTTTTTAAATTGCTGTGTAAGATCTGTGATTAAAAGTGATAGAGTTTGTACCACTTCACTATGTAGGGTGTGCACCTTGTTTTAAATCCATAGGGGTCCATGGTACCAGGAGGATACGCATCCAAACTGAAGAGTGGAGTGGGATGTTTATGGAATTGGTCCTGAAGATGGAGTTGTGGTGCCAGGTAACGGCAGTAGTGAGAGTGTGGGCATGGTGTCAGAAGTCTGGAATGGTGGGGGTCTGACTTTGTAAGGTGAGAAAACATTTTTATTTTATGTTCCTTTTTTGTTTGTATGCTTCTGTGATTCTTTTTTTCAATGTGTGACTAGTGTTTGTCTAAGGACTCTGTGTGTGTGTGTAAGCAAGTGTAAAAAAATGGCAGCCTGGACTGGCACTTATTTTTCACAGGGCATCTATTGAAAAATAAATACATGCCTGATCATGGCTTTCTGCCAATCAGGATGCTTTATTTTTCAAGCCCATTTTCTAATTAAGCAATAATGCCCAACAGAGTTGGTGGTATTGGGAAATACCAGACTACCTAGGGGAGTAATGAGGCCCCAACACCTGCAGGCAGAAGGCCTTATTGGCCTTGGAAGGTCTGGTATTTCTTAATGTCACTCACCCTGGAGGGTATTATTGCACATAGAAAATGGGCACTGTAAAAAAAAAAAGTCCAATAAAAAAATTGTTAATAAAAAAAATAATTTTAAATAAGTTTTATAAATAAATAGTTCCTCCATATTCATTAGAACATTGGCCTTTTGTTCTACTGCAGAACCTGTCTTGAACAAAAAGCTCAGTTGTATGCAGTTACTGCCCCCACAACAAACTTTTTTGGGGAGGAAAGTTTTTTTGTGAAAATGCTGTCTAAACCCCTTCCCCCCAAGCAAGCTCACATGTATTTCATTTATTTTACATTTTGGACACTGGCTGATGCATGCAGGTGTGTGATCAAGGAAATGAACTGCATAATAGTTGATTACATTACTTAAATAAGCAGAAGTTGTGTGGTTTGTGAGACCGCTGTCTAACCCACCCATCTTGGCAAGTGCACATGTAATTCATTTTTTTACATTTGTGACACTTGCTGAAGGAAAAAGCAGTGCAAACAGGAAAGTGAACTGCAGCTGATTCTTTTGATGAAAAAAACAAAACAAGAAAAGATAAGTAAATGTTTTGTGGAGAGAGAGAGAGTGGAGTGGGGGTTAGTGAGGGACACAGTTAACCACCTGCTGTCTGAGTATTGCTCAGCATGCAATGTGCTAGCACTACTAATTTGAAATGGAAACTTTCTTTTTTTAACATTACTGTGTGAGATCTGTGATTAAAAGGGGTTGAGTGTGTGCCACTTCACTATGTAGGGTGTGCACATTGTGTTAAATCCATAGAGGGTACCGGGCAGGTAAGCCTTCCATACTGAAAAGTAGAGCAGGACTTTTATGGTATTTGTCCCGAAGATGGAGTCGTGCTACCTGCTAGTGGCATTAGTGAGAGTGGGCATGGTGTCAGAAGTCTGGAGTGGTGGGGGTCTGACTTTGTCAGGTGGAATACGATGTTTATTTTATGTTCCTTTCTTTGTTTGGATGCTGCTGTGATTTTTTTTCGATTTGTAAGTAGTGTGTGTTCTAATGACTGAGTGTATGTATGTGTGTCTGGGTGGGGGGGTCTAGCTCACCTTCTCGTTAAGCAAGCATAAAAAATGGCAGCTGACAGACTGAAAATTCAGGGTGCCCTTGGATACCCTAAGTAATGGGCACCCTGAACTGACACTTGTTTTTCACAGGGCAACTGTTGAAAAATAAATACATGCCTGACCATGGCTTTCATCCAATCAGGATGTTTTATTTATCAAGCCCATTTTGTAATATAAACCCATATTTCTTTTTTTTTTAATTATAGGAAATCTTGAGGCCACACATACCTGGAAAATACAAGTGAATACAACATTTAAAGGGCTATACAGTTTACACTTGCCAAGAGTTCTTTACACATTAAAATAAGTATGTGTACATTATAATTGATAACTGCAAATGAGCTTACAAGTTGAAGTGCCAAGATCGAGCAAAAAAGGTTTCAAAATAATATTTTAATTAGAAATGTGCTTGAAAAATAAAGCATCTTGATTGGCTAAAAGCCATGGTCAGGGAAGGATTTATTTTTCAATAGATGCCCCATGTAAAACAAATGCCAATTCAGGGTGCTCATTACTTAGGGAATCCATGGGCACCCTGAATTTTCAGTCTGACCAGCTGCAATTTTTATACGCTCACTTAGCGAGAGACTGAGCTAGCCCCACACACAAATGCACCCTGTCCGTAGACCACACACTAGTTACAAATTGGAAAAAAAAATTATGGCAGCATATAAACAAAAAAGGAACCTAAAATAAACATTTTTTTCAACCTTACAAGGGCGGACCCCCTCCACTCCCTACTTCTGACACCGTGCCCGCTCTCACTACTGCTGCTTCCTGGCACTCCATCTTCAGGGACCTATTCCATAAATGTCCTACTCCACTCTTTTGTACGGATGCTTACCCGCATGGCACCATATCCTCCTATGGATTCAACACAAGGTGCACACCCCACCTAGTGAAGTGGCACACACTCTACTACTGTATGTGTAATCACGGATCTCACACAATAATTAAAAAAAAGTTTCCATTTCAAATCAGTAGTGCTAGCACTTCACATGCTCACCACTACTCATAGACCACAGGTGGTTAACCTTGTCCCTCACTAACCCTGACTCCATTTCTTCTCCACAAAACATTTACATATCTTTTCTTGTTTCATTTTTTCCACAAAATTCAAATGTAGTCCGTTTCCTTGACTGCACTCCTGCTTCCATTGGCCAGTGTCCCAAATAAAAAAAAGTAATTGCAGGTGAACTTTCCCGGGGGGGGGGGTTGACAGTGGTCTCACAAACCACTCAACTTCTGTTCATGTTTTTTTTTCTGTAAATTCAGAATTTGTTTTGTTTTTTTCTGAACTCTATTTTTGCACTGGTTCTCCGAGGCATCCCTCAGAGGTGCCCATGCAATTCTACCCTTCTACTCCCTGCCATGACCATCCACACTGGTTCACCCTTCCTTTGAGGGCCTTCCCAGTTCTCCAGATCACCCCCAGAGCCCACCCTCCCTCAGTAACTCTATCTGAAATTAGAGGATCCATCCCTCTAGGAAGGTGGCTGTGGATCCCCAGTGTGGCCTGGCCCAGCATTGGGGATGAGAGGGAGATCCCAGGGTCCCTCGTCATCTCCTCATTGAGCTGGGGTTTTTTTCTTGCTGGGGACTGTACCCCATGGAGCCCTGCCGGCAAGACAACATAGTGCCATTGCTCCACCCCCAAGCAAACACCGCACCGCTATGTTCAGCTACCCTCAGCCGCCACCAAAGGTCGCTCCATGAGCGAGTGCATCCCAAAGCCCTCCCTGGGAAGAGAGAGCAGTTCCAGATGCTCAATCTCTTCCTTCCCCTGCCAACCCCTGGCAGTCCAGGCTCCCTCACAAACTGGGGTTAACAGCATTGCACAAGGTGTGGCGTCCAGCACCTCAACCCTCAGTGCCACTGGGCCAGCCATAAATTCAGACTTTAATGCAGAAATTAATAATATGCTAAACCAAAAATACCCTTTGTACAATAAACACAATGGTTTCCAATGTTCTGAGCTTGTGTCTCTTTGTATGGCAAAGTGGTTTAGGGCTCTAAGCTGCAGATCTGGGTTTGAATCATAGATCCCCCATTTCCATATTGTGTGACCCTGAACAAGTCACTTTACTTCTTTTTTTTCACACTCAGGATGACTTTTATTGATCATGATCAGAAATTGCAAAACAGATCAATCTATCAGATACATCTCTGACAGTAGTTACAGGAAATCCTAAACCCAGTTATCCTTTGCTCAATTCAAATGTTACAAATAATGAAAAAAAAGTCTCAAAATACAAAAACAAGAGAACAAGAAAAGGGACTGATTGAGAACTAAAACTTATAAGTCCATTGGTGCTAATGAGCTCACACTTTGATATCACCCTGTCTGTCCCTATTAATCACTTAATGTTATTATTACATATACCATAACGATTGGGGTGTTACATAAGGTTCCTGCACCCTAATTGGTACCCTCAGAGGTACACTGTAGACAGCTAACACCTAGGTATAGGTTATACTAATAGTTAGGGCTAAGGGCATCTACCATGTAAGAGTAGATGTCAGGATATGAATGCATATTGTTGTAATACACTTTGCTTGCTAATACACATACATTCTGCCATGTATTTCTGTGTAGTTCTTACTTTTCAGAAGCCTAGACACCTGTGTCCTTGAAGTAATTATAATATGTAAGACGGCATTGCCATCTTTTGGTGATTTGTACTACTACACTGAGTTATGTAAGACTCTGTATAAGAACTCTTTTTGTTCTCAAACTGATGACTTTACAGAATTGTATAATGTTATCTTGGACCGTGGAGCCACCTCTAATTTAGCCAATAGGGCTCATCTCTGTAACTAGAAATGTTTCTATCTTTTGGTAACCATAGTAATTATCATAGGTATATAATGTAATGCACAAGCTTTACACCTCGGAGACCCGAGAGACCCCAAGAGACAACAGAGAAACCTCGAGGTGTAGGGAACGCTTAGCACTGGCTCCCGGTTCATATTGGTAAGAACTGCTTAGGGCAACTGTGATTTATCTCTTGGTAGTAAAACTTGTTTATTACTCTAATGCAATGTGTCTGTGACTACTTGCATTCCCAATATCATCAAGAATCTGAAAGTGAGGTTTAGACCTCTCAACAAATTGGTGACTGTGTGCAGGTGATATTTGGTGTTTGTAAGTTTTCACTTTTTGCTTAAACTTTTTCCCTTTCCCATGGGGACTGTGGGTGTACATTCCTGTATCACTTCTCCCATTTTAAAACCAGTTTGTAGTCACTTGCAAAGTCTGGCTGACTTTTTGGGTGTGGTCAATGCCGTCTCGACCCACTCCATAGCAGTTTTGAATTGCAAGCCTGCAACTACTACAGTAGCCCAGCTGTGTTTAAAGTACTCATGCTGTGGATTGATATGCAGCACGCTGTCTTTTTCACAGTTTGAATTTTTGTTCCCTCCCACACAATGGCCACAGTATCAGATATCTGCGCAGAACTGAGACTCGATGTCTAGAACTTCCTTGCCTCCCATTAAGGATGGACTGACTTCGCGCGGGACGCAAGTCAATCCTACAACCCTATACTGGGGATCTCAACCCAGTATATAGAGACGAGACAATCAACCAATAAGCAACATGCTAAGGGGTTGATGGTCGCGGCTCTCTACGCAGCTTTGGAAGCCTCTGAAATGAAGTTTTGAACCCTTGATCTGCAGATTTCATCTCTTAATCAACAGATGGGTTTGCAGGAAACAGAATGTATTAGACTGCAGCAGAACTTGGAGTCTGAACTCCAAACTCTGCGGAATGAAAAGGATTCACTATTGCATCATTCAGCCCAGGCTGGTGAACAGGAAATATGTATGTTGAAGCAGGAGTGTGAAAGTTTGAGATAGGATAAGAGTCAGGCTGTGCAAATGAATGATTTGCTGAGTGCTGCAATAGCTCAGTTGAGTGACGAAATGGGTGAGCTGCAGGATGAGATTAACTAGGTATGTAATGACTTAGGAGTAGCTTACAGGGACAATCGCGAATTGAGCACCGCATATAGAGTTTTGCAATAGCAAAAGCAAGATCAGGTTGATATGGATGTTGCAAGTGTGAATAACGATGAATGTAGAACTAAGATGGCGACACTGCGCCATCAGCGAGAGGTTCTGGTTGGACATGTAAAGGCAATGGGAGGCGTAGCCCCTGCCTTTCATTCATCATCAGAAGGGGAGTTATCTGATGATGACATTTCACAATACAATGCCCAGTCACGCTCCTACTGTGGCCCAGACTCCACACCCAGCCTTCCACAGCATGGCGGGTCCCCGCCTCCAACGCCGCAGGTCACACGTCGGCAACGTCGTGATGCTCATCATGGGAGATGCCAACATGGTGGCCCCCGTGATGGGGGGGAGCAGGCCCAAGCCTGGTCCCGACGGCACCTCCGGTAGCCGTTATTAATGTGGAAGACAGGCAAGAGATAGAAACCATGATTGAAACTGTGATTGGCAATATTCCTCTTCCTGAGAGGAGTATGAGGGCTATTAAAAACCATATTAGGCAGCTCTTTCAAGAGGCTGGCACTCAGGAAGGTATTGTCCGCACTGCGGCTGAAGCTACAGCTCGTGCAGCCTTGGATGGTTCTCGAGACAATCTACCTTTGCCTAATTGACCCACTAATCCCCTGCAGATGGCCTACTCTGTTCAGCAAATCACTGACAGCATCGGTCAGATGAATCCGTCTGACAACCTCAGCTGTCACTTGGAAAAGGTACATTCTAAATGCGAGATGCTTAGCCTCGCTGCAGAATATCAGGTCCAAATACTATGCCAGACCATCGATCCTGGTTTATGGGCCAAACTCCACGAAGCTGTTCACCAGGATGGGAACGCTACCTTTGATGAGGTTACAGCTGAGCTCTGTTCTGCTCACAGTCCAGGTGTAGTAGGAATGATGCTTGCATATCCTGTGAAGCTGAATGCAAAAGAAAGTCCAGTGACTTACCACCAGAGACTCTGGATGGCCTACCAAGCAGGAAAGCACCTGGCATAAGAAGCTGTGGATGTAGAGCTTATTGAATATAAGACCCTGTTCCTTAGGAACATGATTCCAGCAGTAAGAGAAAAGATACAGCCAACCACTTACCCAAATACGGATAGGTTTGCCGATATTCTTCGGAAAACTGAGAGAGTGTATCAATTGTATATCTGTGATTTGGGCTCTGGTTCCAAGAAGGTAGCTGCTGTAGAACCCGTTTCGGAGGCCACGACACACTACACAGTGGAAGGGCAGGCTCAACGCCAACAGGTCCAACATCCACCAGCCCCTCCAGCTCATAATCAACACCCCCAATAGGCCCATCGACAACAACCACATCAACAACAACAATGGGGGTGGGAACCGGAATTGGCATAAGAACAGGAAGCATAAGGGCAGAGGTAAACAACAACAGAGAACGGGTCCTTCATATAGGGAGAAAGCTGAAGAAAATCGGAAATTTCCAGAGCTCCTGGGACAAGTGTGCTCTGTGGCAGATGCTGTTCCCGCACAAGCCCTTGCGGTGGTACAACCGGTGGCCCAGGCCTCAACCGGCCATGGAGACACCAGAGGTACAAGCCCTCAGGCCCATACAGGTCTGAACCCAGAAGCTCCTCCCTATATAGCATCAGTACAGCATGGTGAAGTCATTCACATGAGCCAGGCCCAACCTCTGCATGTTTCCGGGAGCACAGATTGACAATTACAGGCCCCAGTCCATATTGTAAACAAGCTAGTCTTGGATACAAACGGAAGGCTCTGCACTGAAGCCGAGGTAGGGGGCCACCTACTAGTAGTCTTGCTAGATACAGGTGCAGCTGTATCTGTGCTACATGATGAACACCAGGACACATCCCCTTGGTCCACCGGACGGAGGACCAACATGTCAGGAGTCGACGGTACTAGGCTACCTGCATACCACTCTCTACCCTTACCGGTAGAGCTAGGCCATTTAAAGGCCTCACATACTTTCCAACTAATGGTAATGCACGATCATCCTAGTATCATAGGAATCGACTTCTTTGCACCACACGGCTGTGTGGTGGACTTAGCTAACATGCTACTGATACAGATTCAGGGTCAATACCGTACCATTTTGATTCCTGATTCACACGTTGTGGCAATGATATCTGCCAATGACAAAGAGTATGACGTCATAGATTTGTTCAAGAATCATGAACTTTTTCCAAAACTCCTACATATTCTGCAATGACATTTGGAAGTGTTTGCAGTTAACAAGCATGACTGTGGCAGAATGCACACCGTCATTGAAGTGCCAGGCCCTGCACATGAGAGGCAAAGGCAATATCCTTTCCCAATTGAGGCCCTGCCTTCCCTTAGATAAATGATCAAGTCACTTCTCAAGCAAGGAGTAATCAGAGCTTGTGTTTCCCTATGGCCTGTGAAGAAACCCACAGGAGCCTGGAGACTTACTATTGACTACAGGAAACTGAATCAGGTCACTCCCAGTTGTTCCACAACTGTGGCATCAGCACCAGATCTGCTACAGCATGTGACCACTGACCTGAAATGGTTCAGTGCCCTGGACATTTCCAATGGTTTCTGGTCATTGCCATTGGCCCTTAAGAGTCAATATAAGTTTGCCTTCACTTTTGAAGGAAGACAGTACACATGGACTTGCTTGCCACAAGGATTCCATAACAGTCCATCCCTTTTCCATCTCCACATGATGGATGCCCTCGAGAGTTTCTCAACCCCCCAATGTCTCTTACAGTATGTGGATGACCTGTTGCTTGCAACAGCCACACAGGAACAACATTTGGATCTCTTGGGCGAACTATTGACTCTCATTGAGAAAGCAGGCTTGAAGTGTAACCTAGCAAAAGCACAGCTATGTCAGAAAGATGTACTCTTTCTGGGTCTGAAAATAACTGACCAAGGTCAAAGCCCTACCTGGAAGAAGGTACAGGGATTGCAAGACTTGCCATTACCTACCAGTGTGGCAACTCTTCGAAGGTTTCTAGGTACGGTAAACTGTTCGAGAGATTTCATTTGTGATTTTGCTCAGAAAGCTGCTCCTCTGTATGAATTACTCAAAAAGGATGTACCATGGACTTGGGGCCCTATTCACACCCAGGCTGTGACATCACTGAAGCAGGCCTTGACCTCCACCCCAACACTGGTGAACCCCAATCCAGCACTACCATTCCATCTGGAGTGTGCCACCTCTGACATTGCTATGTCAGCAGTGCTGGCCCAGAAGGTGCATGGCACCTTGAGACCCATTGCATATGCCTCAAAGCTCTTGACCCCAGTGGAACAGAAGTATGGCCTTTGTGAAAGAAACCTTCTGGCCACTTACTGGGCTGTCAAGCACTTCCTGTATATTACTGGGTACTCACCACTGATCATTAACACTAACCATACACCAACCACCTTCCTGCTCTCAGACAGAGTGAAGGATGGGTCAGTCTCTAACACCAGGCTGATGCACTGGTCCCTTCTTCTCCAGGACAGGGATATACAGGTACAAATGACTAAAGTTCCATCTATGTTAGCTCATGGCCTCCTTTTCCAGGGAGAACCCCATGACTGTACACTACAGTCACCTGATCTTCCAGATCCAGCTCCTTTCCTCCCTTCCATGCCACAAATACTCGAGAGCACTTCTTTGTGCCGTATCTTTACTGACGGTTCAGCATCCTACTATCAGGGAGAACAAATTGCAGGGATGGGTATTTTGGTGATTTACTCTTATGGGAACACTGTCAAGATATATAAGCGCTGTAGTGTAGCATCATCACAATATGCAGAGATGGCAGCGGTGGCCTGTGCCCTCGAGTTCATCCAACATGGAACCGAGGATACCATCATTTTTACAGACTCTAACTGGGTTTGTTGTTCCCTTACAGAATTTCTTCCTTTCTGGCAGAAGAACTCCTTCCTCTCTTCTGACGGCAGTCCAGTGAAGTACAAATAATTGGTAATATACATACATGCACTGGCACAGAAATTTGCACACAAACTCTAAGTACACAAGGTTAAAACCCACTCTCTCCATGACTCCTATCATGCCTTCAATGACACAGCAGACATCCTTGCTAAGGAAGGGTCCCAAGGGAGGGACATCTGGATGATGGACCATCCAGAGGCTAATGCAGCTGTACACATTGCAGCACTCAAGAAGAAACCTGAACCCTTTTCCCCCTTGGACCTCTCCGCAGTCCAGCAGCTTGATACTGAACTTAAAGGGGTGTTCAGATTTCTTGACAAAGGTACTGAAGAGAAACTTCCCACACATAGCCCCTATCAAAGGCATGAAGGTGAGTTACGCTTGTCACCAGATGACAAGCTCATTTGGTTCCAACCAGATGACTCTACCACCAAGTTGTGGGTAGTCCCCAGACACCTAAGACCCAAATTCCTGCACCAAGTGCATGACACTCCTACTGGTGGACACCAGGGAGCAGAAAATACCCTCCAATGACTCAAGACCACCGCCTGGTGACCTGGTATCACCAAAGACGTTAAACAATACATCGACAACTGCCTCGTTTGTGCACAAAACAATTCCATCCCTACCAAACAAAATGCCAAACTTTTACCACAAAGACATTCTGGCCCTTGGCATGCCATTCAAATTGATTTCATTGGCCCTCTGACCAACACCAGCAGAAATAATAAGTATGCTCTTGTGGTAACTGACCTCTTCTCAAAGTGGGTAGAAGCTTTCCCCACTAAGACATGTACAGCGAAAACTACTGCCAAAATCCCGGTGGAACAGATTTTCTCCAGGTGGGGTCTACCTCTTAAGGTAGATTCTGACAAAGGAATCAGTTTTACAGGTGAGTTGATGAAAGAATCCCTTGAACTCCTTGGAGTTCAGCAGAAGTTCCACATACCTTACCACCCTCAATCCTCAGGTCAAGTAGAAAGAGCCAACAGATGGATTAAGCAAATGCTTTCCAAATTCATTGAGGACAATCCCAAAACCTGGGATTCCCTATTGCCTTTACTCCTTATGGCAATCAGGGGCACACCCTCAGCCACCACCCAGCTCACACCCTTTGAGGTGATGACTAGTAGACAGATGAGATTACCTGAGCACCTGTTGTTTGACCTGCACACCCCCACTGCAGACCGTGTGTCTGTGCACCAGTATGTGGAAAAGCTCAGAAAAGACCTCATACACACACACTTGTATGCCGCCAACTGCATGGGCAAGGCACAGCAACAATCCAAAATACAGTTTGACAAACATGCACAAGAAGTGGATTGGCAAGTTGGAGATCAGGTAATGGTACTTTGATTTGCACATCCCACCCACTCCTTCTCCAACAAGTGGGAAGGCCCATACCCCATTGTCAACAAGCTCAGTCCGGCAGTCTACTAAGTTAGACTACTCCACAACAATCTGACTGACAAATGGTTACATGCAAACCAGTTGAAACTGTATAAAGGAGCTTAAATTAATTTTCCTCACCCCATTGGGTGGAATTGTACTAACATACTAATCTTTGATCTTCCTTTTCAGATACACTGGCAAGATGTCTATCTTGTTCCACTATTTCCTCCTCTCAGGAGTGATCCCCTGCATCCAAGGCACGGTACCGGACCTCCTACGACACCTCGATCCTCCAGCACCTCCTCCAGAGGGAGTATCCATCAATATACCAGATAGTATGATCACTGTCCAGGAAGGTTCCGATGCTTACCTCACTGCCTTGGTTGTTGCTCCTGACAAATCTACCCTTCAAATTGAGTGGCAAACCACATCACAAGGACAAATTCTCCCTGTGGCCAAACTCTCCAAAGGAACTTTCCAGGGTTGGCCCAATGCTAAATTATCCCCAAATGGTTCACTGTCCTTGTTACAAACTGCATTAAGACATTCTGGTTTGTACAACATAACTGCCTTAATAGATCTTTCTTACTGTAATTCTTTGTCCAAAGATTCTGCTCGCAGATTTTGTGCTATACGCCACATGGCTTCTGCAGCCATGTACCTTTCTGTGTTACCACCCACTGACAAGCAGCTTTTGCAATGTCCAAAGCATACCCCTGGTCCCCATAGTGGTCTCACAGCCACTGCCCTCCCAGGTTCTTTGATTAATAACTTACAGTTTATGCATATACCTGTTTTGTTTAATCTTACTTACTGGAATATACAAGAGTTTGGTATGTGTCATAATACTATTACATCAGCATTTTATAGTACATGATTGCTTGATAGTTTAGCTGCATTTCAGATTCATATGCAAGATCCTATTGCTAGGGTCCATGCTACTGAACATAGAGGCGACTTCAGGAGGAAGCCCTCTCCTGATAATCTGAATCACAAACGTAACAGACGTGAAGTTGACAGTTCTGATGTCACAGGTGCAACAGGTACTGTCACAGGTCTTTTTGGTATGGTTATGTCTATTTGGAATAAAGCAGACATTGCTGCTATCAAAAGTCATTCTGCCAAGTTCTCCACTGGCTTGGTCAATAACATTTTACCTCCACTATTGCATGGTGTGGATGGCCTTAGTCAGGAAGAAAGATACACTGTATACAACATGCACGACATTGCTAAGGCATTCACTGATTCTAAAGATAAGATCAACGCACTCATACAATAGAACAATAAGGAAGCAGACAAACAATACATTGCTAGAGAGTTACTCTGCTCTGCTTATGGCTCATACATTATCATTACCATCAATAACCTCTTCCATGATCTAGAATCTGGAAGAATTCCTGACATTATACATGACAGACGCATTTCCAAATGGTATTGTCCAAGGTGTAAAACCACTAGCTGTGTTTCCATGTGTGTGCAACAGACTTTGACTATTCCTCTCTCCACAACTAGGAATTTGGGGTTTGTGACCAGACACCCTAATACTGGTCCTTGTTTCACTTCTAAGAAATGTTCCATAACAGATACCATGTTTGTTTCTTTCACTGTCTCCTTACCATGTTTTGATCCTACTACAGCCTTGTTCGACAAGCTTGCACTGGTACATTCCATTGGGCATTTGGACGAAGACATCTACAGAGAACGCCTGGATCTACCACCTCTACTGGTCTACCATTCTTTCCTGGATGCCTGGGTGGCTCCGCACACGGACTGCTGTGCCAAAAAGTAATACATTTACCTGTGCCGATGTGATATGTTTGATGTTATACAGCCTGTTTGTGGCTACTCTCCAGACAGCACTGATTGGACTTTCAAAATGGATGATGACATCACTGCAAATGGCACCAACTCTTTTGACTCAACTTTGGCTCTGGCTAAGCAACCAATCCTATCATGTGGAGGTTCATCGCCTGTCAACACGGATCTCGAAGACGACCTACACCTACCCTGTCCGGTTGCAAAAGGGCAGACTGCCTACTGAGCGCTCACAGTATAATTCCGATGAAGAATATTGTGTAGTTATGAACTATAAAACCTACACATATGGTTCTGTTACTTGTGTTATTGATTACCCCAGTTTCTGTTTTGTGCCCCACCAGAAGACTGTTATTGGACATACTGTTATAACCCCCGTCCCCCTTCTGGATGCAGACATTATTGATGGTAACCCAGATTATCTACTCACACTGTCAGAATACTTGCCATACTTTGATGTACACATAGACCCACTCACACTTACACTAAAATCACTTTTAGACAGGAAGGACACATACCTCATCCACATCAGCAATAATATGACCAAAGCCAATGAAGCTGTTCTTGCCTTGATTAATGATGGAGATATGAATAATGCATTAACTAACACCTGGTTAGAGATTACTTTTAAAGGTTTTGTTATTATACAAGCATTTTTTAATTTTCATTTTGATTATTATGCTTTGCTGCCTACTGCGCACACTACGCCAACACCATGAGCAACTAGAGTTCCTTTACAAGGCTCATGCGTCGGGTTTGTAAATGACCACTGCTCCTGTCCTTTCCCTAGACAATTGCCTGTGTTGCCCTTGGAGGCAACAAGGGGGGGAATGTTACATGAGGTCCCTACACCCTAATTGGTACCCTCAGAGGTACACCATAGACAGCTAACACTTAGGCATAGGTTATACTAATATTTAGGGCTAAGGGCATCTACCATATAAGAGAAGATGTCAGGATATGAATGCATATTGTTGTAATACACTTTGCTTGCTAATACACATACATTCTGCCATGTATTTCTGTGTATTTCTTACTTGTCAGATGCCTAGACACCTGCGTCTTTGAAGTAATTATAATATGTAAGATGGCATAGCCTTCTTTTGGTGATTTGTACTACTACACTGAGTTATGTAAGACTCTGTATAAGAACTCTTTTGTTCTCAAACTGATGACTTTACAGAATTGTATAATGTTATCTTGGACCATGGAGCCACTTCTAATTTTGCCAATAGGGCTCATCTCTGTAACTAGAAATGTTTCTATCTTTTGGTAACCATAGTAATTATCTTAGGTATATAATGTAATGCACAAGCTTTACACCTCAGAGACCCGAGAGACCCCAAGAGACAACAGAGAAACCTCGAGGTGTAGGGAACGCTTAGCACTGGCTCCCGGTTCGTATTGGTAAGAACTGCTTAGGGCAACTGTGATTTATCCCTTGGTAGTAATAAGCTTGTGTATTACTCTAATGCAACGTGTCTGTGATTACTTGCATTCCCAATATCATCAAGAATCTGAAAGTGAGGTTTAGACCTTTCAACAGGGGTCAACATATAATGAGCATTTAATGACCACCAGAGGTGTGGGATGCTGCATAAACCCCAAGGGTGAAACCTGAGAGGTTAATTAAAGCATCCCACACCTTGAGTGGGCATTAAATTCTCATTTATACACTTGACCCCATGCATTGTTTTATGTAATTCTTGGGGAGTGTTTTCTGAACTACATCAATTTTTATATGCGAGTGACAGTTTGGCCAGCAGATGGGGATAGTTTTAAGAAGTTTGTTGTTTCATCCCCTGCACATTGTTTTGAATAACTGTTATTAAAAAAATAACACCCCAGGCCAGCCCGGTGGTGCAGAGTGCTGAGGTGCTGGACACCACAACTCGAACCACGCCAGCGACCCGGGTTCGGGAACAGACTAGGGGCTCCGGGAGCTGGCAGGAAAGAGAGGATTGAGCATCCAGAGGACTGCTCTCTCTCCTGGGGTGGGTGGGTGACACTTCGCTCAGTAGTGGCCCCTGAGGAGACCAGGGCACTGCAGGTAGCGCCCAGGTAGGACAAAAAACAACAGAACATGGACAAAACACTCTAGATTGGCCGGATGACGGCACCCAGTTCTATTCATGTCTGAAGACGTTCTGCAGGGTCAGCCTTCCCCTCAGCAGCACCAAGAGGCCAAAAAAAGGAAAAATAGTGTGCTGGGTTGCCTCCACTGGTGCCTTCCCCTTCGGAGGAGAGGGACCCACTCGGCGAAGGCTAACACCGAGCTACCTCAAGGTAGGCTGCGATTTGAGGTGGTAAGTACCCAGGGAGGTTGGAGGGGGAGCAGGGAACCTAGGGATGCCTGAAGGAGTGGCACAATCCAGAGCCAGAGGGGAGAGGGGGGACATGGTGAATTATAACCCGGTTTGTCAACAGGAGACAACACTTCCAAAATATTATTAAATCTTTATATATTATGGAAGAACAAAAACAGTGGCAAATAAGAAACAACAATTCATACATCCCATTAATACCAGTAACATTTAGAGTTGGAATTGAAATATAAGAAAAATATAACATAAGCCACCAACAACATGGCACGTAGTCCACCCCCCCCCATGCATCTCCAATATTGTCTGGACCAAACCCAAGGGCCACCTATCTGACGGCCCCTGTGTTGAGATCCCTTAGAGCCTAGGTTCAACTACTGTTTCATTCCCAAAGTGTGACCTGCCTAAGGGGTGGCTGTCCTTTTGTACCCCACCAAATGTAATCACCTCTTATGCAGTTCATTTCCCTATCATGCTCCTGCTTTCATCGGCCAGTGTCCCAAATTAAAAAAAAAGTGATATACAGGTGAGCTTGCCAGGTGAAAGGGGTGGTTAGACATGGAGGGGGTGGTTGGACAGCAGTCTCAAAAACAACTCCCCCCCAAAAAAAAAGTTTGCTTTGGGGGGCAGTAACTGCATGCAACCAGGATATTTTTTCACTATGGGGTCTGCAGCAGGACAAGAAGCCAAAATTCTAATGAAGGTGGAGGAACTATTTAATTACAAAACTTATTTAAAATGATATTTTTATTAACAATTTTGTTATCAAACTTTCTTTTTTTTTACAGTGCCTATTTTCTAAGTGCAAGAATACCCTCCAAGGTGAGCCTATTGAGAAATACTGGACCTTCCAGGGGCTATAAGGCCCTCCACCTGTGGTGTCAGGTCTCATTACACCACTGGGCGGTCTGATATTTTCCAGTACCAATACCCTGGAGGATATTATTGCTTACGTACCTTTAAAAAGGAGCACTGGTCTTGAAATGGGTCTCTATGAACAAATTGAAACATTTTTGAAATGGTATAAAACTGTTTATATTACATTACCATAGAAAGTAATCTTAAAAAATGTATGTTAATCAAATTTAATTAATACTACTGGCCCATCGGCACATTGGTAGAATTAGCATTTGCAATGCTAGTGACCCACATTCATAAACAAGCATGGGTTTTTGAGGACCAGCTGGAAGAGGAGGGATCTGGCTTCCCTAGTACTTCTCTCTTTCCACAAGGATTGTGTATGGCACTGCCACTGTCTGACTGCCACCTGGGGGGGCTGCTGGATGCAGCTTGTGTGCATGCCGATGCACACAAGTGTGCATGCATTATTGCATGCTGACACATCAGAGACAAAATTGGAGTTGGGAGGGAAAATGCCCTGTCTGTTCCAAGCTGGCAGTACCCTGTAGACTCTTGCATGGCCAGCATTGCTGGCCACCCCACAATTCAGCTCCTTGGTAAGGAAGGCTAACCTGTGAGTCCATGAGAAGTTGGTGACAGGGTTTTAGGTGTACTGTCAGGTGGGCCCAGGGCCAGGTAAACCTCTAAAAAAATTATTACTGTTTTTGGATATACAGATCCACTTACCTTGAGAAAGCGATGAATACATGGGAAAATGTTGACTCATTATAGTGGTTTCTTGAAGTAGTTGAACAACAAAAATAGAATCCTCCCTAGTGTTTAAGGAAAAGTAATTGTTGAGTGAGTTGCTAATGATTTATTTGGACTTGCCAACATTTCTGCACCTTATCTTCTTTACATTCTGGTGTAGCTCACTTCATTATTACCTCTCTCCACTCTATTCCTGTCAGAGTTGCATCAGAATACTGCCAACAAGAATGCTGTTGGCAAGAAGGGCACAGGAAAAATAGCACTGATATTTCTTTTGCAGGGGGCTCCACCCCCCCACACCCACATAATAAGGATTCTCACTGTGAGGGGGGAGTGAATCACAGCACAAAAAAAAAATGTGGGGCCATGGAATACTGTTTCCATTGCCCCTTTCACTAGTGTTAAAGTCTTGATAGGCAAAATGTTTTACAGCCTAGAATTAGAACCCTGCTCTCCACTGTTGTCTGGCTGAGCTGCTCTTTGTCCCAGCTTTCCACACCATGGGAGCAGCTCAGCTGAGCTCTTGGATTCTTCTGCCTTTGTCTGTATAGCAGTGCCATAGACAGCGACCAGTGGAGCGCATATGGCTAGCACTGTAAATCCCTGCTCTCTGTCCCTGGTACTGCTATACAGACTAGAACTCTCTTGACTGGCACTATAAATGTAGTACTCATCTAACTGGCTACCCTTCCTGCCTCAGTTTATCTAATTTACATTAATTTGCTGTTCCATACACTCCAGAACCTCTGCTGGAAATTGCTTTCCCCTTCCACTTTACTATTCTATGGAACAATCTTTCAAAGGATATCTGTATTTCCCTCCCCTCCCTTTTTTCAGTTTCTTCTGTGGCTTCTCTAACCATACTTGGTTGAATAATTCTTCTGTCTGCTCCTTTCTTCCTAAACTATAATGCTCCTCTTCTTCCTCTGCATCTACCACCTTCTGCCTCTGTTGTTCTTTTTGCTCTTTAGTGATTGCCCCTGTCTGCCTTGTGTTGCTCCCCTAAATGTGTCAGTACCTTTGCCCCCCTGCCTCAATGAGACTTATTTTGGCCACTAAACCCCACCTTTTGTATCCTACCTAGTAGCAGCATCTTCTTGCCCTATAGCTATTGAATCACACTTTTCATTCCATGATGCATTTTTGCCTTATCTGGCCTTATTGTACCATTTATGTGATAATATTTTTTTCTCTGGTTAATAATATTGTGGGTTATTATTGTGTTTCTCATTTGTACTTTGTGCACTTTTGTTGCTGTCCTGTTGTATCTATTTTGAATTGACCTGTTTCCATTTGTACTGACTTTATTATTTGATGCTTATAGTTTTTTGTACCTCTCCCTCTGTCATCCCCTTTCCTGTGTGATGCTTCTGGATAGGCGCTTTGTCTCTGTATGCCTTCTATGATCGCCAATCTGTAAATAAAAATAAATTGTCATTATAAAAGATCTAAACTTAATTATTTTATTAACACTGGTTCAGCCCCTGTCCTTAATTCATGTAACACATCAAGAAATATCAACATGAAAGACATTTCATCAATAATACATGGCATTCTACTTCAAAAACCAGTTCTAAAGACAGCAACATTAATTGAAAGGATCTGCCTGCAGTTTAATGGGAGAGCAACCAGCCATGCCTACTTCCTGAACTATATACGCAGTTCCTCCCAGTCTTCATCTGAAGCACTTTCTCTTTGCCAGCTGGAAGCTCTGTTGGTCTGTCTGCTCACTTTGGACCTGATGCCGCCTTGCCTGGGGCCTGCTGGGGCCTTCGGCCCACTCCACCAGTTTGTTTGTGCTCTGGTCTCTGCTTTGTTTCTGCTGATTGCGTTCCTGTGTTTATCCTGATTGGTTAGTTTTTGTTTTGCTTCTGGCTGCCTTGTGCTTCCTTGTGTGCTTGTTTTTCTGTTCTGCTCTGTTTGGGCTTTGGGTTTGTGTTTTCTTTTGGGGCTTTCTAGTTGCCCTTTATTTGTGTTATGTTTCTCCTTTGCAGTGCTCTAGCTCCCTTTCTTTCCCAGCTACCTGGCACACTCAGTTTTCCTGCATTGTTGTTTGTTTCAGCTCCCATTCCTGCCCTCTGCTGCCGCTTCCACTTAATTACCTGCACCTTGTCTAAGTTCTTGCTCCTGGCTAGCAGCAGCAGGGAGTGGCAGCAGGTACTGCTGCATTTCTGTTGCCACTCCATGTAATTTACGTTGCTTTTGCTCCTTCCTTCATTTCTTTGGTGATTTCTCGCTACAGTCTTCATTATGTTTAAAAGTTTTTTCTGCCAGTATAAATGTACCAGTTCCCTTTCTTTATCAATATATTTCTCAGCTGCTGCTATATTTTCAGCATGCAATCACACTTCTTATTTTTTGTGGATACAAACCTATTTCAATTTGCTTGGCCATTCAATGATACTAGCTATGCAACATGTCTATTTTACACTCAGTGGGAATCAAGCCTGAGTCTACTTCTGTTCTGTATTACTTCTCCATGGGATTCAGTGCCTGCCTCCATGTAGTTTAACAGTGGCTCCTTGGTCTCAGCTCCATCTGCAGGCCTTTTCAGCAGAATGTTTCTAAATTTATCTATTTTAGTCTTTGATTCCTTATGTTGCTTCACCATCACCTTTTGCTTTGTCTCACGGAGCTCTGCTTGCACAGAGTTCTTTTGGGTTTTTTCAGCTGCTCAGACAAGTTTATTTGTACTCACTGGGACTCAAACCAGAGTCTGATGCAATTCTATATTACTTTCACCATATGATTCAACCCTGCTTAAATGCGTTTGTACCAAGCAATTATTATCATTGTTTCAGGGCAGTACTGCCCATTCCTACAAAGTCCCATGTTTCTTAAGCACAGCCATTGCTGGATGCTACTTACTATTTGTACACTGCTTCATTATACTCTGGAGGTCAGTTGAGCTACAGCTGTCGCTATGAACTAGTTTCTGCATGTGGGTAACGGCACTTTACCATGGCTTCCTTGTTTTTTTCTATGGAGGAGGACTGGGGGTTATAGTGGAGAGTTGTGGCCCTACGCGGTTCATTTACCAAGTGTTCGTATACTGCCTCTAATGTTAAAATCCTCTGGATAATTGTCATCTTTAATTGGAACTTATTGATGGACTGGTTGGTTAGCCTCACAGTGAGTAAAGGCCCAGGTAACCTAAGCTGGGTTTGCAATTCCTATGCTATCATGCATCTGTGAACTAGCTGTTTACCAGGCTCATTGCTAGAGCTGTTTAGCATGCTACTAATTGCCTGTTATTCCCTACTTTGCAATGTATGGCCTGTACTGTTACAGTACCCAAGGTGTTTACTTTGCTATATAGTATTTGATATTCTCTGCATTATCTTTTATAGCCTGCACCATTGCTAGAAGAGATTAATCGACCATGCCCATCAATTTATTGGCTCTGAGCTCACTCTCAGCCAACATTCTTGCCCTGCATCCTAGTCTGCATCCTGAGCGTGGGATGCCTGGTGTTGGGTCCTTCCTTTCTGGCCCACAGTAGGAATGTCCTTACTCCAGGTTGAGCTTCAGGAATTTGTGTGCAGTGATACCTCTTGATGTAGAATTTCTGATTTGTTACGAAGTAAGGATATATTGCTATCCTTTAGCTGCAGTACCAGCTGCCTAGGCACCTTCAAAGCATTCTCCCTGTGACTGCTCCTGGTTCACTTGATTTAAATAGTAGATTATAGGTCAAGTGAGTGCCTCAGTGATCATTCTCTCCTCCTTCCACCTTCAAGGTAATTTGTTGCAGAGGTCAGTACTCACAGCCCTCCACAGGGCTCCTGTTATAGGGAAAGAGTGAGAGTTTTCTCTAAATTGGAATATTTTCCACTCCTCTTGTTTGGGTTTCTAAATGGCAGTAGCAGATCTGTCCCTAACTACAACATCCCAAGACTGGAGGGAAGGCAATCTCAGCCTTGGATCCCCAGACATTTCTTCCTCAAAGGTTTTTTTTTTCTCTCTCCTCCATAATGCAGGTCATAACACTAGGTAGTTTAGCAATATTTCCTAGCTCACTTAGTTAGGTTCTGCTATTGGATGGAGATGGATGTTGGCCCTACTAGCCATTCCCTCTCTTCTTAGGAAGCCACTTGTTGCCATCAGCACAAACCATATTACTGGAGCTTCCTGCTAACTTGTGCATCTCATGTATGTTTCATTCAGCTGCCTGTTGTTGTCAGTCTGCTTCTCTACCTCCTAGTCATTGATCACTGCTACAATTCTTTTGGGGTTCCCTCCTAAGGTACCTTTAGCCAAGGGATCCTTCCCATGGCACCTCTAGGTGTGAAACCCTCTTATAGGGTCCCTTGCCTTCCGTACCCCTACAGGGCAGTAATTCCTAATGGAGTAGAGAGTGCAAACAGCCACAAATGTTGTTAGACAACTGCACAAGCATAACTTTCTTCTGTTTGAAAAAGCCATTGAATTGAAAGATTCCACCTGCAGTTCAATGGGTGAGCAACCAGCCATGCCTACTTCCTGAACTATATAAGCAATTCCTCTCAGCCTCCATCTGAAGCACTTTCTCTTTGCCCCATCATCCTTCCCTCCTCCACAAGTGGCTCACCTCTCTACTCCCAGAGGGTTCCTTCCTAAGGTACCTTTAGCCAAGGGACCTTTCCCATGGCACCTCTAGAGGTGGAACACTCTAAAAGGTTCCTTGCCTTCAGTGACCCTACAGGGTGGTAATTTCTACTGAAATAGACAGTGCAAATGGCCACAAATGTTGTTATACAGTTGCACAAGCATAACTTTATTCTGGTTGTGAAAGCCATAGAACTGCAGTTATGGAACCAGTAAGTGGCATTTGGAGAAACATCTCCACTCAAAATACCCAGCAACACTTGGAAAGTGGAAGCAGCATCAGTAGAAACATAAGTTGCAGTGGATGGAATCCACAGGCAAAGTAAGCATGCCTCAGGTAGGAGAAAACAAAACAAACATTTCCCATAGTATGGGTTAGTTGATGCCACATTTTACAGTGTTCTGGAAACATGTTGAACTTCATCACGTTTCCCTTACATTCAGAGCTGTAAAATTTGGGTGCACTTTGGACCACTTAGTCACCTTGACAAATTGTTAGAGGACAGTAGCCCATTATGGGTGTGTAGAGCTATCTACATGGTCAACCCCCCATCCCCACCCTAGTCACTTCTTACCTTTTACCAGGCCTAATTCCGCCACACTGTTTTTTTTTTTTTTTTTTGTTAAACAAAAAAAAAATTATAATGGCTTCTGGTACTGTGCAGGCCCAGTAGATGGCATATATATCCCTATAAACAGTAAGGGGAGCGTTGGGGATGACGGAGAGTGGGAAGTGATGGGTGATGGAAGGATGTCACATACCTCTATATAAAGCTTGCTAGACCTCTGTACCAAGAATTTGAAGTGTTTTGACTGAAGTATCAAAGTCAAACTAATGTCAGAAGCAGCTGAATCAAAGGTGAAATTTATTTGCCAGTGGCCAGTGTCTCCCACCCATATCCCACAGTGGGGTAAATGATCAGAATATATTCCTGTCACCCAATTAAGGCACGGCAGTTGTGGAAAAATTGAAAATGTAAGAACTGTTATTGGGAAGCAATTTGAGGTTCAAACACATACGGTTCTTTAGCACAGAAGCTGCAAACTACTTTATATATTTTGTTGCATAATTTCATTACATAGGGAAAAAATGAAATAACTAATAAATTTCAGTTGAGCCCTTCTGCTATATCATATATTAACTTGGAAGGACTGTCCAACAATGAGGTTGCAGTAAGTTTCTCATGTTGAAGAAAAAAAAAACATCATATTTTATCATTATACAGCTCATATTTTATGTACTGCTTGTGTTTCTCTTTCCATTATAGTACTATGGGTTAATTATATTGGAAGAGGATACTTCACATCTACTGAGTTCATCCACTTCTGCTTCTTAATCATTTGCTGAAGTCAATAATCTTCTATTTGCGAGATCAACACTTGTTTATGGAGAAATTATTTTGATGTCACAGAGGACTGAGTTTAGCAAAGGATTAAACAGCAGGAGAAGATCAACAATAGGGGACACGGATGTGTTTTTTATGTAAATAAACCTTCAGAAGCAGTACAGTACTTTGTTTCCCTGCCATCCTAAAGAGGGAAGAGATGTTGCACAACAACCATAGTTTCTCCTTGCGCATGGCCACCATGTTACCTATGTCCCTCTATGGCACTTGCACAGCCTGCCCACACACCCAACACACACTTGGCAGTGCCAGTTTGTCCCCCATGCCCAACAGAATTGCTATTACTTTGTAATGCCTTATATTCTCCCCTGCCCTCAGAGATTCTGGCTTTTCCAGCACTTTTTTGGCTGCTCTACAACGATTGCCCCACTACCCCTGAACATGCCTCTCCAAGCTGCTCTGTGGCATTTTAGCTCCCCCACCCACCCCTGAGCAAGCTGGCATTGCATGTACTTTGAATGCCACTGTAGGGCACTTCACCTCTTCAACACCTTTTTGTTCCACTGCCCCTGGTAATGCCAACCCTACATGAAGCCAAACAATACCCGCCCCTCCACCTTACTCCATGATTCTGTGGTACCCAGCCACAGTGCCACCAAACAACACATCTTCCACCCCCCTTACCGCATTCTTTGAGACAAGGGTTCCCCACCCATGTACTGCCATCACTAGGTGCCCAATCTCCTAGTATCAGCTCCCTGAAAATTAAGAAAACCATCCCATCCATTTTTTCCTTTGCTCAACTGAAATGAAGGCAATCAGACTTTAATGTCTAGCCTCCTGACTCCCATCCCCTACCCTAAAGCCCCCCCCCAAGCAGCCACCCCTCACATACCAGATTCTTCACTTACTGCTATATGGTCCAGTGAAGTGATCCTTGCTCAACCGTCACACATCCTGCTGCAGCCTTGGCCAACCACGAACTGACTAGAAACAAGTTAAGTTCAGTTAATGGCCTTTTAATTCATTTTGAACTTTTACTTAAGACATCTTCATTTTTGAACATTTTTGCCCCTAATTTTGAACATTGCTTTTTGTACCCCACCTCATATGTCAGACAGGTGCTATTTTTCAAATTCCTTTCAAAACATGTTTTCAAAGACTCTTCGCAAAATCAATTGTTGGGTGGGATATCAAAAATAACACCAATCTCAATCATAAGGTGGTGTAATAAAATGAATAATAATAAACAAAAATCCTCAGCTCCACTCACGCGTACCACTGGAAAATTAGTGAAGGAAGGGCAAAACCAGGCACCGCAAGTAACAAGTGAAAAAATATGTTTTTATTATTGACACAGCATAATAAAATAACGCAGCCACCCTGTAATACAAGGACGCAACCTCTACCAGTTTCACACTAAGCGTGCGCCATCAGGAGGATCCTCCTGATGACACCCGCCTAGTGCGAAACTGGTAGAGGTTGTGTCCTTGTACTGCAGGGTGGCTGCATTATTTTATTATGTTGTGTGAATAATAAAAACATATTTTTTCACTTGTTACTTGCGGTGCCTGGTTTTGCCCTTCCATAATGAAATGAATACAGTATGTTGAAAATTTGGGGTCAAAATCTCAAACAACAAAATTATGAAGAAACATTGAATGTTTTCAATGTTCACTAACAAGTCTGCTATTTTTCTGAGATTTTGACCCCTCGTTTTCAACATAGCTATTTTCCACACCACATGAACAAGACAGTAGTCATTTAAAACATGTTTTCACATTTGTGCCACAAAATGATATTTTACATACAGTAGGATTTCATAAATGACGCTTGCCCTGTTCATAATGTGGGGTAATAAAAATCCAGCACTATGTTGATAATGTGAGGTCAAAATATCAAAAATCAACAAAGATATGAAGAAAAGTTGACATTTATTCAATGTTTACTCATAATATTGAATTTTATTTTTCATTTTGAACCATCAGTTTCAACATAGCCAGTTTTTACCACACCTATTGAATGTGGCAGGTGTCATTTTCAAATCCCTCATACACCAGTTTTCACAGTTGCTCCACAAAATCCCTTTTCATGCAGGATGTGATAAATGACACCTCATGTTCATATGCTATTGTAATAATAATAATATAATCTTGAAAAGTCGGGGTCATAATCCAAGAAAACAACTTTATTTGTTAGTCTCCTTCCCCAGTCATAACACGTTCACTGTTTAATCTCCTGTTATTCATTTGTTAAGTTTAACTGCTGCACTATCTATGCCCCAAAACTACACTTAAAATATAAGCAAGCAAACATGATTATCCTTCATCAATGTGCATCGAAATACTGGCCCTCTCCTTCTTTGGGTTGAGGCTCCCATCAACCAATGTGAAGAATTTCTTATATTCACAAATCACTGGAGTAAGATGTATTCACTAGTTCTGGCTTTTGTAAAAAATGTGTGACATGACTCTGAAAAGGAACAACAAAACAGGTTTAATATTTCATTGCTCAGGCAGTATCTTAGAGATTGCTTATTGATACATTATCCAGCATGTACTGTGGAGTACAGCTGTCTTCCTAACTGCAGTAAAAATGAACTTGCACAGTTATGAGCTTCACATCAAAACCCTAAAAGCTGCTAAACTATCCATCTTCTAGTGACAGAAAGTTCCATCTCTTATTACATTTTGTTTAGAAAGGTGGTCATTTTTTTTCTCAATATCCTTGGCAGTCACTACTGTAACTCTTGGGTCCTGCCACATGTGTTGCATAAATGTCTCTGATTCAAAATGCATTTGCCCAAGATATCTCAACCAAGATGCAACACCTTGTTTCTTGCAGGACCTATTTTACTCAATTTTACCTGTATATTACGTCACTGGGCCCAAGTCACTACTTGCCAAAAGGCATTATAATCTGATATCTTTCTGGTGGCAGGTGTGAAATGAGTTGTGTTGGTTCAGTTCATCTTCTAGTAGGGAGATGTCCACATCACTAAACAATTTACACAATGGGTACTGTATTGAATTCTTTGTTGGAAGACTTTTTTTTAATTCAGTAAGTTTTATTAAAAATATTTTTAACAATATAGAAACCTGGACAAATAGACAATAATGCACAGTGATCCACAGAAACAAGTTGATATGCTTAGTGGAAGGGAAAATAATGTACAGTTTTGCAATACAATCAATCTTATAAATTACAATAAAAAAGAACAATAGGAATTTAAGGTTGAAAGAGACTCTAGGTAACATGCAGGCATGAATTTATTTTGCACGTGCCAATTTATAGGGATTCTCTACACACTCAATTACCCAGGAAACCTGCTAATTCCCTTGGTATGTATAAGTCTGTCCAGACCTATCTTAAAGGCCTGTACAGAATTGATATTGCATTTTCTGTCTCATCTGGTAGGCTGTTGTTTAGGTTCAACATCTTCTGGTAGAAAATATGGCCCCCTGTAACCTCTAAAGTTACCACTCATGCACTTCTGGGCATGTCCCCACTTTTTGCTGCAGGACACTAGAAAGGACATCTCTGACTGTCCGATCCTGTTGTTATCATTTTGTGTAAGATTAATATCATGTCCCTTCTCAGACTCCTGCCCTCCATGGTGAACATGATAAAGGGACACCATCAGCTTTTTTTGTTTGTTTGTTTACAATTTTCAAGTGTATCCACCATATAGGTCACCATACTGTTGTTGCAACTACTCTGCTCACAAAATCTAAAAATGGCAATAGATCTGATTTAAAGTAGCAGATATTCTTTACTCATAGTAAAATTCATTTTTGTTGCCCTGCCTGTAATGCTTACGTCTGATGCTCCCTGTCATCCATGATGTGATATGGTGCTGGAGCAACAGGGTTCACCCATAAAAGAGCAAGTCTGGATTTCTTTGAGGCATGTCAGAAGACCACACTGTCCATTTCACAATGTTACATTTACCTCATGAAAGATATGCTCATTTCAAAATGAGCACTGTAAGTATTCTAAATCAGCACTTGAAAATCCAGCCTGGGACTACAGCATGAGCATACATAGCAGCAACAACACTACTGTGCGTGTAAAAACTGTTGTTACTTTGTGCTCAGAACAAGTGTGGTGCTCTGTTCAGGCCACAGCTAAACTGAAACAAACTTTACCATAGTGAAAACTTCCCCCAAAACAAGGGACAAGTATGGCCACACAATTCTCTTTTTAGTAACATAAAAACTATTTTACAGGTGTTTATAATTCAAATTGGCAATCATGCAAAACATTTTTCATGTGCAACAATTAAGCAATTAATCAGTCACTTCTCAGAGATAGTTCATTTCAGCAGCCTTGAACACTTTTAGCAGCAATCTAATAGTCATTTTTAACTTTTGTGTATTTGCAGGCCATAACTTAATTTTGTTTTTTTATTAACTGCTTGATATTCAGATGACTGTTGGTTTTCAAAGTGCTGGTACCTGCAGGTGCTAAGCTCCACTTTCAAAGAACTTCCAGATTGACTGGTACAGACTACTTGCTCCAGGGATTATTAATTTTAAAGCTCACTCCTGGTGTCCATCTACTGCCTGCAATGCTGCTCTTCTTCCTGCTGGTCACATACAGTAGTTGTATGCTTACGTTTCAACCAGCAAAATGTAACAAACATTAAGTTATAGACTTAATGATACCCAACATTTAGAAATTGACTATAAAATTGCTGCTAAACGGCTAAAGGTGTCTGAAATGAACTATCTCTGAGAAGTGAATGAGTAATTGTTGAAGTTTTGCACATGAATAAGGTGTTCCACTGTTGCAGATTTGCATTATGTGTAACATAGTTACTAAGTTACTAAAAAAGAGATTTGTGTGCCCATACATGTCCCCTGTTTCAGGGGAAGTTTGCAGTTTGGTGCAGTTTGTTTCAGTTTGGTTGCAGCCTGGATTGGAGCACCATGCTTGTTCTGAGTATGGAACAACAATATTTTTCAGTTACTCTGCTTTTCCCTATTAGGCCAAAGGGAAATCTCTGGCTCCAGAAAGCGGTATCTATTTTTATCTTTCAGCAATAAGAGGAGATGGCAGCTGTAGCAACTGATAAAAAAATATGCTAAGTATTTCAGAAGAGAAAGGGAATCAGAAAGCCTATGATATAGACATATGTGAGCATTCTTTTTACAGTAGCCAAAGCTAATTATGTAGGAACATAACCAGATGTAATTCAGCTGGAAAAAAAATATGTTAAATTCCATATGCATGCCATTTCTTTATCACAACAATAGCATAATAAAAGACTTCCACATGGCCTTAGGGTTCAAAATTCTCCTGCCTGGGGCCTCGATAATGCCAAATATACG
This sequence comes from Neoceratodus forsteri, assembly GCA_016271365.2. Lineage (NCBI taxonomy): Eukaryota > Metazoa > Chordata > Ceratodontiformes > Ceratodontidae > Neoceratodus > Neoceratodus forsteri. The sequence continues at coordinate 884,109,021 of CM057459.1, forward strand.
TTAAACTGGGTGAAAATTTTAATTAAATGCTCTGATGAGTTGATCCTATTAACTATTTAAAAAAAAAGATTGTGAAAACATTGATCAACAAATAAACTTGATGCAAAGCTAGAAGAAAGTTTGAGTAAGGAGGAAATGGACAATATGAAAGCAAAATTGAATAAAATAATCAATAAATTGCAGGAAGAACTAAGGCAGTATAAAACAAAAAAAAAAACACAAGACGAATGCCACACAATATTCAAACAGGGTATGGGCATAATTGGCAAGGTGAAAGCAAAGGTAAATGGCAAAAACAGAAAGAGGTTTTAAACCACAGTAGTAGATCTAGACTTGCCCACTAGTGCAGAAAGTGAGTCCGGTGACGCTATGGAGGGACAAAGCAACATATTTTTTTTAGGAGGGCAAGGGGAGACAATTCATGGAGGAGAACAGACAGCAGGAAGACAAGGATGAGATGGAAAAATAGGAAGGAAGCATAGCAGAGATCCACAGTGAAACTATGTAAGGAGCCAAATAGAGTTGACATTGACAATATGGAGGTAGTTATCATCTCAAATACCTACTTGTCAGACATGAAAATTCAGGTTTTGGGTGGAGGCCTGTTGTTTGTCCCTACTAGCCCCATTAATATGTTTGCCCTCACAGTTGACTTATTTAAATTTCCAAGACAAATTAATCTCAAGTATTTTTTTTTACTCCCACCTGAACTGCTGATAAGCAAAGTTAAATAAAGAGAGTAAGATGGCTGGGTAAGTTAGAATTTGTTTTTACGGAATTTGTCTCAGAAAGTCATGATAAAATTTTAGCTAGAGAAGTAACTCCATTAGAAAGAAGTCTCAGTTCATTAGAATGACATAAAATAACCAAATCATACAACTATTTGCAAAACTCATTAAATTTAACTTTGAGAAACTGCAGAAACACCCTGTTCCAAACCATAAAAAGAATATTACAAAAGCAAAGAGGAGAAACGTAACAGAATTAAACAAAAAATACCAGTATGGTCATAAGCAGGCTGATAAGGCTGGTGCAGTGATGGTCTAGGACAGAGTCTATTATGAAAGAGAAATAGAGAAATGGCTGGGAAATGAAACTTTTTATGCAAACCTTGAAACCAATGTTACTCCTGTACTGGAACATCTGTTAAGCATTCTAATACAGCATGCAAATGCAAATAAATGGATCACAAAGCAAGAGAAAGAATTTTGGAGGTAAAATTTCCCAGGTAACATGTAACTTACCTTTGGCCAAAACTACATAAAAAAACATGCACCCCCCCACCCCAAAAGATCAATTGTGTTTAGTATTGGGGGTCCAACAGAGAAAGCGTCTAAGTTTCTAGATTTGTTATTAAAAAGTGGGTTACACAATTGCCATCTTTTCTGAAAGACACTAAGGAGACTATAAACTGCCTTGCCATATGCAATGCTCTGAAAACATTATATTGGTAACAACAGACATACTGTAGAAGCATTGTCCCGGATTCCCTCTTTCTCCCCCACAAAAGACAAACCACTTACAAGTTGTTGTGCTCAGATTGGCAATTAATTTATTGTATATCAAGATTTCATTTACAATTCCCATCATCATTTATTATTGTCTCTTCCACAATTGTATTTTTATTACATCCAAATATCAATCTCTGCTCATCCCTCTTTTTTCGTCTTCTTCTCGCTCCCCCAGGTGAAAACCTGGGTGCCCTTTTTATTCTCTTTTCTGGTAGGTAACGGTGAGGACCAAGACCACTTTTTCTCCATCAGTTTCTTCTTCTTCTCATCATATTCCTTTTTCCTCCCCCGCCCCTCCCCCTTTTTCCCCTCCAGCTGCTATCCACCTCTGGCAGTCCAATAAACATCCTACCTGACCACCTCTGTCATCCACCTTTGACAGACCATACCGTCCCTGTATCTTTTATCCACCACACGGTCTCATGTTGCTGGGTGGGTGGGAGGTAATAAAACTTCAGCAAAAGTGGCTGACCCACCACTGTGCTGACCCTTATGTACCCCTTATAGCCCCTCCCCTTCCTGCCTGCCTACCTATTGTCCTGTCCCCACCTGTCCCTCCACTTACCTCCCCCTCCCTCTCTGAGCACACTATCTTTCACATAATGGGAGGGGTGCACCAGGACAACTTGGTCTTCCCCTTAAAGGGCAAACTCCATTGTCCCAGAGTCCCCCTTTCTCTCCCACAAAAGACAAACCACTTATATGTTGTTGTGCTCAGACTGGCAAATAATTTATTGTATATAAAGATTTCATTTACAATTTCCATCATCATTTATTATTGTCTCTTCCACAATTGTATTTTATTACATCCAAATATCAATCTCTGCTCATCCCTCTTTCTTCCTCTTCTTCTCGCTCCCCCAGGTGAAAACCTGGGTGCCTTTTTTCTTCTCTTTTCTGGTAGGTAACAATGAGAACTGAGACCACTTTTTCTCCTTCAGTTTCTTCTTCTTCTCATCATATTCCTTTTTCCTTCCCCTTCCCCTCCTTCCCCCTTTTTTCCCCATAGCCAGACTGTAGCTTGCGTTGGATGACTAGCCTTCCCCCCTTTTAGGGTACATCTTCCTTTTTTTTTTATTTTCCTTCCTGTCTCCTCCATGCCTCGCTAAAACCCATCATTTCTGTGTTAAACATGTCTATTGCTAAGTCTGACAGGTGCACTCCATCGGATCTGTAAAAATCCTCTACCCATTTTTCCACCCCTCGCAGTATTATGTGTCCCCCATCTTTCTTATCATAGTTCCCACCCTTCTATTCATCTTCCTACTGGCCCTATCTATGGCTACATGACTGTACTTATGTCTCCATACCCTCCTTGGTATCATGTCCGACCAGGCTATGCTCACCCTTGGCCACCATTACCATATTTTCTCTAAGTCCCCTTTTACCTGCATATATGTGTCCACCCATGGCTTCCTCCCAATGTCGTTACCCCCAGGTGTATAATAATTAGATCTGCAATGGGCCACTGCACTTTCATTTCCTTCAGTGTAGGCAGTAGCTGTGCCCATCTCATCCGTCAGATGCCATACCAAACCAACCTACATTTACTGACATCCTGGTATTGCTGTTTTCCCCCAGCCTTTTTCTCTGCTCTCTTTTCTACCTAACAAATGTAGGAGTGTCTGCAGATCCATACTTCTGTGATCCTCCCTCTACCTATAGAATGTGAGCAAAATATACAGCTTAACAATCATCTTCTTGATTCTCTTACTTCATTGTATCCCTTTTATAAACCCCTCTGTCCACTCACCCCAATCTAGTTCCACACCTGCAAAACAAAACACAGATGACATGTTATTCTCAAACCTACAAGGCCTGTATATACCTCTTGTAGCTGGCAGACTGCCAATGTCCCTTTTCTAACATACTGGTCACCATCTCCCCTGTTGCTGCCCATTTTGATGCAGCCCCTATAGTGAAAAGAGTGAGAAGAATAATTGCCTGGGTCCTCTCCCAGGAACTCCATATCTTTTTTAAGCATGCCGTTACTTGATAACTTGTCACCTTCTTCCCATCTCCATGCAAACATAATCTCCCTTTTTGAATCCCTCGCACTGTGGCATATGCTTACAGAACTTCACTGGGCACAGTGTCCTGTGTATGTGAGCCTTCATCTTTATGGCACACCCACTTCCCCCTTGATCCGTTTTTGACCTCATAATTATAACCTGTATTTATTTTTGTCCCCAAGTTATGTCTTCCCTTTCCAATCCCCCTTCTTCATCCTTTCTGCCAAGCTCCACTGCTTCATTCACTCAATCTCAGGGCCCCTGCAAACATCACTAGAAATTGTGTGAAATAATTGTGCCTCGTCTTTGGATCTACACATTGCCAGGAGTACATCCCCTAATTTGGCTGCCCAGTGGTCTGCTTTTGGTCACCTCCCATACTTAGGCCTTTGTTTTAACTGACTCCAGCCTTGCATCATTCTCTGTATAAACATTGACTTTGTTGGTTCCTTCCACCTCTTTAAGCTACAAACTAAACTAATCCCTGCTAGGTACACCCCATCATGTTGTGAGCTGTTCCTTTCTGCCATTGGTCCACTGTAAACTTCCCTAGCTGTTCTTCCATAAGTTTCCCACTTATCTCCATGTGTTGTGCTTCCCTGAATGTTTGCAGTGCCTGCCAAGCCCCTTCATAGGCCCTCAAGGTCCGTGGTGCACATGAGCTGCAAAACAGCAGTTCAGCTCCCTCTTGCCAACATCACAGATGTTCATTGGTATGGGTGTTTTTTGATCCTCTGCTGTTGTGCCAGCATCCAGAATTGATCCAACTGCAGACAGGAAAGCTAGGATATTTTTAACCCCTTCTATGTGCTTGGCCCTGAATGACATATTCAATTGCAAGGCTCTTAACACTAACTGTCTCAACACCCACATGACCGTCTCGGGCTAGGCTCCCCTGTTGTTTAAAACCCCTACCACTGCCTTGTTGTCACACCAAGATGTAACCTTCTGCTTCCGTAGTTCCTCCCCCTACACCAGGGTGCATGCCCAAATGGGCATGATCTCCAACAGTGGGATGTCATTTACCTTTCCGTCTCTTACCCAATTTGCAGGCCATGGTTCCAAGAACCATCTTCCCCTCAAATAGCCCCCCCATACCTAACCCCCTGCTGCATCTGTGTATAATTCGAGATCTGTGTTATACACCCATTCCTCTTGCAAGAAGGAACAGCCATTGTAGCTGTTGAGGAATTTTTCCCACACTCTGAAATCTTCCTTTACTCCCTTTGTTATGTCTACCCAGTGGTGCGGTCTGGTTACTCCTGCCATGACCCTTGCCAGCCACTTAGTGAAAGCCCTTCCTGGTCCAATTGCCCTACAAGTGAAATTCAGATGCCCCATGATCTGCTGTGCCTGTCTCAATTGCATCCTTCTCCTGTTTGTATGTACCTGAATCAGCTCCTTCAGCTTCAACACTTTTCTGTCTGGCAACCTAAACACTTCCCCCAGGGTGTCTATTTCAATGCCCAGGAATTCTAACATCTTAATGGGGCCTTTCATTTTTTCAGGTGCTAACGGCACCTCCAGTTCTCTACACAACTCTTGGGACTTAGCCAGAATTCTTTTTGTCTCTCTCCAACCACTGCCTACTAAAAGGAAGTCATCCAGGTAATGTATGACCACCTTGTGCCCTGTTTTTTCCTGAAAGATCCACTGCAAGCAGGTGCTAATTGCTTCGAATGTAGCACATGCTATGGAACATCCCATGGGCATTGCCATGTCAAAATATTACTGGTCCCCCACCTTAAAGCCCAAGAGATCCCAATCTTTCCTTCTAACTGGAAGCAATCTGAAAGCAGACTCTATATCCATCTTGGCCATCTGAGCATCTGGAGCCACTTGGATACCCTGTACAGCCTCTTCTGAAGTGGCATAGGTTACCTCGCTATGTTCCTTACTTATAAAATCATTCACTGAGTCCCCTTCTGGGAATGACTGGTGGTGAATCACCCTGTATTCACCCTTTTGTTTCTTGGAAACCAAGCCCAATGGGAAACTCACATATTCTGTAATGGGGGGGAGTGGAATACGGTCCTTCTACTCAACCAGCAGCCTTTTCCATCTCCATTTTCTGCTTCAAGATGTCCTCCTTTCCCTTAATTGATCCCAAGTTGTTCGCCTCTCTTGCTCGTCTTGGCCCTTCACACTATAACAGAAAACCTGTTCTAAACCCCTTATTAATTGCATCTGCCACCTCTCTATCTGGGTAACCTTATAATCATTCCTCCCACACTTCTATCTTGATGGGAGTTCTTGCTCCCTGGAATTGATCTCCTACCCTCCTCCCTTTGCTCCTCTTACACCCACCCACCCACCCCAACCTTTCTTGTTCCTTGCTTTCAGTAAGCCTGGTTCTCCCTACCCATATGCCCTCTGCCTCTTGCACCTCTATTCCAGGACTACACCCTATACCCTGCCTGTCACGAAAAAGCTGCAGATCTGTTCCTTGCCTCGCATCCCATGGGTACCTGGTGTCCATGTTGTTCTGCATCTGCTCACTGTGTGGGTTCCACCACAATTTAAGTATGCGTGCTGGAACCAGCATTGGGTCAGGAACAAAATGCCCTATTGTAATCCCAGCAACACCTCTGGGGAACCGCCCTTTTTCCTATTTCTCCCTCCAGTGTGGATTGATCGGGTTACATAGTCTGTCCACAATTCCAATTGTTTTGTGTCCCATCTCACATCCCCATACGTTGTCATCTCTTGCCTGAAGAATATGTAGTAATATATCCATCCTACTCCTCCTTTTGCCTTGGCCCTTTTTATTATCAATGAATACATAATCAGTGGGATGCCCAACTCTGGTTTCTTTTTCAGCACTATCGCTGAGTATGTGGAAAAAAACACAAACCACCCATCCCATGTCTTTCCTTTTGTAAATTTATCCTCCTCCTCCTTCTTACCCAATAAAACTACTGCTGCCTCCATCTCACTCTTCCCGATATTCTCTGTCTCCTCATATTTTGCAGCCGACTATCTACTCAATAAAGCAAAAATGTCTACATACTCCCCTTTCCATATTTTTTCTTTTGTGGCCAGTGGTACATGCTCTCCTATTCTCATCCCTGGGGCCCACATCTTTCTAGTTCCTTTTCCTATGCTTTCCATCACCTTTTGCACCTCCCCTGTCATCTCATTGTCTGACCTGATCTCTGCCAGTGCTAATTCCATCTGCCCCAGTCCCCCTGCCCCAAGAGCTGCAATAATTTGGCCTATATATTCCTTAAAGCTATCTCCCACTTATCCTGATACATTACCTGTGGGCTTGTCCACTCTGTGGCCTGTTGTCATTTAGATGCCCTGGCCTGTCTTCCTGTGACCGAATGGCTGGTTGTGGCATTGTCTGTAGAGGAGCCACTGTGCTCCGGGGATCCAGTCTGGGTTCCGTTGGCAGAACCACCACCTGCTCTTGGGGAGGTATTCACTGTTCTGGTACTCAGGGCTGCAGTGGCACTGGGCTGACCACTCAGGGAGGAACTACCAGTGGTGGCTGCAACCTCTTTGGGCTGTCTGGCCTCCCCACTGCTCTATTCCCACTTTCCGTTTCTCCCCGGATCTTCCCGGCTCCTCACCTTCTACCATTTGCCACATCTTGTTGGCCTTCTCTGCCAGCTCCACGATAGTCTTGTAGGCATCCTCCTTTGAAGGCCTGTTCCTCTTTGGTGCCTTCTCCTCTTCTTTGCCTGTATAAAAGCTGTGAACAAAACTGATAAAGCATCTTCATTACTACCCAGCCATGCTTTTTTAATATGCCCCTGTATCATCTGTCTCTGTCAGCAAGACACCTGTTACATTCATTCACTTTATTTATATATATGAACCCCCTTTTTGCATGCCCCCCCGTGTCTTTAACCGTCTCCCTTATGTTCCCATATGGCACGGCAAAACTCTGCAGTGCTCCCTCTTTTCCTTTCTGTCCTTCATAGAACTGTCCCATCCAGCTTGTGTGAACTTCCCCAAGCTGGGCCTATTATATGCTTGGCAAAATGGCTTCTGATGACTTGCCTCATGGTCTGGGTCTCCAGGCCTCACGCTTGTCCTTGTCATTCACCGTGGTGAAACCGCATCTTAATTCTAGTAGTTCAGTCCTCTGTAGGCCCCATCACCTCCACGCTTATCGCCTGCAATGGTGTTCATCCTAATTCCCAACCCCAGGCATCTGTCACTACCCTGCATGGCCTACTAGGCCTATCCTTTATCCCCCCAGTGACCCCCTCATGCCTCTGGCTGCACCATGTGGCCTCTCAGCACCCATGCTTCTGCCTCTTCCCTCACTCGTGGCTTGCTAGCCTTCCGTTTACTCTCTGTGTCCTTACAGGCCTTTGACCTTACCATGTGGCCCCTAGGTCTACATCAAATGACCATCCCTTTTTCTGACTCATCGGTGCCTGACGTCACCATGTGACCTCTCGTAGTTCACCCTACTCCTGAAGCTAAGATAATGTTTGTTGGGATGGAGGACAAATATGAGGGCTAAGGAACAAAACAGCAAATAAAATATTCTCACACATTGTCTCCTGGAATGCCGAAGATGTGCAAACACAAAATCTAGTACTTTACCCCCATGACTTCCCAGGTCACACACCATACAGGAGGCACGGCATCCCGTTTCACCCCTGCTGCCTGTTATTCAATCTGAAATACTTCTGGCCTATGCCCCCAGACTGAGTGACTTTCTGCATCTTGGACTTCTCCCATAGCCGTTTTTTGCAGGCACAGCATCCTACTTCTCCCCTGCTACCTGCTATGCTGTATCGAACACTCCAGGCCTATGCCACCAAAATTACCTGGCTTCCAAACCTGTTGTAAGGCCCAGCTGCGGCATCTGACATCACACCGCATGGCCTTCCCAGGCTTGCTCTATACCATCCCATTCCTCTAGGCCTGCCCTCAAGCCATTCATGCTTTTCTGACTCACTAAGCCCCTCATGGCCTAGCTTCCCTGCATTTCTGAACATGCTCTTACTGGCTCCCCACCCTTCAATCTGCAATGGCTTGCTTCTGGGTCTGCTTCCATGGCACAACCCCCCCCTTTTTTTTACTCTCGCCCCTCCAAGCATCTGTCCTGCTTCTCCACTTGGGCCTTTTAGCCCCACTGCCCAAAACCATTACATAGCCACTTCTCTCACCCAGTTCTATGCAGTCTTGCTCTCTATGGCCTCCCTGCAGGGCCCAACCACACAGACACACTTGCAATCAGTGCGCAGGCACCCCCATCACATGCTACACACTGTCGCATTTTTATCTTTATCAGCATTTAAACTTCTTCAATTTTCCAGCTACTACAACACAATTGCCAAACATTACACATGCAAAAGACCCCACTCTCTTAAGATATATTTACTATATGTATATTTTTTTAAATAAATAGTCATTGCCCACCTTGCTGCCTTGTTCTTACCTTCCTTCGATGTCTAATCACAAACCTCAGCCCTCTGCTCCAAATCTCCAAATTACCAATCTAACATGCTGTAGTTTATCAATGCAAATAAACTAATAAAACTGCAGCAAAAGTGGCTGAGCCACCACTGTGCTGACCCTTATGTACCCCTTACAGCCCCTCGCCTTCCAGTCTACCTACCTATTGTCCTGTCCCCACCTGTCCCTCTCCTTACCTTCCCCCTTCCCTCTCTGAGCACACCATCTTTCACATAACAGGAGGGGTGCACTAGGACAACTTGGTCTGTCCCTTAAAGGATAAACTCCATTGTACACAAATATCCCCCATGAAGGAGGGATTCAGGCAATGTGAAAACACTGAGTCTAAGACCACCATGCTTACATCCGCCAAGTGAGTTTATTCTTGAATTAGCTGAATTTTGTTGAAAGGAATTTTTTTTCTATATAACAACAAACACTATGCCTAAATATACGGCATTGCTATGGGCACAAATTTTACTCTGAACTTTTCTGGTCTGTATGTGGGTGTTAGGAGGGGTCTTATATATTTTCATGGAATAATAATAAATATTTCAGCATAGTCCTATTATGGAAAAGCTACATTGATGATTGCCTCCTCTTGTGTGAAAGCACAGTAGAAGAATTATAGAATTCATACAGTAACTAAAGTACAGTAGTGGCCACCTCAAGTTTAATTTTGAGTACAGCAGTAAAAAAGTAAATTTTCTGGATCTTGAAGTGACTAAAAATGTCTCTTCCATTTTGACTAACATCAAAATAAAATGGATAGAAACACTTGGCTTGCAGCAAATAGTCCTCATCTTCAGAAACTTATCAACAACATCACAACTGGCCAGTTTTTGTGGTTATGCAGAAACTGCAACACTTTGAAACAATTTGAAAAAGGAGCAGTAGTAATGGTTCAGAAATTTACAGACATAAAATATACACAATTGCTGTCCCATTGGCACTGAGGTTTAAGGCGCTGGATACCGCACCTCGTGCCACGCTGGTGACCCGTGTTCAGGAACTACCTTAGGTCATAGGGGTGCCAGCACAGTGGAGTGGAGCAGGATCAAGTGCCTAATGGCAGCTCTCCTCTCCTGGGGTGGCTGTCACATCCCGTAGTTCCGTTGTCACCAGGTGGAGGTCTGGTGGCAGTGCAGTTGGGAGGGGGTGGCAAGTTGGTAGGGTGTCTCGGAATGCAATGTGTGCATCATGTTCAGGACTGGGCTGGGCAAAGACAGGAAAAAAACACATAAAGTACATAATGAAAAATAAAGAAAAGAAAATGTACACAAATTGCTGTGTAAACAACCTGCAGTTATGCAAATGTAAATAATTATGCTGTGTTTTGGACTGTAATGTGGTTGCTTTTCAAATGGGCAAAGCATCTGGTATCACTGGCATGTATTAAACAACTAACCTAAAATGAAATCACATACAGTGGATCTGTCAGTAATTTCATACTGCAGAGGCAAAAACATAAATGACATGGTAGTAAAATCCATATTACTGCAAAGGAAGAGTCAAGAATCATCATGGCTTCCCCTCAACAAAAAGGCAACTATGGTTTTGGGCACTGCCCCCCTTGTTCAAATACAATGAATAGAAAAATCTTTAGACATCCGGGAAGTTGGAAATGGTATTATATCAAGGATTTTTTAAGTTGTTCCATAGAAGGAGTTGTATATATGTTGACCTGAAGAATGTTCAAACACTGGGTAGCTGAACACAAAACCACAATCAGAACTGGAAATTAGATCTATAGTATGGAAACATATTTCAAACTGGAAGAGCAGGGGTTGGCTGCCAACTTAAGGTTTATTGGTTTGGAGAAAGTTGTGAAAGATAGAAGTGGAGGTGGCATCAGAAGACTACTAAAACATGATGATGTGGAATCTCGTCTGTGAAAATGGAGCTCACCATCTGTAGGCACCACCACTTTGGAAACCAACAACCATCTGAATATCAGGCCAGTCAAATGTAACAAGCATTTAGTTATGAACTTGCAAATACACAAGAGTAAAAAAAATCACTGTAAAATTGCTGCTAAGATTAACTATCTCTGAGAAATGACTGAGCATTTAATTTTTACACATGAATAAGGTCTTGGACAATTGCAGATTTGTATCATAAATGAAATAGTTATTAAGTTACTAAAATGAGATCTGTGTGCCTGTACATATCCCCCATCTTGGGTGATGTTTGCTCTTAAGTGCTGCTTGTTTCAGTTACTGTGCATAATCAAAGTCCTGGTTTGAATTTTTAAGAAGAACTACAAAGTGAATGCCATGATCAGCCGGACAGCTTGGTGCCCACAAAGGGCAGTCAGCCCTCGATTGAAAATGCAATAAACAAAGGTACTGGCACTCTAACCAGACTCAAAAGGCAGACCAGAACCAGTTTACTCTTCACTCCTCCTGAGCCCACCCTCCAAGCCCAGTCCTTGATTGGGGAGAGGAGGCTAGTGCCAAATATCCAGAATATTAAGCTAGCAGTGTATACTACATAGAACAAGTACAAGCGGGTCTGGGTGTGAACAATCTTGATGGAGGTGGTAGGACTTGACAGTCTGACTAATTAGGCTGTGTCCTATCACTACTACTGATGCTACTACCCCACCCCTTCCCTCATGATCATTTTCACTCATCCTCACTCACACTTGCTGTATGTGGTATGTACTCAACAGCTGATCTGCCAAGTGGTGTGGGCTGGGGAGTGTAGTTGAAAGAGGGAAGGGGTCCAACTGACTATCTTGGATATTAGGCACTAGCTCACACCCCAGTCAGTTATTGAACTTGTAGTGACCCACGAGGAGCAAAACTGGAGTGGATGGAGTACAACAGTCAGCAACTGAGGTCATTTTTATTTATGAGTTAAAGTAGTCAGGCTGGGGAGGATGCAAATGGTGACAAAAAGATTCCGTTGACTTCTGAAAAGATGCCTAGGACCAGCTTTCACTTTCCTTACCTATGTGAAGCTCTAAGGAATGAGTAGGTGATTGAGAAAAGTTTGGAATCGGGAGGGAGGGTGTCCAAGAGACTAGCTCTGGCCACCTAGGAAGGGGGAGCCTTACACACACACACACACACACACACATGCTGAACACCAAGTACTAGGGCCTCTGAATATGAATGTTTCATTGAATATTCAAAATAAGGTATTCACCCAACCCTAGGATACTTCTGTTCAACTTCCTCTATGGGTGTAGCTGTCTAGAAGAAAAGAAGATACAACTCCACCACTGCATTCTCACATAGCTATTGACCTCCTCCTCCATTACTGCTGCCATATCATCTTCAGGTTCTACCATGGCTGCAGCTGCTACTGAGAAAAGAAGATACAACTACACCACTGCATTCACACAAATCTATGGGGCCTCTCCTTCTCAATTGCTGCTGCCTGTCACGTCCTCATGTGCCATCTCTGCTAATGGGAAGCAGTATAGTGCAGTGGTTTAAGGCTCTAAGCTGCAAATCTGGAGACCTGGGTTTGAATCCTACAGACCCCCACTTGTATACTGTGTGACCCTGAGCAAGTCACTTAACTTCCCTGTTCTCCCAGGTCGCACCTGTAAACAAGCGTTCAGCTTAGTGTGCTACTCCTGGTTAAACAATTGGATAAAAAAAACATTGATTTTTCCCAACATAACAGAAGAAGGATGATTTAACTCTACCATTGTGTTCATATGACTTTGTTATCCTCTTCCTCCATCATTCATTGCTGTTGTGCTACACCCAATTCACACAAAGAACATTACACTTTGCATGCAAATCCATTTGGCAATGTTGGGCTGGGTGAAGAGAACTTAGCAAAATTTCATGACGTGTGAAGTTGCCAGTTTTGCAAAAAGTTTGCATGTAAACTTACATTTCGCTTCATCTCTATATGTGAGTATATACTGCACAGTAAATGGAATATAAACAGTCAAAAGAGGGAAAGAAATAAGTGCCCAAGCTAGGACTGGAAGCCAGGCTTCTTGGAATCCCATTCTGATGAGCTGCCAACTATACCATAAGGATCACTGGAAAGCTGGGACTCCCAGAGACATCAGTTCTTTCTCATATTCAGCCTGAAGCAATATTCTGTAAATTTAAATGATATTTAATCTACAACAGTGTGATGTTTAAGTGTGTTGTGAATTTAACATTTGCTCATGAATTGCGATGAAATTGTGCACTACGCACTACGCAGAGTATTTGCATATTGAGAACCATGCAAATTAGTTGCAACTGTACAAATTTTACTCTGTGAATTAATGCAATTTACACTTTGTGGTGAATGTTTGTTGCAAATTGTGCGCAAAGTCTTCTGCAAAGTGGTGAATCATGTCAATTTATGTAGTAAAATCCATGCAGTTGCAGTGAATTGTGTAGCATAAATTGAGGCCATACATGCTTTGCAAATTGCAGAGTTTTTATTTTTTATTTTAATTCACGAAGTGCTAGTAATATGTATATTGCATGCATTAGGGTTGACACAAAACATAATCAGAGTACTAATCATACTGAGTGGTGGCAAGCTGCTGCAAGCAGGACCAGTACCCAACACAAAATAAACTGTGGATTATCAGCTAGGCTCCTATGTTGAAATACATTGCTTGTACATAGAGATGCAGTGGTCTTAAACTTCAAATGTAAAGTTGACCCAGTCATGAAGTTTGCACATTGTGATGCTTTGGGAAGTTCCCAACTTTTTCATCAACTTTTCATGGGAAGTTTAAAATCCTTTTTTTTTTAATGCCCCACACACCCAGTTTCCTTCAATAAACCCTTTCCTACAGCCCACAGCATTTTCAGTTATGCTTCCCACTCAAAATACCCTCTTCACAGAGAATTAGGTTTCACTATAGGCATAGAAATCATTCATTCATTCATTAATCAAATACTATCTGAATGGAGAGAATGTTATTCACTAAAGCTGGAGGGTTTTCATTTTCACAGGTGCAAATAAGATTTTGGGAGGTGCTTTGAAGAAGAAGGTTGTAGGGGACACATGGTGGTTGGGAATGGGGGAATTTTCTAATAGATTAGGGTTGGGGCAGTTGAGGGGAAGCAGGGGAGTTAGGATTAATTTGCATGTTGGGGGAAGGATTATGTAATATTATACTTTATATGAACAGCTGATGGCTCACCCAGTGGTGATCTCACCAGGAGGTGCAGGAGGGTGAGTTTGTGGAGCTGAGGGTTGGTTGGGGTATTATTGAAAAGGATCTGAGTGGTGGAGGGTACTAAAAAAACTGAATGGGTGGGGCAGGATTTTGTTCAAATTACCATATTTAGAAACTTTGTATATTTCCACACTTTGGAAAAGACACAACTGGCACTTAGGTGGCACTTCACTAGCAAAAGGACATTTCATGTACTTCAGTCAGATAAAGTCTGCCACTCCGTGAAGTAGGGGAACGTCACAAAACTCAGGCAAAGTGAAGATTTCCCAGCTTTGCACATCTCTCCTTGTAAATTCTTTGGGATATGGTATATGAAAAACATTGTATAAATGTAAATTCTAGATTAGTCTGCTGATCACAAACTACTAGTATTTGATCAATGTATCAATGCTACTGAGAGGTGCAGAGCTATCCTTCTTAAATTGCCGTAATTTCTTCAATCTTGTCAACAAATCTTTTCAAAATTTTCTGCCTCTAAATTTTGTGGATTGTGGTGTTATGCTGAGTGTCAATTTTTTTATCAGAAACAGCAGACATCAGTGAAAAATCAGCATGGGTATTCACTGCAAACACTAGAGAACCAATATATTTAAAAAAAATATCCTCCTGGTGTAAACCCCCCATACCAACTTATTACAGACCCATTACAGCTGATATGATATGCATGAGAAGCAAAGCCAGATTACAAAAAGGACAGTATACTGAATACATAAACAATACCAAGAGACGCATTATTTCCAATTATTTTTTTTTTGTAACTCCCACAACATATGCACACATTCTAAAACATATCACTCAGTGCCAAGAATCATGGGTTTGAAAGTTCTTGTGCAGGGGGATAAGCAGAATTGGTTTCTCACAAAAATCTAAACACAATACTATTTATTCTAGAATCCATGCACTGCCAAGAATCAGAACACAGATGATGCCAAGGTATGGTAAAGTAACCTTTCTCATTTTGCCTTTCGTTCAGTTTCCTGGATTGTAGGACTATACTGTGTGTCTGTTTGCTACATCACTAAAAGAAGACAAAAGTGAGCAATACGTTTGTGCAGTCACTGCCAGCCTCAGAGAACCATGGCAACATTTTACTATGTAGTCTTTTGATATAAATTCTCCATACTTAGCTATTGTAGAACCATTACAGCAGATGCAGCATGCTCAAGAAGCAGAGGCAGTCTGCAAAAAAAGGCAGAATATAGAATGCATAAACAATACAAGAAGATAGATTATTTCCAAATTCTTTCATAAGCACAAATACAAACAAACATCGTAAAAATATAATGGGTTTGCAAATCTGTTTGCCTTGGTGTGTAAGCTACGTACCAAAATGTCTAATCTTTCTCCCTACTACAATAAAAATAAGTTGCAAAATACAATTTGTGAGAATACAAACTGCAGTTTTCTACACCACCTGCATGTGTCTATCCTATCTGAGTACACCACATAACTTGTGACAGCATAGAACTGCACCACAGTTTTCAGATTATTAGATTCACGAAAGGGGTGAAAACAGGCGATGGTAAATACAACCCATAATTATAGCCAATGAATGGAATTCCAGAGTCAACTTAAGCTAAATCCCAGTAGGCTGGGTAATTATAGTTGCTTATGTATTACTGAATGCTTTTTAAAATTGTTGTAGTTAGTGTAATGAGGTGAAATAATCTAAATGCTGATCAGAAAGAAGCGTAACAATATGCAGGATGCATAAATTATATGAGAAGGCAGATACTTTCAATTTGTGTGATAGCACGTGCAATAAAAATTGTCAAACCCATTACACACCATCATAAGTATGCAGGTGTATATGTGTGTGTGTGTGTGTTTGTTTGGGGGTAAACTAACTAAAGAAAAGTTTGTACAATTTTCTGATATTGCTGCTAAGACTTCCACACGGTTGAGTCAGTCACACAAAAAATGTAACGATAATCTTTACGCATAACATGAGATTATGCAAGCATGGTTTGACACCTTAAAAACTGCACAGAAGAGAAGGGAGGCACATTCCCATTTGTATGGTTTCCCTGAACACAAATAGTCTCAAAAGCTTCAAAACCTTTATAGTTATGAAAATCTTGAGGGTGTGTAAGCTGAAGAACACAATGTCTAAATGTTGCTACTAAAATCCACAAGAATAGGAGACAGATAGATAACTTGAGTGAAGAGACATGCAGCAGTATTATACACCTCCTGCAGGCAACTGAGCAAGATGAGATCACTGCATAATTTGGAAGGAAACAGAACTTCATCATTGGTGTTAATCATCAGCTTCATAAAAGAAAACTATTTATGGTAAAAGTAACTCATAACTGCAACCCATAAATGAAATTCCAGTCATATAAAGCTAATTATTCAATGGGGTATGACAATCCTGTAACCTCATTGGTCAAAACACATCACATGACAGTGGGTGTGTCCTGCAATAACCCACAGCTGAGAAAAGGCATTTATAAAACACATAATTAAATACATGTTAAATTTATTTTACACATGGGTCCATTGTATAATTGCAATAAGGCACTCCAGGGAGTGGAGGGTATTTAGGGATTTACCCACTTCTTGTGTGGTTAAGTCACTCAGCTGTGCCTCGTGATACCCTACACAAGGCGTGGGTAAATACCTCAATAACCCACATTCTGTTGTGCCTTATTGCTTAAATCCAATAAAGAAAGGCAGCTGTAGTTGCTTACATTACTGTCTTTTTAATGTTGTAGTGAGTGGTGGTACTGTAAGGTAAAATAATGGAAAGGCTGATCAGAAAGACAAGGGACCATATGTATTATGCATAAAAGAAACATGAAGGCAAATACTTTTCAATCTGTAAGGTTTATTTTTTAAATAAATATGCAGTTAAATGCCCTAAATTCCAACACAAAGCATCATGGGTTAGCAAATACACGTGTGTGGTTCAAAATCAATTAAGAAAGCTTGGTATTACATTAGAAACATAGAAACATAGACTTTGACGGCAGATAAGGACTGCTTGGCCCACCTAGTCTTCCCATTTCCCTACCTAGAGGATAAGCTGCAGATTTAACCAACAGCCTATTTCTTCCTTCCCCCCACAAAAATTGCCTTATGTCTGTCCCATGCATTCTTAAATTCTCCCACAGTTTTAGACCCCACAACCTCCTCAGGAAGGCTGTTCCATGCGTCCACCACCCTATCTGTGAAAAAATACTTCCTCAGAACTGGACGCAGTACTCCAGATGGGGTCTCACCAACCGTCTCTACAGGGGGATAACAACTTCCTGCTTTCTGCTGGTGATGCCTCTCCCATCCATCCAAGTACCCCCAGCCCTCCCTACCGCTTCTCACATTGCTTGCAAACCTTAAGGTTATCTGATATGATTACCCCAGGTCCCTTTTCATTTTTGTTGTTACTACTCCCCCCCCATTGTGTAATATTCCCCTGGGTTTTTGTTTCCCAGGTGCATTATTTTGCATTTCTTTGCATTGAATCCAAGCTGCCATACTTCTGACCGTTTCTCCAACCTTGCCAAGTCCCTTCTCATCCTTTCCACGCCCCCTTGTGTATCAACCCTGTTGCAGATCTTTGTGTCATCTGCAAAGAGGCATACTTTTCCTTCCAGTCCCTCTGCAATGTCACTTATAAAGACATTAAAAAGGACAGGACCCAGTACTGAACCCTGCGTTACCCCACTAGTAACCCCTCTTTCTTCAGAGCGGACTCCATTTACAATTACCTTCTGTATCCTGTTGTTCAGCCAATGTTTTACCCAGGCTACCATCCTGGGACCCACCCAAGGCTGATTAATTTGACTACTAATCTTTTTGTGGGACTGTGTCAAATGCCTTGCTAAAGTCTAGGTAGGCCATGTCCACAGCCCCTCCCTGGTCTACTACTTTGGTCACCCAGTCAAAGAAATCAATTAGATTCATCTGACATGACCTTCCCACTGTGAACCCATGCTGCCATGGGTCCTGTGACCCACTGGCCTCTAGGTACTCAACAATTCTTTCCTTCAGAAGTGATTCCATCACTTTCCCTACCACAGAGGTCAAACTGACAGGTCTGTAGTTTCCTGCCTCTGTCTTGCTCTCACTTTTGTGAAGGGGAATCACATCAGCATTCTTCCAGTCCTCAGGTACCACACCATCCTCCCATGATTTGTTATAAAGTGTAGTCAGTGGTGTCACTAGTTCTCTGTTTAATTCTTTTAGAATTCTGGGGTGAATTCCATCTGGCTCTATTGCTTTATCCACCTTGTTTTAGGAGTTCTTTCAGAACACTTTCTTCTGTGAAATGACTGGGATCGACCCCCCTCTCCAGAGTGCTTCTGTTAATTGGATTAGGCACCTCTCCCACTTCCTCTTTTGTGAATACTGAACAGAAGTATTCATTCAGTATCTCTGCTTTTTCACTGTCACTCTCTGCCCACCCACCATCCATTCTATTCAGCCTCACTATCCCTCCCTTTGTCTTTCTATGCTCCCTGATATACCTATACAAGGTTTTATCCCCCTTCTTAACCAAGTTGGCTATCTTTTCCTCAGTTTGTGCCTTTGCTATTCTAACTACCCTCCCTGCTTCCTTCTGCCTTAACTGGTACAGTTCTCTGTTCTGCTCCTTCTGTGTTTTCTTATACTTCCTAAATGCTATCTTTTTCTCCCTAACCTTCACCTCCACTTCTTTTGAGAACCATAGTGGCTTCTTCTTTCATTTTGATTTGTTTATTTGATTCACACAAAGGCTTGTTGCCTTTGTGATGGCAGTTTTGGTATTTCCCCATTGTTGCTCCACCCCTCCTTCTAGCCCGTTTGCTAGTGCTTCTCTAAGACACTCTCCCATCTTGCCAAAGTCAGTCCTCCTGAAGTCCAGAACCCTCACTTTTGTATGGCTTGACTCTGTAGCTGAGTTTATTGTGAACCACACTGTTTGGTGGTCACTTGTTCCCAAATGGCTAGCCACTTCTAGATCTGAGATCCTCTCACTGTCCCCATTTGAGAGTATGAGGTCTAAGATTGCTCCCTCATGAGTAGGTTCCAAAACTAGCTGTCTGAGGCATGCCACCTGAAGGGCATCAAGAATGGCCCTGCTTTTGGATGTGGCTGCAGCAAAATTGCTCCAGTTAACATCTGGCACATTAAGGTCCCCCATCAACAGAGTCTCCCCTTTCTCTGCCATCCTAAGTATGCCTTCTATCATATCCTTGTCCATTCCCTCCCCCTGACATAGGAGTCTGTATACAACCCCTGTGCGGATTGTGGTGCCATTTCCAGTCTCTAAGGTGACCCACAGTGCCTCCTCTCCTCCCTGTTTACTCTTTTATTCAGTTGCTTTTATCCCTTCCCTTACATAGAGAGCTACTCCCCCCTCTTCTGCCCTCCCAGTCTCTCCTGTAGGTTGTGTACCCTGGTATATTAACATCCCAGGCATGGTTCTCTGTGTACCATGTTTCATTGCCATCTCATTACCTAGACATGAGTACAATTGACTTGCATAGATTAAATGTAATAAAAATCTATAAAATGTGAACAAAAGGGTAATACATAACTTGAAGCATGGAAGCAGAGTTTGTCAGTTAAAAACTGCACAAAAAAGGCAGATACTTTCCAATTAATGTGGCTTCTGTATACCCAAATAAAATGAAAAGCATAATGGGTATGTACAGCTGTGTGGCATAAGTGGACTAGAAATAAGTCTAAACTTTTTTTAAACTAAAATACACAAGAATAAGAAACAGTGTGCTTGAGAACAAGAGAAAAACTGCAATATTCTCCACCCCCTGCAGGTGTCTGAACTAGTTAATAACACTACATAATTGTTGATGGTATAGAGCTACAACACTGTTTACACATCATCTGTTTCAAGAAAGTAGTGAAACCATGTAATGGTAGAAATAGCCCCTAGTGTAACCCAAGAAATGGATTTCTAGCTTCAACTATGGTTAAATATCATAAGAATGGGCAGCTAAAGATCCAGATCCATTATGCTTGCTATTTTAATGTTGTCGTGAGTGAAAGAATGAGGTGCAAAAATGTAAATTCTAATCAGTAAGAAAAGGAATGATATGTAAAATGTGTAAATGGTACAGAAAGAAAGGTACTTCACAAAATGTGTGGTTTCTGTAAACACATATGCAGTCAAAAGCCTCAACTCCAGAACAAAGCATCATGGAGAGAAAAATTCATGTTTTTGTATGGGTGAACCGACTAAAGAATACTTGGTACTGCATTTTGAAATTGTAATCATACTACTCATACCTCAACATAGCCTACTTTCACATACACACACACACAAATTACTGTAAACATAACAGTCTTTAAAGGAACACAGTCAACCCTGCTTGCATCATATTATTTCTAGTTAAAACCCCACATTTTATGATATCCCATGTACAAGGCGACCATGATTGAGTGCTTTCTAAAAGGGTGACTCAGTCAAGGCACCTGTGCACAGGGCTCCCTGGCAGGGAAGTGACCAGATATGGGGGGGGGGTAGGCCAATATAGTGATGGGATGTCACTATGTATACATGCGCTGGGAAGGGAAGGGACCACGCCGTGCGATGGGTGGAAGGTGAGGGAGGGTTTGTGGGGTGTAGTGCGGTGGTGGGCTGCCAAGCTGGTGATGTGGCATGCTGGTTGGTGACAGGCTGGGGTTAGGAGATTGCCAGGTTCAGTTCTGGGCATGATTGTGTTTTTGTGCCTGGTCATTTTTTTTTATTTTCAGGTTTTGCACCCTCCCTGACATGCACCCCCTCCTGGAGTTGAGAATCTTTTAGTAGGGTGATGCAGGGGTTGGGGGGTGCAGTCCCCCACATAAAATAAAAAAAAAACATAGATCTCAGGTGCCCTCATTGGCAAAATTAATTTTCAACAATATATATGCGCCCAAATGGCGATTGCTATTCCATGATTGCTGTTATCACATGGAACTCATTTTATGATTGCATACCTTCATTAAAATTATTTGACATTGCTAGATGTTTTACCTGCCTTCTTGCTTAGTAGGACTGAAATTAATGCTAAAGTATAGTTATACCCAACGTTATTTTTGTTTCAAATCCTTGATCTACTTCTACTGTATACTTGCTGAACATTAGAAAAATCCCCAGACAATTATACCACTTATGATGCAATAGTCTCCTTCACTCCTAATGATCAAATAATGGCTAGACGGTGTTATTGATGTCCCCAAGTCCAGGAAAGATGCAGTGAGGGTTGATAAAGGAACGTAAACAAACATGTTTTTGTGTGGCAACACCAGTATGGTGGGCTGTCTGTTTTTCACTTTTTAAGAGAAAAAATAACAAGAATCAAAGTACCAGCTATATCAGCAGTCTCTTTAGAATGTGAATAATTGTAATGTGTTCTTTTTAAGCTAGGGACACTTTGGGGCCTAACAGGGTTGACAGCATCCCTTTAAAATCATCAAAAAAAGTATGCATGCCATTAGGAAATTCAAGCATAACTTGCCACCTAAAAATTGAACAAACAATAAGGCAGATACACTATTTTCCATCTTGCTTGGTTTGTTTTTTTAAACATAAATTTAGTCAAAAGCCATAAAACCAAAATGGGTTTGCAAATATGTGTGAGTGTGTGTGTGAGTGTGTGTATGTGTATGCGTGCAAGCACACATTTGTGTTTGGGGAAGGTAATCAGACTAGCAAAATGTGTGAACTATTTTCAGTTTGTGTATTTTTTTTTGTAAAAACGAATGAAATAAGCAGCCTCAAAATCATAATGGTTATGCAAATCTGTGTGTGTGTGATGGGGATGCAAGCAAATAAAATGTCTAAACTTATTTTCTACTAAAATACACAAGTATAAAAGGCAGAGTGTTTGAGTGAAGAGAAAAGATGCTGTATTCTTCACTACCTGCAGATGTCTGAGCTACATGATTTGTCATAGGATAGAGATGCAACACTGTTTTCACATCATCAGCTTCAAGAAAGGGATGAAGTCAAGCAATGGTAAAAGCAACACCTAACCACAACCAACATATGGCATTTCAGAGCAAAACCTAAATCCCATAAAGTTTGCCAGCTGCATTTTAATGTCATAGCGATTGATGGAATTAGCTAACAATCTAAAAGCAGATCAGAAAGAAGTGGAACAAGATGTACTGTGGGTGCATATATAATACAAGAATATAGATACATTCCAATTTGTATGGCTTCTGCAAACACACATTGAATCAAAAGCCTCAAACCCAGCACACAGCGTCAAGGGTAAGCAAATCCGTGTGTGTGTGTGTGTGCACGCTGTGGGGGTAAACTAAGTAAACAAAGTTTGGTACTGTATTCTAGTTGCCATAATTTTTAAAATCTACACAAACAAGTATGCAGAACAACACTAGGTGAAGCTAATACTTGCCAACTTAAAAAAAGGACTCCAGGCAAATCGGGAAATGATAGAGAGGGCATTCTGCCCTTTCCAGGGACAAATAAGTTGGCTGTCATTCCCCCAGATGATACCTGGCCAGTGGCAGAGCAGATGGACCTTTGTGGGCCCCAGCGGTGGGTGGTTGGAAGGGTGCAAGAGGAAGCAGATGCTGGTGGGGAACTCTATTGGCATGGAGTTAGATTTGGGAGCAAGGGTGATAAACATTGGGAAGTGGAGTGCCTGAGTGGTGCTTGTATGGAAGAGATGGAGTAAATTTTCAAGGACTGAAATGTCAGAAGGAGCTGGGGTGGGAGATAGACATCTGTGGACGAATGACCTAACAATGAAAAAGGCAGGGGTAGAGTGTGCTGGCTCAGTGGTGAAAAGAGCTGAGGTGCCGTAGTCACCTTACCTTTTTCCACACTGTTGACCTGGGTTTGGGAATGGATGCGGGTCCTTTAGGAGTCAGCCAGGGGAGGGAGGATTGAACATCTCTAGGACTGCTCTCTTCCCTCTAAGGGGGGGGGGACTTTATGACTTGGAGATCAACGTCTGTTCTTTATGTGGGTGTCAAGGTTGCTGATGTACAGGGAAAAATGGATTGATCCTAGGATAGAGCCTTGAGGGACTCCTCTGGCAATTGGAAGGGGGGCAGATAGTAGGCCATCAGCTTTGACTTTCGTATCCTTCCTGTGAGATAACTGTTAAACCACTGTAAGGTAAGTGGAGTGGCACCTATGTAGGCAAGACAGGTGATTAAGAGGTGATGGTCTACAGTGTCGAAGGCCTTACTGAGGTCTAGAAAGAATGCACCAGTAACTTTCTTGGTGTCCATAGCATGGATCCAGTCATTAGAGACTTTAGCCAAGGCTGAGATGGTACTGTGCTTCGACCTGAAGCCAGATTGGGCCAGGTTTAGGATTGAATGCACTTCGAGGTGATTTTTTAGTTGGTTGTATATAAGTCTTTCCAGGACTTTGGAGAGAATGGGCAAGATAGAGAAAGGACGGTAGTGGTTTAAGACACAAGGATCTCCTGATTTGAAGAGAGGAAGAATATGGACAGATTTCCAGCAGGATGGAACAGTGGCTGTGGTAAGAGAGAGGTTGAAGATGTGAAGGATGGGGGCTGTGAGCTGGGCATAGCCTAACCGCAAGAAAAATGATTCAAGGCCATCGTCCCCTGCACTTTTCTTGGTGTCAAGGCTAAGAATTATGTCTTTGACTTCTTTGTAGCTAAACAGGCACAACTGGAAGGGATGAGGTGGAGTAGCATGTGTAGTATCTGGGCTAGTGTTGCTATTCACTCGGCTAGCGTATGGGGAGGAGTTGAATGCCAGCCCAGCAGTGGCAAAGTGAAGGTTAAGTTCTTTGAGGATTCACAGTTTATTTTCAACCATCCCATCCTTGGCCAGAATCTTGGTGGGAAGGGAGGAAGCAGCAGGATGGCCTTCAATGGATCTCAGTGTCTTCCAGATTTTTTGGGCATTCCCTTTGGCCTGCTCCAGAGTGAAGATGCAGAAGTTTGCTTTAGTAGCATGTACACTTTTAACACAGGCATTTCTGGCAGTTCTAAATGCCTGCCAGTCTACCGGGTCCTTTGTGTGCCTGGCCCTAGCCCATAGCTTGTCTCTATTGGTAAGTGCAGATTTGAGCTATTGGGTGAAAAACGGATGCAAGATTTTCTGCACCCTCATTTTAATAAGAGGATCATGTTTGTTAATTTGGGTGGTGAGGTTGTCATTTTGGACAGAGATGGCGGCATCAGCAGATTTGGCAAGATATAGAGTAAAAGGAATGAGGAAGTTAAATTGATAGGAGGAAAGTCAGAAGGAGCTTCACAGAAAAACACAGTCAGGAATGGAAGAGGGAAGCAGGAAAGTGGGCAGAGGTAATGGCATGGAGAGCCATGTGAAGCACTGTAAGGACTCTTGGAAAAATAATTGCAGATCTGGAAGCCATCATGGAGGATGACATGGCTTTATTGGCCATATTGGTGTTGTGGTGTACTGAGCACTACGACTGTGACATGGTCATACCTGGGTACTCTGTGTTCAGGAGTGACAGGGCAGGGAGAAGGGAAGAAGGTATTTTCCTATATGTGAGGGAGGGAATCAAGGCCACAGATGTAGAGGGGCATTATGAGGACAAGGAAGGGCTGGAGGTATGTGAGTAACCCTGGAGAAAAGCTTTGAGACTGCTATCCATAAAGGGGTTAATACAGACCTAAAGCAAAGGGAGAGGAGTTGTATAAGGCACTAAGGGAAGCCAGCATCAGAATGGCAAGTAAGGGGGAGATGCCTCTAGTTGTTGACTTCAATCTGCTAGATATGGAGGGGAGCCTTCCAACTGCAGCTTCTCCAAGGGGTAGGGCCTTTCTTGATGGGCTTTTCTCAGGCAGCTAGTCAAAGAACCCATTAGGGATGTAGTAGTGTGGGACCTGGTGTTTACTAACAGGACAGCATTGCAAACATCACAGTGGGCAGCCACCTGCATACCAGTGATCACCATACGGTGTGGTTTAACATTAAGACAGGAACAGAAGCTAACCACATGAGGATGAGGTTCCTGGGCTTTAGGTGGATGGACTTTAAAGAAATGAAGGACTGTCTCAGAAACCGCCATGTGGTGGAGATTGCCAGGGAAGAATGGAGATAAAGTCCACAAAAATAAGGAAGGTTGTAACTAATCAATCAACCTCTGTGTGAAGGAAGTGAGCAAAAACAGAATGAAAAAGAGATTATTATGATTCACTAAGGAAGTGGCAAAGGTGATAAAGAAGAAAAGAGTGGCATTCAGAAGGTATAAACAAACACAGATGTAGGAGAACTATTAGGCATATCTAGTAAAGCAGATGAAAGCAGACAAGGCAGTGAGGGAAGCAAGGTGCAGACAGAGGAAAGAATTGCCAAATGGGTCCCTGCTGGGGGACAAGACTTTCTTTAGATACATGTGTTAGAGGAGGAAAACAAGGCATGGGATAGTAAGGGTTTGAAGGGTGGAGGAAGGACACTGCACAGAAGAGGACCAAGAAAATTCAGACATCCAAAAAAGGCACTTCTGCCTAGTATTCACAGTGGAGGGATGGGTGTAATTGGCCACCAGTGAACAGCAAGAATGGGAAGGGGGGAGGATATAAGTCATATACAGATGAAAGAGTCTAGAAGGGACCTGCAGCTCTAAAGGTGGACAAAGGTATGGGACTGTGCAGGATACATATAAGGGTTCTAAAGGCACTCAGGGAGGTTCTAGCTGCCCCACTGACAACCTTGTTCAACAGCTTACTGTAAACATGTGTGGTTCTGGAGGACTGGAGAAGAGCTGATGTGATCACTCTATATAAAAGTGGAATCAGGGAGGAGGCTAGCAATTATAGACCAGTCAGACTTATTTCAGTGGTGAGGAAATTAATGGCAACCCTACTGAATGAAAGACTGGTAGAGTATCTTGAATCCAGTGGGCTGCAAGACCACAGCCAGAATGGATTCACATGCATGTGTGTGGGGAGGGGGATCATGCCCAACAAATCTGATGGATTTCTTTGACTGTGTGACCAGGAAATTAGATCGGGGAGGGCAGACGATGTGGCCTATTTGGACCTTGCAAAGCCTTTGACGCTGTGCCACACAGGAGGCTGATAAAGAAACTGGGCAGGCTGGGGGTGGGATCCAAAGTGGTAGATTGTGTTAGAAGCTGGTTAACAGATAGCAGAAAGAGGATGGTGGCACTCAACTGAATGGTGGAGGAGTGACCAAGTGGAGTGCCACAGGGCTCAGTACTGGGACTGATCCTCTTCAGAGTTTTCGTAATTGACATTTCTGAGTAACTGTAAGGGATGGGAAGGCGTGCCTTTTTGCAGATGATCTCAACATCTACAATAGGATGGACACTCAGGAGGCGGTGAAAATAATATAAACGGATCTGGGGAAACTAAAGGAGTGGTCCAAAGAATGGTACTTGGGATTCAATGCCAAACAATGCAGAATAATGCACCAAGGGCATAGGAACTGAGGTGCTGATTACAGGAAGGGGGAAGATACTGACAGTAACTAAAGAGAAAAGGGTCCTTGGGGTTATCATAGCTGATTACCTAATAATGGCAGGGTAATATAACAAAGTGGTGTTGAGATGTATATATAGGGCTATCTCTAGCAGGAGGATGTAGGTGGTGTTACCACTGTACCACTCACTGGTGAGAGCCCATCTGGAGTACTGTGCCTAGTTTGGAAGCAGCACCTCAGACAGGACATAGACAGGGTGGAGGCACTCCAGAGGAGGAGAACTAAAATGGTGCTGGGGTTCCATGCAAAGCCCTATGAGGAGATACTGTGGGATCTTAACACGTACACCCTGGCAGAGAGGAGAGCAAGATGTGACATGATAAAGACCTACAGGTATCTAACAGTGGTGAATAGGGTGGAGGAGGGGAGTCTCTTTCAAATGAGAATGAGCACCAGGAACAGGGGACATGCAATGAAGCTGGTGGGGAGGGGGGTGTT
This sequence comes from Neoceratodus forsteri, assembly GCA_016271365.2. Lineage (NCBI taxonomy): Eukaryota > Metazoa > Chordata > Ceratodontiformes > Ceratodontidae > Neoceratodus > Neoceratodus forsteri. The sequence continues at coordinate 884,135,975 of CM057459.1, forward strand.
AAGGGACATGTTACAAAATATTTCTCCACTGAAAGAGTGGTAGACATTTGGAAGAGACTGCCAGAAGAAGTGGGGGAGGTGAAAACAGCTGGTGGCTTCAAACATGTATGGGACAGATATAGGTGTGTATTAGAAATTAGATAGGGAGAAGGGAGGGTCCCCAGAGACCAATTAAGGTATGCGGAGACAGATTAGGCAGGGACCATCTGGGAAGACTGAGTGGGCCAAGAGATCATTTTTTGCCGACAAATTCTATGTTTCTATGTTTCTACAGTAACTAAGAGCAAAGCATTGTGGATATGCAAATTCTACAAGGTGTGTGAGATGGTTAAGAAATATTTTCAACTGGTACTACATTCTGCAAGCCAGGTCCTGACTCAGACCTCACAACTGACTCACACAAACCAAACATAATAATAATCTTTAAAATCCACACAAAAGTGTATACAATAACAATAGACTGAAACAATTGCCTACTGCCTAAAAAGAAGGAAAATGAAAAATTATGCTAGCATGTCCCTGAATCATTAGTGAGTTTGCAGTGTGCAGTTCCTTGAGGTTTGGAAGAGCATGCATGGCATTGTTGGCATTACCTTAATTTTGGCATGATATTATCAGATGAAAAAATTCCCTGACATAGCAATGCTTGGCAAGAGGATGCTAAATAAAGGGTAATCTCAATGCCGCATTGCATGATTGTTGAAAGCCAAGGAACAGCACAGCAATGATTTACTAGGGCTCCAGGGTCTTTTTATGCTAATTATTTAATCCTTTCTTTGTCTGTATTGCCCCATCCAAAATACCTTTCCTAATGTAACATGTAACCTGTTTTTCCTTTTTCTGCAGTTTCTGTAAAGCAATGTAATAGTAATAGTAGTGCCTTATTGTTTGACTTTTCATAGTCTTTACAATTTCAATAAAAGCATTTCAAAACACTAAAAAAAATCACATGTACAACTCATAACTCATAGTACCACTTGTAACAGTGCAATACTAGACATGAATAATACCCCTACTTTATAAAGTATTCCATATTAAATATGCATAATATACAGCTGTTACTATATATGAAATGTATATAATACAGAAAAATATATGGGGGGAGTGCATAAAGAGAATTTAATGCTCACCCAAGGATTGAGAAGCTACATAACTCCAAGGGAAAAGCCTGAGGGTTTTTTCAAAGCATCCCACACAGAGGGTGTTCATTTAATTCGAGTTGTGCACTCCCCCACCAAGTATTGTTTTATGTAATTGCTGGGAGGTGTTTTTTTCCTCCAACCAGATTTATTGCAATATAGGCTGTTTTTCAGTTAAATCTTGTGTCTGCTTTTTTTTTATATATTACAACATTTTGCACCACTGCAGAAAATACTTAGCTGTTATTGTGAGGGGAGGGGTATAAAATATTGTGAAAACAAGTTTTACAAATTAGATCCAAGTGGTCTTCATCACGGTGATATGCAAATGAGGTTCAGATTTCTGTGTTCAGAGTTGTAACTCTGCAGCTCATTAGCATATAGCTGTGACAACAGGGAGTCAGCCCTGAATTAGATATTGAAAAATGTGAACTACAAGCTAGCCCAGTGTTGCTGAGGTCTGAGGTGCTAGATGCCTTACCTCACTCTACGCAGATGACCTGTGTTTGGCAATGAGCACAGGCTGCCAGGGGTCAGCAGGGGAGGAGAAGGATTTTTCATCCTAATGAACTGTTCTCCTTCTCCAGAGAGGGGGGTCACCTAGTGGCAGCTGGGGGGCAGTGCACTGATGTTACAGAAAGGGGAGGAGATGAGGCAGATGCATTAAGGAGCACATGTGGACATGGGTGCACTCTCTCAGTGGGCGTCATTGTATGCCTTACCTCAGGAGAAAACCGGAAAAGATCCAGGCTGCGTAGCATGATACTGTCCCCCACAGGCACCATCCCTAAAAGGCACCTCCTTGGCTGGATCCATTTTGGGTGGGTTGAGACATTCACAACCACCCTGCCATGAAGGCTAAGTCATGGGAGCACAAGGGAGAGGGCCTGATCCTTGGGAGATGGTGCTGGGGGGACAGGAGATGGTAGTAGGAGTGTTGGTCAGGACAAGGGGAGAAATACCATGAAAAAGAAAATGTGAATTACAAACATTGGAGCTGTGATTTTTGTGGGGGGGGGTTGTTTGGTTTTTGGTTTTTAAATGGTTTACTGGCTCTAAGTCCATGAAATGCCAGCAAATGACTGCTGGTTTTGTGAGTGCAGAGCAGCTGAGTGTACGCAGAGCAGAGCAGAAACTTGGTCCGTGTGTGAGATCCTAAAGTGCCCAATAGTAGTCCTAAAGGTTAGAGATTTTTATTTTGTTTCTTTTTGAGCTATTTTTTGTCACTGTGATGTTTAAGCAGATTTTTTTCTGTGATCCCAGTCTGTCTGAGTGCTGAGCACAGTAAGGGAATCAGTGAGAGTGGGACTGAAGAGAAACTGGCACATGTTCACCATTATAACCCACGGGTTATAACAGCAAATTTTAACTATTTTCACCAATGAGAAAAAACATCCCCCAGTTACAGTATTACAATACCATTACACAGGTACAAATGTCCTAACCCCACTGGGATAAAAAGAATCCCTATGTAATGAATTGGAATTGGCCAAATATACTTTTTTAAACAAATCACCATAGAGCACTGTGATTTTTTCACTCAGGGTGATCTGTTGTATTTAATTTTACAAGTTTAGTACAATCAATAAAAAACTAAGTGGATTACAACTCAAATCAGCACCTCAAGGTAGGTATAAGAAAAAAAAAATATTATAACCAATGATGATAATACTAACACTGTGGGCCAGAAAGTTTAGAATGCAACTGTGTGGTAATAAAACATAGACACGGGTCAAGAAAAGCACATCACATTCCACTTCACAATATAAGCTTAACTATATGTTTTTCCCTAATTTTATTAACTGTCATGAAGTAGTTTGCCAATCTTTTTTTTAGCCCAATCATCCTTAGTATGCAAAAAGAATTGCTGTGAGAGCAAGTTTATCCAGATCTTTACAATTTTCAAGATATGGGCCTAGCCAGTATACCCTAGCCCTTTCATAACAAGGCAATTCCATAGGACATATATTAAGTCCTCCTTGCCACCAATTGAATAAAAACAATTCTGTCTGATGGGAGCTGATTTATTTTATCTAGACATAAGTACTTTGCTGTCAAACAGCTCAAATTTATACTTGGTAAATATTGTTCTAAGAGGTAGATCATTAAGAGCATCCATTCAATATTTATAGTCAAATTTGCAATTATTATTTGCAAACCAAATGGAAAATCTAGATCTTGAGATACTTTCTAGATCATACTTGAATCTGTATTTATTCATTTTTAATTTAATACATTATTTGTATTTGAAACTGAAGGTATATTTTTCTCAAGGTATCTAGTCAAGATTAACAAATCATACCTCTTCAGTTTATACAGAATATCTTTGTACTAACTTGATTCTTTGCAGCCTAATTGTAACCAACATTTATGTGACAACCTGTCTCGTGGCATCCTAGTAAGCTACTGCCAACAATTTATCTTTCGCAAATCTATGACTGTGTTTATGTTATGTAAACCCAGCATGGATCTACTATAGACTGCAGGGCAGGAGTGGCCCATTCCCAATGCTGTCCTCAAAAGCTTGTACACTAGCTCAATAAGTCTGTCTCTGCCATTGAGATTTCTGCCTCATAAAGTAGTTGCACAAAATACTTAGCTTTAATTGCATCAGTTAAGGGTCTTATAGAAAGTGCCCCACAAACACAATTGAACCTTCTGAGACTGATTACCAATTTATTTCCCTCAATGGTTCTGCTAACATATTTTGTTCAGCATCAATTTGTGGTAAAGGTCAAGCACCGATGTACATAACTGCTAGTGTGTTCTAGTCTGTGATTACCAGTAGCCCAGTAGCCTTTATCTTTGTTCTGGCCAATGATCATAACTTGTGATTTAGTATACTATAGTTTATTTTTAATTGTAATTATTTTACTAATATAACTATAAAAGTGGCATGATCCACATGATGATTACTCCAGGCTATACCTTTCAAATTTGAAAATCTCACAGCAGTACATGATGCTTAGCTAATGAGGTTCATCTGAGACAATTAATAGGCTTTCAAATAGACAGTGGTAAAGTAGCCAGTGTTAGGAGAATAATATGGATAATAGACAGCAAGTCTAAAATAAGAGTAACCAGGCATGCACGTTAGTCTTTGCAGAGAGACATAAAAGAACAGTAAATGCACAGTTCAATATGTCCTCCTAGGTTTTATATTAATAAATGCACAAGTAGATGTAAAAAAAAATATTTCTGGTTAAAGTATTATCTAAATCATTACAGAGTCACTGCTTGCACATAACATATTGTGAGTGCTTGTTCTTTTTAAAAGGGGCTTGACAGAGTGACAAAAAAAGTGTAAGGACTTGCCCAACTTAAAGTAGCAGCAGTGAAATGAGAAAATGTTTTTTTTAAAGCTAGTTTCAGCTACAATGAATAAAATATTGGTGTACCTCTCCAATCTGCTTTCTATAATACCTTCTATGCTGTGCACCATGATTTTTTTAATTGCTATTTACTCGAGCCTAACTCTTGTCATAACTACAATGCTATTTCTAAGCCAACTGTGTCAACCATATTTTTTTCATGACAATAAACTAAATTTAAAAAGCTACAATATACTTACATTTTCTTAGAACAACATTTTACCACCAAATAAAAGTAGATGTCTAGAATCTTTCACAGTGAAAAGGGTAGAGTCAAGTTTTTGTCCAAATTCATTGCACTGCTGCTTTAGAGAGTTTGGTTTAGCAAGTATAGTAGGAGACAAGACAGTGTTTAAGTTTTATACCAACAAAGGTACAGAAGTTGATATAGTGGTAGATAAAATTAGAGTATGATTAAAGTACAACGTGGCAAGAGCAACAATGTGAGTGAACTTTGGTACATCACTATGAACAACACCTATACCTGCAGTGGATATTGCAGTGTTGTGTGAGTAATATAAAAATCAAATATTTAAAGTGCTCCTTGTAGAAAGCAGATACATCATAAAACATAAAGAATAAATATTAACTAATTGAATAAGTCACATTGCTTACATAAATGCTTAGCAGAAGATTCATATGTGAATGAAAAGGGTTTGGCAGTAGTTCAGTGCATGCTGGTGCTAATGATTGTCCAACTGCATGGTAGTCAATGAGCTCAGGTAAGGGATGTGCATTAATCACTGCAACTCATTATGTATCAATGTTTAATATCTGATAGAAGGTGATCATCAAACTTGTATAAGTGTAAAGACTGCACTGCAGTGCAAATGCATGCCTCATGGGGCATGCTCCAATCCTATAGCAGGGATTGAGTTTAAAAAGTTGCCTCTGTGTTAAACTGCAGCCAACACCAATGCAAGTGGCAGTCTGGTGTAGTGTAAGTAAGATTAAGACTTGGCCCATGATATACAGCTTGGGATATACATGATTTATTTAGCAGGAAAAACTATATAGTATATGGTTAGGGCTTACTGTGTATGGAAAATGGAGGCTTTCAAAAACGTGTTACAGGACAGTTCAAAGGTCAGAAAAGTTATTGTACCATTCTTCTCACATCACATCAATGGTACAACTTTTCAGCACGCTTCTGTCACCTGATTGGCTCACTTGATGTATCTCTAATGTGAAAAATAGTGCAAACATAGTGGCATGATTTACGAGCACTGAACAATTAACCCACGTTCTTTCAACATGAAGAGCCGCACACAGATCAGTGTCACAAAAATCTATTACTTCTTTTTTATTATTTTAATAGTGGAGCTGGTGCAGTTTCTTAAACAGTGCAGCCACAGATGGTTGTAACTGTCACACAGGAGTTCTCTGCACCAACATGGTCTGAGTACTGCAGAGAAGATGGAGTGAGCAGGAGAGGCACCAGAAAATACCAAATGTAACTACAGGACCAATTGAAAAAATACACAAACAAAAAAAAAATCAAGCCTTAACCATATACTATATAAAACAGTGGATGGGTGACCATTCACAACTAAGGCTGTGTTTCCATTGTGGGAGTTGATGTCATCATAGAGACCTCTCGGGCTTCACTCTCATGGCTTTTATGATGTCATTTACTCCCTTGATGGAAATAAAGCCTTGCTGTAGATGGTCACCCATGCACTATTCTATATGTTTTTCATCTGGATTACAGAACCATTGCAGTAGGAATAGAGCATATAAGAATGAAGCATTTGTAAATTGAGTAAGCCAGTTTTATTTAGTTTATTATATTCAAAAACAATTAGAAAGTTTTAATAGCTGTTCACTGAGATCAATCTTTTCTGGATCGTGCTTAGTTTGACAGAGCTTAAAAAACCAAAATGGAACATTCACATTTAAAGAGAATGACTTTGGTGAAGAGTAAGAGGGGGTTGTCATCTCTGATGACCTGAAGGCAACACAGCAGTGTGACAAGGTAGCGGGGAAGGATGCTGGGATGCACAGACAAGGGAATCACCAGCAGAAGAAAACAAGTAATAATCCCACTGTATAGATCATTAGAGAGGCCACACCTTGAATACTGTGTCCAGTTCTGGAGGCCCCATATTCACGAAAAATACCACCAACAGCTTAATCTGGTTCAAGGTCAGTTGGCATTCATCTGTATCCCCCTCCCCCGGGTCGTGCCTGAAAATAGGCAGGATTTGGTTAGCGCACTTACCCGGTCAACAAAAACTAAATAAATAATAAAGAAAGGACAAAGACAGGGTGGAGGTGGTTCAGAGGAGAGCAACCAAAATGATGTGAGGCCTACATTGAAAACCCTATGAGGAAAGCCTTAAGGAATTAAATATGTACTCCCTGGAAGAAAAGAGGGAAAGGAAGTATATGATAGAAACATTTAAACACATCTCAGGGAAGAATAAGTTATGGGAGGGTACCATTTTCCAAAGAAAAAGGTGCTCAAGCATGGTGGGGGGGCACAATATGAAGTTAGAAGGAGGGAGGTTGAGAGGAAATATGAGGAAGTATTTCTTCATGGAGAGGGTGGTGGACAGGTTGAACAGCCTACCAGTTGAGGTGGTGAGGGCTTAAACAGTTACAGGATTCAAGAATGCATGGGATAGTCACAAAGAGATCTTGGGAGTAAAGGGTGGGGAGACCTAAGGCTGATTAGGGACTGCAGTGTCACTGTAGGTAGGAAAAATAATGCAGAGCTAGGTTGGCCTGGGAGTCCTGATCTGCTGAAAACTTCTGTGTTTCTATATTAAGAAAATCATTCAGGAGACTTATGAAATTTGGGCAACTATTAACCTGTGAAACATTCATTGCAAGGTAAAAATTGTTAAATGAATTGTAATTTTCGAACAAATAATGTTGGTGTCTTTGCCTAACTGCAGATTCAGATTGATCAACCAAACAAAAAAATAGGCAGCTAAACCAAGGTGGATGTTCAACTGAAAACTAAGTTTCACACCGAAAGTATAATTATAGTACATAAAGAAAATTTCACAGCTACTTTAAAGTTACAGTAGGAGAATTCTCCTGAGTCACTTATTAGAGGGCATAAGTGGGAATGCAGATGTTAACCTTTATGCTCCATTGCGAATAAGAGGAATGTAATGTAAACAACAGCAACATAATATTGTGTTTTAATTGTTTCATTTAAGGTTTCTTAAAGTGTGTATTGGGTGGGTAAAACAGGTCCACAAAATGGTGGTCTGCTTTACAGTTACATGTATGGTGGATTACCTTTGCCATTGTTCAATAAAATATACTAAATAAATGTAACTGTGGAGTGGGTCTTATCAAATAAAGTAGTTATAGCAGTTCTGATGAAAATAATGTACTAATTGAACTCTAATATACTAGCAGAATGAAGGCCTGGCTGCTGCAGTACCTGCACCACTGAAAGGCCCCCTACTGCCATCACCCAGACAGTCCCTTCAACCACCATGCCAGAGGCTTACCTTGTACCATTGGTACCCCCACAGATTCCCCCATGGGGAGCCCATATGGGAAGAGCTGTCTACCCCTCCATAACTGTCTGCTTGTTTGGCAGTCTCATGCCCTGTCAATGTTGTACGGCATGCAATAGCTGGTGGATTTATCCTGCCATGGTGTAAGTTGATGAACAGAGCAATATGGCCCCCCCTTGAGTGAAGAGCCGTCCCAGGGATGTTGAAACCTGTCCATCTCCTGAACACTGGCATATGTGAGCAACCCAGTTCCATTCCTGAACCTGGGTCACTACTGTTTTCACTGTTGTTCACTATTGTGAAGGAGCAGAAAAGGGAAAGACACAAAGAAGCTCCTATGAATTGAAGTAATACAGTGCATCCCACTTATAAGAACCCCCTATTTGCCACAAAAAAATTATCTGTTAAGTGGGCTGTTGTTTATGGGCTTCAATATTAAACTGAAATTTCATACTATAGCCACAGGGTGGTACTATTTCATAATGAAATAGATCGCTGTCAGGCAGGAATCAGTGTAGCAAATGATTCATTATTTAAAAATCCAGTAATAAATAAGTAGATACAGTACAGTACTGTGAAATAATCATGTTTTAAAATAAGTTTTAATCATGATATAAAATAGTCTGTAATTTTCTATTGCCATGCATTTCTCAATGACAGTTCATCTATGTATGCATCTAGGGAATAGAAACTCATCAAGTCAGCAGAGTCCTTACTAAGGATATAGTGCCACCATTTGGTAATGCAGTCCATTATCTCACTTACGGAAGGTGGGTCAGCGTGTTCCAATGGGCTGCCTTCCTTCATCATCGGATCTGTACCAGTGTAATGTTCCGTATTATGAGGGGTGGTAGTGTTGGTACAGTATATTAGGGTTAAATAAGTGCATTAATGTTGATCCATAGTATCTTTGAAACCATTTGAATAAATTGCATTAGATGTTGCAAACACAGGATGCTAAGTGCATTTGATTTAACGAGTTTTGTGGCAGCCGACCATCTGGATTCTGGGAGTCAGGGAGAGTAAAAAAAAAAACACTTTTTGTCCATTTTTTGTTTGTGTCTGGAGCAAAAACAATTTGGACTTTTTTTCTGAAATGTTCATGGTAGCAGTGGTTCAGCACAACGATGTGCCTTGCAATGATTTCAGGAAAAAAAATAGTAAGCAATTCTCAGGTTTTAAGATTTTAAAAATGTGTTTTCTGAGCATGTGTAATAGGTTTCTTGGATAGGTGTTTCTTGTGAATTAAGAAATGTTAGCATGTGAGGCAATTCTTAAGTTATGAGAAAAAATGTTTATATCATGAAAGTAGCCATATCATTTTGGATTGAGGCCAAAAGAAAAAAAAAAAACATAAAAATGATGCTTTAAAAAAAACAACAACTGCAGAACCTACCTGAAAGGGACCCATTTAGCTAGATTCTGGAGTTTATCAGATGAAAAATTACCCTATAATATGTTGCTTGGGCACCCCCAAAATCTTATGTCATGAACATAGTGATGGACACCAATTCTTATGTCACGAGCTGAGAATCCTTCTATCGCAGTTAGGTGTGGTATAAGAAAACCTGCTTGAGGCACAAATATTTGTATTTGGTACCAAAAAACAACTTTTACACATAACCTAGCCTTTTTTAAAGATTTTTTCTTCAAATTTTCAACATTGCCTTTATTGGACCCCAGCTCATGAATAAAGGAACTGACATTTTTTTGTTGATTGAGCTCATGCGCAAGAAACATATTGCGTCAACTTTCTCCAAAAGCAGGTTGTGGAGACATGGCACTGTTGTGCCCAATGCCCTCACAGCCTGCAGAGGCTTGTCCTCCATCCCCCAATGCCATGGCATGTTGCTGCTGACACTAGTTCAGCCAGCATGCCACAACCTTCTAAAAAAGTAGCCGCTGCAATCAGGGGCCGCCTCGTCATTGCAGCATCAGCCATCCGCTGCAATGAGGGAGCGACTCATCATTGCAGGGCGGGATGTGAAACCCCCTGATATTGTTTGTGAACATGGCAGCGGCTTGCCGCCATATTCACAAACAATATAACCCCCTCCCTCCCACCATGTTTACTTGTTGCCGATGGGGGAGCCCACTCCCGGTCAGCATTCTGTAACCCCTCCGTTTTGTTCCTGCCGACGGGGTGCCCAATCCCTGTCGGTATAATGACCCCCCCCACGGTTTTGTTCCTGCCAATGGGGTGCCCAGTCCCCATCAGCAAAATGAACCCCCCGTTTCTTCCTGCTGACGGGGTGCCCAATCCCCATCAGCATAATAACCCCCCTTTGTTCCTGCTGATGGGGGTGCCCAATCCCCGTCAGCATAATGAACCCCTTCCGTTTTGTTCCTGCTGACACGGGTGCCCAATCCCCCATTGGCTACTGCTTGCCCCCAAGCTGAAGTCTCTACTGGCATGCTGGGAGACCACCCCAGTGTGCCAGATACCCCTGTGAATGGAAAAATGGTCCCTCAACGTCTTTTGTGTTTTTTTTTTTGCCCTGAAAAAAAGAAAACTGTCTCTTGGCACACGCCTGCCCCCCACCCGCAACCCGCACTCCACCCACTGCGCACCCTGCCTCCCACACACGCTCACCCCATACTCTCCTCCGAGCTCAGTGCAATGATCTCAGTGGACTGGGAAACACGCTCAGTACCTTTCAAAGCTGACCGCCGAACTGAGGAAATGCCGGTCGCTGTATAATGTAATATAGGTTTTAACTTTAGTGCATAGTTCGGATTTTGGTATTTTCACCAAATTTTCAACATGGGATTTTTGGACCCCTCCTGCATTCTTGAACTGTCATGGCGTTATTCTGCCCTGAAGGTTGTTTCGCAGTCACTGCGTGGAATCACCCTTCTGGGCTGATTAGTTAAGAGGACAGTGCCGGTGTTCAGAGGAGGCTCTCAAAACCTATGTTTGTTAGTGGAAAAAATCCCAAATTATTGTTTTATGAGCGTGTGTTCTTTGAATTGCTATGTGCGCTCATAATTTCACAAATTTACAATATTTTCACGCCAGATTTTCAACATTGACATTTTGTCACTCCTCCTTGTGATCAGTATAGCTGTCATTGTTCACATCCTGGCCAAAATGTGCTTTCGCACTTCTGGCGCAGAATAGTGCGGTCGCTGTGGGAAATCAGTGTTCAGGACAGATTAAGAAAATGACAGTGACACTGTTCATGAGTAGAGGTCCTAAAATGCATATGCTGAAAATTTGATAATGATACTCCAAAAATGACTGTGTTACTAGCGTGCATTGCGCAGTTGGCACTCACACTGGTAACTTTGCAAATTTGTAAGATTTTCACTCCAGATTTTCAACATTGCCTTTTTTCCAGACTTACTTATTACCAGTACAGCTGTCATTTTTCCCATCCTGGCTGAAATGTGTTTTCACACTTCCGACGCAGAATAGAGCAGTCGCTGTGGGAAAACACTGTTCAGGACAGATTAAGAAAATGACAATGATACTGTTCATGAGCAGAGGTCCTAAAATGCCTATGCTGAAATTTTGGTGATGATAGCCCATCAACTGACTGTGTTACAAGCGTGCTTTGTGCACTTTCCATGCACCCTTGTAACTTCGCAGATTTATAATATTGTCACACCAGATTTTCAACAGTGCTATTTTTTCACACCTCCTTATAAGCAGTACAGCTGCCATTTTTCACATCCTGACAGAAATATGTTTTCACAGTTCCAGCGCAGAATAACGTGGTCACTGTGGGAAATCAGTGTTCAGGACAGATTAAGAAAATGACAGTGGTACTGTTCATGAGCAGAGGTCAAAAAATCTGTATGTTGAAAATTTGGTGACGAAAGTCCATAACATGACTGTGTTACAAGCGTGCGTTGAACTGTTTCCACGCACCTTTGTAACTTCGCAAATTTGTAATACTGTCATGCCACATTTTCAACAGTGGCATTTTTTTACAACTCCTTATGAAAACTACAGCTGTCATTTTTCACATCCTGGCTAAAATATGTTTATGCACTTCTGCCGGTCAATAGCATGGTCACTTTGGGACATCAGTGTTTGGGACAGATTAAGATCGACTGAGTGAGAAGGGGGGAGTGACCGAGCTCAACTGAGTTCTGTCGGGACTGCTGCGGATTTGTTTGTGTTAAGACAAAGGCCCCAACACAAAAGCCCAGTACAAAAGGGCAGCCTGCAGCACTGGGAAAAACAGAACGAGAGAACGAGTGAGAGAGGGAGAGTTAGCGAACTCACCGAAGCGCTGTCAGGACTGCTGCGGATTTCTTTGTGGGCAGAAAAAAGCATCATTACAGGCAGGGTCCCAGTACAAAAGGCCAGCCTGCAGTGGTGGGAGAAACAGTGTGAGCGAGTGAGACAAGGGGACTTAGTGAGCTCATCGGAGCTCTATCAGGACTGCTGGGATTTCTTTGTGGGCAGAAAAAGGCACCAATGTAGGCAGGAGCCCCGTACAAAAGGGCAACTTGCAGCACCAGGACAAACAGAATGAGCGATGAGAGAGGGAGACTGAGCGACCTCAACGGAGCTCTGTCGGGACAGCTGTGGTTTTCCTTTAGGACAGACAATGCTGCCAATGCAGCCAGGAGCCCCATAGAACAGTGCAGTCTGCAGCGCCAAGAGAAACAGAATGCGTGAGTAATAGAGCGGTAGTGAGCGAGCTCAAAGGAGCTCTAGTGTGACTGCTGCAGATTTCTTTGTGGGCAGAAAAAGCAGCAATGCAGGCAGGAGCCCAGTACAAAAGGCCAGCTTGCAGCGCCACCAGAAATGGAATGCAAGAGTAACAGGGGGGAGTGATCGAGCTCAGTGGAGCTACGTCGGGACTGCTTTAGATTTCTTTCTGGCCAGAAAAAGCCACCAATGCAGGCAGGAGCCCAGTACAAAAGGGTAGCCTGCAGCACCAGGAGACACAGAATGAGTGAGTAAGGAAGGGGGAGTCAGTGAGCTCAACGGGATTTGTAATATTGTCACACCAGATTTTCAACAGTGCCATTTTTTCACACCTCCTTATAAGCAGTACAGCTGTCATTTTTCACATCCTGACAGAAATATGTTTTCACAGTTCTGGCACAGAATAATTTTGTCACTGTGGGAAATCGATGTTCGGGACAGATTAAGAAAATGACAGTGGCACTGTTCATGAGCAGAGGTCCTAAAATCCCTATGTTGAAAATTTGGTGACGAAAGTCCATAACATGACTGTGTTACAAGCGTGCGTTGAACTGTTTCCATGCACTCTTGTAACTTCGCAAATTTGTAATACTGTCATGTCACATTTTCAACAGTGGCAGTTTTTCACAACTTCTTATGAACACTACAGCTGTCATTTTTCACAACCTGGCTAAAATATGTTTATGCACTTCTGCCGGACAATAGCACGGTCAATCTGGGAAATCAGTGTTTGGCACAGATTAAGATCGACCGAGTGAGAGCGGGGGAGTGACCGAGCTCAACTGAGCTCTTTTGGGGCTCCTGTGGATTTGTTTGTGTTCAGACAAAGGCCCCAACACAAGAGCCCAGTACAAAAAGGCAGCCTACAGCACTGGGAGAAACAGAACGAGAGAGCAAGTGGGAGTGAGCGAACTCACCGAAGTGCTGTCAGGACTGCTGCAGATTTGTTAGTGGGCAGAAAAAGGCATCAATACAGGCAGGGGCCCAGTAGAAAAGGCCAGCCTGCAGTGGTAGGAGAAACAGTATGAGCGAGTGAGACAAGGGTACTTAATGAGCTCAACGGAGCTCTATCAGGACTGCTGGGATTTCTTTGTGGGCAGAAAAAGGCACCAATGTAGGCAGGAGCCCCGTACAAAAGGGCAGCTTGCAGTGCCAGGACAAACAGAATGAGTGATGAGAGAGGGAGCCTGAGCGACCTCAACGGAGCTCTGTCAGGATAGCTGCAGATTTCTTTGTGGACAGACAAAGGTGCCAATGCAGCCAGGAGCCCCATAGAAAAGCGCAGTCTGCAGCGCCAAGAGAAACAGAATGAGCGAGTGACAGAGCGTTACTGAGCGAGCTCAACAGAGCTCTAGTGTGACTGCTGCAGATTTCTTTGTGGGCAGAAAATGCGGCAATGCAGGCAGGGGCCCAGTACAAAAGGCCAGCTTGCAGCGCCGCCAGAAAAGGAATGTGAGAGTGACATAGGGGGAGAGAGCGAGCTCAGTGGAGCTGTGTCGGGACTGCTTTAGATTTCTTTCTGGCCAGAAAAAGCCGCCAATGCAGGCAGGAACCCAGTACAAAAGGGCAGCCTGCAGCACCAGGAGACAGAACAAGTGAGGAGGGAGGGAGGGGGTCAGTGAGCTCAACGGGGCTCTGTTGGGACTGCTGCAGATTTCTTTGTGGGCAGAGAAAGGCAGCAATTCATGCAGGGGCCCAGTACAAAAGGGCAGCCTGCAGTGGCAGGAAAACCAGAATGAGTGAGTGAGTGAGCTCAACAGAGCTGCATTGTAAATGCTGCAAATTTCTTTGTGGGCATAAGAAGGCAGCAATGCAGGCAGAAGCACAGCAGAAAAGGGCAGCCTGCAACTCCAGCAGAACAGAATGAGCTAGTGAGAGAAGGGGAGTGAGCAAGCTCAACAGAGCTTTGCCAGGACTGCTGCAGATTTCTTTGTGGGCAGAAAAAGGCGCCAACAGAGGCAGGAGCCCAGTACAAAAGGGCAGCCTGCAGCACCAGGAGAGCCAGAATGACTGAGTGAGAGAGGGGGAGTGAGCGACCTCAACGGAGTTCTATCGGGACAGCCGTAGATTTCTTTGTAGGTAGAAAAAGCCACCAACACAGGCAGGAGCCCAGTACAAAAGGGCAGCCTGCAGCGCCAGGAGAAACAGAATGAGTGAGTGACAGAGGGGAGTGAGCCACCTCAATGGAGCTCTGTTGGGACAGCTGCGGATTTCTTCCTCAACAGAACAAGATGCCAGAGCAGGCAGCAGCCCAGCACAAAAGAGTAGCCTGCAGCACCAGAACAAACACACTGAGCCAGTGACACAGGGCCATTGAGCCAGCTCAACAGACCAATGCAATCAACATTCGGCATTGACAAATGCTTGTTCAAATCTGGTTCAAGAGTGATTTTTCAGTCACTCCACAAAATCATATTTTGGGTGGGAATTGAAAATGTTCACACACCAGGTTCATAATGTAGGGTCATAAAAAGCCTATGTTAAAAACTGGGGTGAAAATATTAAAAGGCAACAAAGTTATAAAGGAACATTATAGTTTTTCAATGTTCATTCATAACACTGGTAATTTTCAGTTCTTTGACTACAACTTTTCAACATGGCCATTTTTTTCTCCCCACCTCATGAGGATGACAGGTGTCTTTTCAAATCCTGCCCCAAAATGTGTTTTCTCTCTTGTGGCACAAAATGATGTTTTGGCCAGTATTTAATAGATGATACCTGAGATGTTCGGGGAGGGGGTCATAATAAAGCTATGTTGAAAGTATGGGGTCAAAATGTCAAAAAAAGGTTATGAAGAAGGTTTGTGTGCAGGGTAGGCTGTTGGTCAAGGGGGAAGAAAGCTTTTTTCCCATGCTGGCAAGTTGAGTTTGGGGATGAGCACTGGGAGCTAGCTTGGCAGTATGAGGATAGGGACCAGTGCTGTTGCATGCCATTGCTTCAAGCTTGGGATGGGACGTTGTGGTGTTCTACCACACTGGTGGCACTTGTTATGGGTCAGGCAGCTTTGCCTCACAAGGGGTTAATGTTTGTGTAAAAGTGTGAAGGGGCAACATACCATGTACAGAACGTGAGTTGGCATGAATAATGAGGAAAATAGCAGCTAGCAGAATGAAGGTCTGGCCACTGCAGGACCTGCACCACTGAAAGGTGCCCTACTGCCATCACTGAGCCAGTCTCTTCAACCACCATGCCAAAGGTTTACCTTATACCATTGGTACCCCTACAGATTCCCCCATGGGGGGCCCATATGGGAAGGGCTGTCCACCCCTCCATGACTATCATCCTGTTTGGCAGTCTCATGCCCTGTCAATGCTGCAGGGCATGCAACAGCTGGTGGGTTCTTCCTGCCAAGGTGTAAGTTGATGAACAAAGCAATATGCCCCCCTCAAAAGGAGAGCCATCCCAGGGATGTTGAATTCTGTCCACCTCCTGAACACTGGCATATATGAGCAACACAGGTCCATTCCTGAACCTGGGTCACTACTTTGTTCACTATTGTTCACTATTGTGAAGGTGCAAAAAAGGGAGAGGCCCAAAGAAGCTCCTATGAGTTAAAGTGATACAGTGCAGCCCACTTTTAAGAACACCCTATTTGCCACAAAAAACGGTTCTAGTAAGTGGGCTGTCGTTGTATACAGGCTTCAATCTTAAACTGAAATTTCATTCTACGGCCAATGAAATAGTTCGCTGTCAGACAGGAATCAGTGTAGCAAATGATTTATTATTTAAAAATCCAGTAATAAATAAGTAGATACAGTACAGCAGTGTGAAAATAATCTTGTTTTAAAGAAAAAAGTTTTAATCATGATTTAAAATAGTCTGTAATTTTCTGTTGCCATGCATTTCTTAATGACAGTTTGTCTATGTATGCATCTAGGGCATAGAAACTCATCAAGTCAGCAAAGTCCTTGCTAAGGATATAGTGCCACAATTTTGTCATGCAGTCCTTTATCTCACTTATGGATGGTGGGTCAGCGCAGTCCTTTATCTCACTTACAGATGGTGGGTCAGCGTTTTCCAATGGGCTGCCTTCTTCATCATCGGATCTGTCTTCCGTAGCTGCTCCATCTTTTTCTTTCAGAGCTACAGCATACTGCATTATTTCTTCCTAAGTGATCAAGCCAGTAGTTTGGATATCAGCATCAATCTCAACGTAAGAGGCAAAGTCTTCCCATGAAAGACCAGGTGCCTCAATTGTATCCTTCACGGCATCTGAGGTTGATGACCCACAGGTGAATCCGGCTTTCACAAAGCAATTGTGAATGGTTTCTGCTTTCGCCATTCTCCATGCACTATCCAACATCTGAATGCAGTCCAAAATATTAGTCTCCTTAGCTAGTTGACTTGCCTTGGCTGCCCTCCCCCCTTCAATGGCCAGCATTAGCTTATCATACATTTTTTTATGTTAGTGTTGTTTGAGATTTCGGATGACACCTTGATCCATTGGTTGGATTAAACAAGTTGTGTTAGGGGAGAGAAAAACTAGTTGGATGTTGCTGACTGTAATGTTAGGATGGGCATTACAATTGTCCAGCACAAGACAGATTTTTTGCATCGACTTCTCATTTTGGCATTAAGACAATAGACCCAGTCACTAAAAGTTTGTTCAGTCATTCATGCATTGCTATTTGCCTTGTACGCCACAGGTAAGGAGGTTAATGTGATGCCACTGAAACAGCGTGGCTGCTTTGATTTTCTGATGATAAGCAGAGATAATTTCTCTGATCCGCTCATGTTGTGTTACTTGGTATGTATTTTGATTGTGCATTATTTTTACCGAAGTGTAGTACACAGCACGTTTCATTGTTGAAACACATCCCCCATATGAAAGCGCAATGTGTTATTTGAGCAAAGTCTGCCTGAAAGGATTTGACTTCTTCATGTATCCCACATGGGCCTTCTATTTTAGTATTGTACACATATTTATTTTATTGTTCAAATTGTTGCCTGAATAAGCAATAAATAACAAACAATACAGGGCTAAAAACTGAGCCCTGTGGTACCCCACTCGACACACTTCCCTCAGCAGAGAAATAACCATTTATAGTCACACTCTGGGTTCTGCCCAGTAACCAGTTACCTATTGATCTTAGTATATGATAGTCTACCTCTAGTTTTTTAAGTTTACTCATTATTGCCCAGTGTGGTACAGTGTCAGATGCTCTACTAAAATCTAACAGATTCACATCTGCTGATATAGCCCAGTCCAAAAGTTTGCTAAAGTTTTCATAAAAAAAAAAATGAGATTCATAAGGCAGGACCATCCCGAAGTGAATCCATGGTGGTTAATATCAACACTATTTGTTGTTTTTATACATTGGAAAAGCCTATTTTTAATTACTGATTCAAGGATTTTTCCAGGGACTGATGTTAAACTTATCGATCTAGAGTTCCGGATGTCATGTCTTGGTCCTTTTTTATGGATAGTGGTGATTTTAGCAGATTTCCACTCTGCTGGTACTTCACCTGTACTTAGAAGTCTATTGTATAGTATTTCTAGAGGGACACAGATGCTATCTCTTGTTATAATCAGCATCTATGGAGTAATTATGGAGTAAAAACCTCTATTGGAGGCAGTATAGTGCAGTGGTTTAAGGCTCTGAGCTGCAAATCTGGTGACATCCAGCAGACCAGACCTGGGTTTGAATCCCACAGTTTCCACTTGCAGACTGTGTGACCCTGAGCAAGTTACTTAACTTCCCTGTGCTCCCAGGTCACATCTGTAAAAAGCTCTCATCTTAGTGTGCTAGTCCTGGTTAAACAACTAACAAAAAAAAAAGTTATATACACCAGATGCACCAATGTTTTTTAATCCATCTATTTTTGTTTTGATTTCCTCTTTTGTACAGAATTGAACAGGTGTGGTGTTGATGTTCTGAATGGTCAGTGGGCTTGAAACCAAACAGATTGAACAGAAATATTTATTAAAGGTATCAACCATATCTATTGGATCTGAGATTACTTCATTTTGTTCAATAATGGTAGTTAATCCAGAATCTGATTTTCAAAGTGAGTTAATGTATCCATAACAGTGTTTGCTGTTACTTTTTGTTGCAATTTTAGCCGATTTCAATTCTGTGCTCCTTTTTGACTTATTGATTGTATTTTTACATGTTTTTTGAGTTTATTTGAATTTGTTCCAGTTTTCAACTGTGTTGGTTTGCTTAACGATCATGTATAGTATGTTTTTTTTGTTTAATTAATTTTATGATGTTATTGCTTAACCATTTTGGTTTGACACCTTTTCTGTTGTATTTTTAATACGCTTAATATGTTTTATCATTTCAGTTTAGTATTGTTTGCTCTGTTATTTGCTAGCATTCTTCCCCTGTTCTATTTTTAAGAATATTATGCCAGTCAATATTAGTAATCTCCAGGTTCGTGCTCTCTTTGTTCACTGTTTTGTGTAAGTATATTTCTGTGCAAGCTTTTATTCTTCTCGGGGTACACTGTACAGTAAAGTATACACATAAGTGGTCACTGTTACCTAGTGGTGTAGTTACATTACAGGCAATGATGTTTATATTTTCAGTAGTTAAAACTAGATCCAGCAAGTTATTTTCACATATGGGTTTGTTTACATGTTGAACCAAGTTTGGTTCTAAGCAGGTTTGTAGAAATATCTCACTCTGTTTGCTTTTTGCTGTGTATTGTTTCCAGTCAGAGAGCAGCAAGAGGAAGGAGGCAGTTGCTAGAACTCATCTACTGGGACTAAAGAACTAGAACTCTCCTACTGGGACCTTCAATTAAGGTAAAAAAACAAACAAAAAAAAACAAGAGTTGGTGTTCTTATCTGAGTTGGGGAAAGGAACTGTGTTATCTGTGCAGTTAACTAGGTGAAAAGAAGAGCTCTAAATTAGGGTGTGTGGCTTACGCAACAGAAAGCCAGGTGTCTGTATTTAAAACTTCCCTAGTTAGCTACTGACAGAGAGCAGCAAGAGAAAGGAGGCAGCTGCTAGAACTCCTCTACTGGGACTAAAGAACTAGAACTCTACTACTGGAACCTTCAAGTAGGATAAAAAAAAAAACGAGTTGTTGTGCTTGTCTGAGTTGGTAGAAGGAAACTGTTATCTGTGCTGTTAGCTAGGTGAAAAGAAGAGCTGTAAATTAGGGTGTGTGGCTTAGGAATTAGAAAGCCAGGTGTCTGTATTTAAAACTTGTCTAGTTAGCTTTTGGCAGAGAGCAGCAAGAGGAAGGAGGCAGCTGCTAGAACTCCTCTACTGGGATAATATAGCCCTCCATTCCTTCCCCCTCCCCCACTCCTTAGCCAGTTCCACTTCTATAGCAGTGGATTTGACTGACAACAGGAACTTCCTGTTTGGGAAAAGGAAGGGAGTGATCACAGAGGCACATTCGACTCACCATCCTAGAAGAAAAACAAATAGCTCTCCCTCACCCCTAGCTGCTGGGGGTCTGTCTCTGAGCTAGTAAGAAGGAGACTACTGAGAAATGCAGGAACCTCCTGTCCCAGAACAGGAATGGTAGGAGCTGTAAGGCATGGAGGCAGTAGCAAAAATAGAGAGAAAAACAAACAAAAAAAAGAAGTAAACTGAGAGAGGAAAGAGTAAGCATACAAAACAACAGTCGAGGTGCAACAAATAAGATATGATGGGAGTGGTGCAGTGGAGTGGCTATGGAGTGGCAGTCTTCTGGGAGATGTTCTGGAGGATGTGGTGTTGTCTTATACAGTATGCAGGCACCTTTCTGGGCTGAGGGAGGAGGGTGCTCATCTCCAGGCTGAGTTGAACAGGATTCAGGGGACTTTCTCTCCTACCCAGTGACCACCAGGGCCTATGCCACTGCCTCAGAGGTTCCCAAAAAAGAGGAGTGGTTGGACCATGGTGGACTCAAGGAGGGTGAGGGTGGAGGAACAGAGGTGCACTCCTCCTGTTGTACCTCTTCACAATTCGTATGCCATTCTGGCAGAGTGTGGTTCCTCTATGGAGGTGCCTGCAGTGGAGACCAAGGAGGATGCTGGGAACCTCCACAAAGGAGACCCACAGGAGGGTGGTCTAGGACTTCACAGGGGAAGGAAACAATTCCTGGTGGGGGACTCAATTGTTAGGGTGGTAGAACTGAAGGGGGGGAGAGGGAGGTAAAGTGCCTGCCCAGTGCCATGGCTTCGAGGGACAGGGAGTGAATCCTCAGGATCACAGGAGCAGCTGCATGGAGGAGGGAGCTGGATGTCATTGCCACCTAGGGAGAAATGACCTGGCTTGGCATGGGGTCAGAGCAATGCAGGAGGAGTTTGTGTTGTTGGGAAGGGGCCTTAGACAAGTAGAATGCACAGTAACCTTCTAGGAGGTGCTGTCTGTCTATGGCATGGGTGAGGCTAGGATGCTCTGCATCATGGGATTCAATCAATGGTTGAAAAACTGGTGCAGAGCTCAGTGTTTTGGCTTCATAGGGGACTGGGGGTCCACCTGGAGGGATGCAGACCTATACTGGCGTGATGGTCTGCATCGTCCATGAGGTGAACTAGGATCCTAGGTGATAGGCTTGAATGCTTCATTGGCAAGCATTTAAACTAGCCATGGGGGAGGCATTGAAAAGGAACAGGGAAATCCAAGCCCTCACAAAAAAACAGGGTAGTTAGTGAGGTAAACACCAAGCTAGAGAAGTTGATACAGAGAAGGGCAGGGGTAAATGGAGAAACAGGCAAAGGCAGTAAGGACAGAGATGGGGCTAAAAGGGATAAGGACATCAAAAAGTGGAGGGCAATGAGTATCAATGCCTGTAGTCGGGACAACAAGCTCCCTGAACTAGTGGCCTTGATGGAAGAGGGATGCATGGATATCGTGGCAGTCACAGAAACATGGTACAAAGAGGACAATGACTGGGATGTCAACATACCAGGTTACACAGTCTACAAGAAAGACAGGGATGGCTAAAGAAGAGGAGGAGTTTCTCTCTGTGTAAGGGAAGGGATCAAAGCAATGGTACTACAGGGTAAACATGGAGGAGAGAAGGTACAGTGGGTCACCCTGGAGACAGGAAACAGCACCACAATCTGCACAGGTGTTATATACAGACCACTGTCTTAGATGAAGGAAATGGACAAGGAAATGATAGAAGGCATCCTTAGGATGGCAGAAAAAGGGTCTATATTATTGATGGGGGACCTGAATAAGCCAGATGTTAACTAGAGCACCTTTTCTGCAGTCACATCCAAGAGCAGGGTCATTCTTGATGCTCTTCAGGGGGCAAAACTCAGACAGCTAGTGTTGGAATCCACTAGAGAGGGAGCAGTCTTAGACCTGGTACTCTCAAACGGGGACAGAGAGAGGATCTCAAATTTAGAATTGGGCAGCCATCTGGGAACAAGTGACCACCAAACAGTGTGGTTCTTGATAAACACAGCTATAGAGTCAAGCCATACAAAAGTGAGGGTACCGGACTTTAGGAGGGCAGACTTTGTCAAAATGGGAGAGTGTCTCAGAAAAACACTAGCAAATGGGCAAGAAGGAGGTCTGAGGAATAACGGTGAAACATCAAAATTGCCATCACAGAGGCAACAAGCCTTTGTGGGAAGCAAATAAACAAATCAAAAAGAAGGAAAAAAACACTATGGTTCTCAATAGAGGTGGTGGGGAAGGTTAGAGAGAAAAAGATAGAATTCAATGAAGTATAAGGTAACACAGAAGGAGCAGGACAGAAAACTGTACCACTTAACACAAAAAGAAGCAGGGAAGGCAGTTAGAATAGCAAAGGCCCAAAACAAAGAAAAGATAGCCAGCTCAGTTAAGAAGGGGGCTAACATATTTTATAGGTACATTAGGAAGTAAAGAAAGACCAAGGAAGGGATAGTGAGGAATAATAAAGGAGGGGGGTGGGCAGATGGTGACAGTGAAAAAGCAGGGATACTGAATGAATACTTCTGCTCAGTATTAACAAAAGAAGAGATGGATAGGTACCTAATCGAATTAATAGAGGCACTCTGGATAGGGGAGTCGATACCAGTCCATTCACAGAAGAAAGGTTTCTAAAAGAACTCCTAAAATTGAAGATAGACAAAGCAATGGGCCCGGATGCGATTTACCACAGAATTCTAAAAGAACTTAGGGGAGAACTAGTGACACCACTGATTACCCTTTTTAGCAAATCATGGAGGATGGTGTGGTACCTAATGACTGGAGGAGGGCGGATGTGATTCCCTTTCACAAAAGTTGGAGCAAAGCAGAGGCAAGAAACTACAGAACTGATAGTTTGACCTCAGTGGTATCGAAAATGATGGAATCACTTCTAAAAGAAAGTGTTGTTGAGTACCTAGAGGTGAGCGGGGCACAGGACCCAATGCAGCATGGATTCACAGTGGGAAGGTTATGTGAGATGAATCTAATAGAATTCTTTGACTGGGTGACCAAAGTAGTAGACCAGGATGGAGTTGTGGACATGGCCTACCTAGACTTTAGCAGGGCATTTGACACAGTCCCACACAAAATATTAATAAACAAATTAGCCAGCCTGGGAGTGGGTCCCAGGGTGGTAGCCTGAGTTAAAAATTGGCTGGAAAACAGAATACAGAGGGCAATAGTAAATGGAGTCCACTCTGAAGAAAGGGGGGTTACTAGCAGGGTACCAGAGGGTTCAGTAATGGGTCTGGTACTTTTTAATGTCTTTAAAAGTGACATTGCTGAGGGACTAGAATTAAGGTATGCCTCTTTGCAGACAACATGAAGATCTGCAACAGGGTTGATACACAAGGGGGGGTGGAAAGGATGTGAAGGGATTTGGAAAAGTTGGAGGAATTATCAAAAGTATGGCAGCTTAGATTCAATGCAAAGAAGTGCAAAGTAATGTACCTGGGAAACAAACAGCCAGGGGAGGAGTACACAATGAGGGGGAAGTACTAAGTACAACAAAAATGGAAAGGGACCTGGGGGTAGTCCTATCAGATGACTTAAGAGTAAGCAAGCAATGTGAGAAGGCATTAAGGAGGGCTAGGGAATACTGGGATGTATAGGAAGAGGCATCACCAGTAGAAAACAGGAAGTTGCTATCCCTCTGTACAGACAGTTGGTGAGACCTCATCTGGAGTACTGCATGCAGTTCTGGAGATCCCCTCTCTGCAAGGACATAGACATGATGGAGGCAGTCCAGAGGAGGGCAATTAAAATGGTGCAGGGTCTGCACCAGAAGCCGTACGAAGACAGAGACTTAAGGAGTTTAATATGTATACCCTTGAGGAAAGGAGGGAGAGGGAGTACATGACAGAAACTTTCGAGTACCTCAAGGGAATCAACAAAGTCCAAGAGTGTAGCATCTTTCAGAAAAAAAGATGTGCAAGAACAAGGGGGCATAATTTGAAGATAGATGGGGATGGCTCAATGGCAAAGTAAGGAAGTATTTTTTCATGGAATCAGTGGTGGATGCATGGAATGGCCTTCCGGAGGAGGTTGTGGGGTCAAAAATAGTGGGGAATTCAAGAAAGCATGGGACAGACATAAGGCAATTCTGTTGTGGGGGTAAGAAGAAGTAGACTGTTGGTTAACTAGGATCTGCAGCTTATCCAATAGGTAGGGAAATGTGCAGACTGGGTGGGCCAAGCGGTCCTTATCTGCTGTCAAATTCTGTGTTTCTGTGTGCCTCTGTGTTTCTGTGTTCAGTATCGTTTAAGTTAAAATCACCTGCCAGTACTAACTATCTAGTGCTGTGTGGAATGAGGAATTCCACCAGCAGAATTAGTGTGGAATGACTGTTCCACTGGTGCAGTTTTTACCAGAATGTTGCTGGTTCTTCTGCGAAATTCTGCCTGCTGTGATCATCGGAATAATATTTCATGGAACAGCACTTTTTTCAGTGGAAAATTATTCCGCAGACATTTTGCATGGAAAACACTGATGTGGTAGAAAGACTCAGTCCGCATTTTTCTGCTGCTGAATTCCACCGTTCTGGTTCCAATTAAATTTGGTGGAATTTCAGCAGAATTTCAAAAATTCCATTGAATTTCATTCCTCCAGAATCTGAAAATTCCGCACTGCACTATAACTGTCTCATTTCAGCTGCCAAAGTTATCTCTTCTAGGAGTAGGGTATGTGTGTGTGTGTGTGTGTGTGTGTGTGTGTGTGTGTGTGTGTGTGTCTTCCTCAATACTTCGTGGTCAGTAGCACAGACCTACAATAAATGCCCCTGAAGTATTTGGGTTTAACTGCAGTCATAATGTTTCAGTTGCAACTTTGTGTGTTTTGATTTTTGTTGTAATGTCTGCTGCCTTAATACTATCCAATATGTATATAGGGGGTACATGATGGGCAAGAGTGTGATATGGCAAATATTGTCACTCCTGCAGAATGAGATATCCAAGCTCACGATGCAGGAGTGACAATATTTGCCAAAGCACACGATCTGCCCATCATGTATTCGATATATACAATAGGGTCAAGAGTTTCAAAAGTTTTGTTATGCTGTCTTGTGTTCTGTTCCTGTTAATGCGTTTGCTCATTCTGTGTGTGAGCTTTTCTGAATGGGCTGGCAGTGTTATAAACTCTGAGAGACACATGAGTGTGTTTTGCAATGCTAAATGAGTTAATTTTAGATAGGAATGAGAAACATACTTTTGTGAAGCTGTATTGTTTAGAAATCTGGCTGCAGTGAAGTTAAACATATCACAGTAATTGTAATGAACTGAGAGGCAGAGTGTCAGAACAGCTGATACTGTTTTCAGTGGTAATTAAGTTAGCTGCAGGCAGAGTGCAGAGTGTTCAGTGAAATTGTGCTCTTTAGGATTCTGGCTGCAGGAAGTTGAAATTGTCACAGTAATTGTAATGGGTGAGAATAGGAGTTTGGAACAAGTGAGAGTGTGCTTCAGTGGTAGTTGAGTTAGCTGTAGGCAGTAGTTTAGACTGTTCTGTGAAGCTGTGCTGTTTGGAATTCTGGCTGCATCAAGTTGAGAGTATCACAGTAATGAGCTGGAAGTTGGGGGGGGTAGGTGTGTTTTATAATGCTCACTGAGTTAGCTGTAGGCAGCAGTGAGACCTCTCAGGTAGTTCTGCATTTGTGTCTATGGTAATAGCACAGGTGTTTCTTTCATGCTGAGGGGAAAGCTACCTAGGATGATGATATCAGTGACCTTTTGTGACCTGTGTGTGTAAATGTCTTATATCATCACAGTAGAGCAGAGGGTAAAAATATCACACTGTAGTGGATGATACGCTGTTTTATCTCACTCATTTACCACTCACCCCTATTGTATATATGGCAATACCACCATCCCTTCTATGCTTCATGTCAAGTCTAAACAGATTATTGCCAGGGATTAGTTTATTCTGGTTCTCTTCCTCATTCCCCCATGTTTTAGTTATTAACACCAGATTGATATATTGGTCTATATTTTGAAGTCCTTGCAGTTCACTACTTTTATTATTCATACTCCTGGAATTGCATAACATACACCTCAGACTGTCCATTGGTTTGCACTCCTTTTCTTTTTTCTTGTGTTTTGTATGCTGGTTACAAGTTGTTTGCTGTACTTTGACTGGGAATACCTTGCCCCCATTTGAACTAGCTTAAAGGGACCAGTTCCATATGTGCTTTTATTAGCCTGGAAAGTATGAATGCCCTGTTATTATTTAGGTGTAGGCCATCCATACTAAACAGGTGGTATTTGTTACAAAAGTGTGGCCAGGAGTCTATAAATCTTATGCCTACTTCTGTACTCCAGTTTTTCAACATAGTGTTAATTCTTTGTATTGTGTCATTTTTTTCTTTTTTTTGCTCTGGGGATCAGTAGTATCCCTGAGATTATTACCTCTCCACCTAGGTTTTTTAACACCTTGGCTGTGTCAACTAAATCTTGACAAATGTCCTTTTCATGGTTATATCCTACGTTGTTGGCTCCTACATGTATTATCACAATAGAGTTCATTTCGCTACACTTTATAATACCTGGTGTTATTCTTCTTATGTCATTGATTCTTGCTCCATGGTAACAAGAGACCATCCTGTTTGTTTATCCCCCTCTCATATCACTGTGTCACATTTCTTTATGATGGAGTCACCTGGAACAATTATTTCTCTGGATCCTGCACATATCAAGTTGCTATCTGCTTGCTGTGTTTCCATGTCCTTCTAGTGGTTCATATCTGTTTGTTAGTGGTAGACTGTTTACAGTGTCTGCCCTCCTACCCTTTTTGGTTCCCATACTTGAGTTCATTGTGTACCATGTGTGGCTGTTGCATTCATCAGCCCCTGCCCTGCCTCTTTTTGTTTTTCTTGGAGCTATTTCTGGGTCACTACTATCCTGTTCATCCTGCCTAGTCCTTTTTATGTTTGCTTGCATGCATGCGCAAGAAATATTTTGTGGCAGCTTGCTGGAGTACCAGGTTGTGAAGGTGCGGCAGTTTTGTGGCCAATGCCGCCACTGCTTTTTTGGGCTTGTCTCTGTGGCACCAATGAATGAGCATGCTGTCTATGACAGCAGTTAAGAAACGAGCCACCAACTTGAAGGAAATCCGCCGCTGCAATGAGAGACAGGCTCGTCATTGCAGTGGCAGATCTAGCAGACCACAATTGCGTGCCATTCCTGTTGAAACATTTCAATAAACATGGCAATACCTCCTACTATCTGACTCTCACAGTCCTTAGAAAGCTGACATTGGTGGTGCCCAACCCCCTGTTGGCATGCCCCCTCCTCATTTCATTTGCCAATGTGAGTGCCTAATCCCCATCATCATAATGTCCCCCTAGTTTTATTTGTCTGCCAAGGGGGGTGCCCAATCTCCCTTGGCATAATGCCCCCCCAAAACACAGACACGCTTTCTTTGCTTATAGAGAGCCCAGTACCAGAAGGCTTCAGTCCCCCCCAGCCAAAAACAACACAGATGGCACACTGGGAGCCCATCCCAGTGTACCCAAATGTATTTGGCAAACTGGTAAAATTAAAAAAAAAACTTTCCCCTGTCATTCCTTTTTTTGCCCCCCCTGTAAAATAGAAAATGGTGCCTCATGATCATGATGCCCCCTCTCCCCCAATCCACACCCACCCTCTGTGCACCCCACTTCCCCTCACCCCATCACCCCATACTTACCTCCAGAGCCCAGCGTGATGATCTTCAGTGGGGCAGGAGATTTCTGAACTCGTCAGAAGCTGACTGAGAATGGAAGGAAATCACAGTAAGTTGTATAATGGCATCAATGGGGGGCAATTTATGTGGATATCTTGGCCATTTTTGTGACTTTTGGCTCCAAATTTTCAACATGGGGTTCTTGGGATCCTACCTCATGAATTCAGTCACTGTCATTTCGTTATTCAGTCCCAAAAGGTGATTTTCGGTCACTGTGCAGAATCACCTTTTGGGACCGATTAATGAAATGATAGTGTCTTAGTTCATGAGGTGGGCTCCCAAAAAGCCTGTGTTGCAAATTTGGTAACAAAATTCTCAGAAATGACTGTGTTAAAAGTGTAGATTGCTCAGTTCCCACACGCACTCATAACTTTGAGAATTTTTAATATTTTCACTCCAGGTTTTCAACATTGCCATTTTGCCACACCTCCTTATGAACAGTACAGCTGTCATTTTTCACATCCTGCCCGAAATGTGTTTTCACACATCTGGTGCACAATGTTGCAGTTGCTGTGGGAAATTAATGTTCAGGACTGATTAAGAAAATCACAGTGGCAGGGTTCATAAGGAGAGGTCCCAAAAAGCTCATGTTGCAAATGTGGTGAAAAAATTCAAAAAAATGACTGTGTTACCAGTGTGCATTGTGCAGTTTCTGTGCACACTCATAACTTCTGCAATTTTTTATATTTCCACTCCAGATTTCCAACATTATCATTTTTGGACACCACCTTATGAGCAGTACAGCTGTCATTTTTCACATCTTGCCCAAAACATGTTTTCACACCCGTGACGCACAACAGGTGTGGTCACTGTGCGAAATCAACTTTCCGGACAGAGTAACAAAATCACAGTGCCACTGTTCATGAGGAGAGGTCACAAAAAGCCCTTGTTGAAAACTTGGAGTGAAAATACCAAGAAACGCCTGGGGCATTAGGGTTTCCAACCTTAACGCCCAACCCTGTAGGCACTGACTGGAGTCAGGGGTGTGACTTGGGATTGTTGACAGCAATGCTCGTGCCATTCCACCCCCACCCCCACCCTGCAGCCAGTGACAGGCATCAAGGTGTGCCTTGGACTCTTTGGCCCCGAAATTCACCCCATTCTCCTATATTGCACCCCTTTCAGCATATTTCTTTATGGAATGGGGTGATTGTAAAGCCTGAAGACCCCAAGGCACACCTTGACACTTGTTGGTGTCTGCAGCGTAGGGTGAGGTGAAATGGCATGAGCGTTATGGGTGATGGCCCAAAGGCACACCCTAATGCCTGTTATGCATCTGTCTAACTCCTGCACTTGTAATGCTAATGCCAGCAAGCAAACATTCAGCACTGACAAATGTTTGTTTCCATAGGGTTTGAGGTCAATTGCTGTTCTGGGTTTACCACCTGTGTTTTAGTTATTTGTAGTTTCCGTATTTCACTTTCCAGTTCATTTAATTTACTTTGCAAAGTGCTGAATGCCTGACAGTGTATGCAAACATATGCTTTTTTGTTCATAGTTATTGAGTTTTCAGCAAACATTTTAAACACCGGACTAGAGTTCCCTCCATACATAGTAGCTTTAGCAGTTCCCCAGATGGGTCCATATCTATATTCATTGCAGGGGTTTCTTTCATGTATTTACCTTGTAATGTTGGTAGGGGTTGTAGCCTTTTCTCTGACTTCCCTGGATGACACTGGCAGATACTGCTTGCCTCTGGCAGCATCCCATCTGCCCTGCACTCACCTCTGCTCGCCGAGGCTCCAAATTTATTGTGATCCAGGTGGAAGTTGAATTCTACTTCTCCCGGTAGGTTGCCTAGCAACCCCTAAACACTGACCAGACAAAGCTATATCTGTAGGCTGCCTTTAAAAAGGCAGTCTAATCAACTATTGGAGAGCACAAAGAGGCTCTTCCAACCTCACAGTAGATATAGCAGCTCCTGGTCATGGTACCTCCCCCTGACCAACCCATTTTCAAAAATAACAACCAAAAAACTTCTACAACACATTCTAGCTGACCCAGCAGATCAGTATTTTTGTTAGTCGTACTAAACCCTTTCCCCCTTTATGCCTACAGGTCCAATGGAACAATGGCCATGCTGTGGCAGGACACTGACCATGTGTATCAGATAAGAATTTATTTATGTTTATACTACCTTGTTTGTCCTAGTTACAGTAGTTACCAAAGAGCTGCAAATTCTTTGTGACCCCAGGGCATTAGGTTTTCATTCTTTTTTGCAAGTATGACTTGATGTTCTTTTGGGACTCCCACCCCAGGAATCCCAGGAATCAGGTAAGAAATCACTTTCTTACAATCTATGCTAGAATGGTACGGTATAATGGTGCAGTTCCAAGTATTAAGACACTGTTGGGTTTCACTTGTTAGGTCATTATTTGGGGTTGAAATATCTTCACAATTCTGTTTATTTCATATTGAGTAGGGACCATTGAGACCTGTGCTAATGAAGATACAATGCCACTGTCACAAAAAAGGGGAGAGATTTATTGCTAAAAGCTACATTAATGCAGACATTAGGGTTTAAGAATGCAAAACGCAGAAGATCAAGGAAATGAAAATATTAGGGTTTGTTGTCTCCAGAAAATTGTCAATTGGTGGTTTGATGTTCCTTGGGGTTGTGAACCCTAATGCTCACCCCACCCTGGCCCATAGTCTCTAGTCCAATGCACAAGGTACAGCTTGAAACCACTACCATATAAGTATGTACTCTTTGGAGGTAGAGAAGTATGGCTTACCACATGTGTCCAACAGAATCAGTCATAGCTCTCTTCATGAAAACTTCTGCGGACCAAGCATGAAGCAAGAGATCATGTTTGTTTGCTTGGGGTTGGAAAGAATTAGGGAGACAACCCCAAAGAACACCCCACCACTGATTTGCCATGTCTCCAGAGATTCCAAACCCTAATGTTTTAATTTCCTTCTACTTAGAGAGAGTGTGAGTGTGCACCAGGTGTTGTGGTGCCTTGCTCTGAACTCATAGGAACATTTTTATAAAATGGAGACAGCACTCACCTTCTTTATTGAAGGCTGTTAACCCAAGAAAGTACTTAGTCCATCAGTTTCTATGTTCCCCTTTTTTTTTTTTTTGCTGTGCAAAATGTGCAAGCCATAAAAAGCCACATTAAAGCTTAAACATACTAATTCACAATGCTTTGCTGAAAGGCAGCCATCCTGCTGGCTGACCTAACATTTTACTTCACTGCTGGAAATTCATCAGAGGTTACCTAGACCACTCAAAGACAAGTTTTTATGAAAGTCATTAATAACATCAGGCTTGACATTATACAAGTCCATGAAGTACCACAATATAAAGTGCAATAACAAGGTAGAAAAGTGCAAACATTAAGTGCAGTTTAAAATCACAATGTCAGTATCATAACAACATATTCACCCCTCGTTACACTGTGTAATTCCTTCAGTTGTCATTTTTGCTTTCATTTTAGCTATACTAGCTGTCTTTTGATGTCCATGTACAACATGACAGTAAATATTTCTCGCAATTCCTTTTTGATTGCACAACATAGTTCTCATCTGTAATGAGATTCAAATCATCATTCATAATGTTTTAATTTCCTTCTACTTAGAGAGAGTGTGAGTGTGCACCAGGTGTTGTGGTGCCTTGCTCTGAACTCATAAGAACATTTTTATAAAATGGAGACAGCACTCACCTTCTGCATTGAAGGCTGTTAACCCAAGAACGTACTTAGTCCATCAGTTTCTATGTTCCTTTTTTTTTTTTTTTTGCTGTGCACAATGTGCAAGCCATAAAAAGCCACATTAAAGCTTAAACATACTAATTCACAATGCTTTGCTGAAAGGCAGCCATCCTGCTGGCTGACCTAACATTTTACTTCACTGCTGGAAATTCATCAGAGGTTACCTAGACCACTCAAAGACAAGTTTTTATGAAAGTCATTAATAACATCAGGCTTGACATTATACAAGTCCATGAAGTACCACAATATAAAGTGCAATAACAAGGTAGAAAAGTGCAAACGTTAAGTGCAGTTTAAAATCACAATGTCAGTATCATAACAACATATTCCCCCCTCGTTACACTGCATAATTCCTTCAGTTGTCATTTTTGCTTTGCATTTTAGCTATACTAGCTGTCTTTTGATGTCCATGTACAACATGACAGTAAATATTTCTCCCAATTCCTTTTTGATTACACAACATAGTTCTCATCTGTAATGAGATTCAAATCATCATTCATAATGATGCATATTAAGACTAACTACAGAGTCACCTATGCAAAGGCTCAAAAATATAATTCATTTTCAGTATTAATACAGTAGCACTATAAAGCACTAGAAGTATATACAGATAAGTAAACAGAGTTCATAACAGATATTGCACCCATCTAAGTGGCAAACACTGCAGCCATGTTATTCATCAGATGGATGGTCAGCAATGGTCTATAATACAACTAACATTTGTCATTCTTTAGAAAAAAGAAGAGCCACACCACTCTGTCCCAGGTTCTATGTCTTCAAACAAAATGAATTACTGGTATTAGTCAGAGGAATAGGGGCATACTTAGGGGCAACTCTGCCTTGGCAACCTTAGTTAACAAGCATATTAGGATGTCTTACAGAGGAGCAATTAACCTCAAGGATACCCTTGTTAGCTCTTTGCAATGAGTTCCTCATTTTAAAACATATTTACCCCCCGACCCATAGTAGCCATAGATGTGGAAGATGCTACATGTGTCAGAATATTACTAAGGGAGCCTCTTTAAGGAATCCAAAGAATGTCAGATACATTACAATCAACTTATTTATCAATTGTGACAGTGAGGGTGTGGTGTATCTACTTAGCTGTGAGTGTGGAGCATTTTAGGTAGGTCAAACAAAGAAGAAATTGAAAGTTTGATTTACAGAACATTAAGGGGCTATTTGAAATGGTTCTCCCACTGCGGTGTGACATGAATCTGCCCACTGTAAATTACAGTGCCAGAAACATGTCACCTGCAACAACCACAGCCCCACATTCAACCACAAGGTAGATCAATTGACAACAGACACTAGTGAAGCAGGGTTAGTTTTTGTAGGGGCTTTGCACCCACACCCCTCAGTGTGGGGGGCTTTGCCCCATGCAACCCCCCAACACTAGATATAATCACATCTGGGTCCCAGCATGAGTGGATGGGAGGTGAACAGCGTGGATGTAAAAAAACATGTGAGTGGCGGGCACTGCAAAATCCTGAATGCCCCTGTCACTCATGACATTTTCATGTCATCCTAATTGGGGTGCCCCAAATTGAGTCAGGCACCGAACGGTATTCGATTTGAAAATATAACAGAGAATGTGCAATGTATAACATGTAACTGAATCAACAGATAAAGTGTCACTTTGAATGAACTGATACTATTTGAGCACTATTTTGTGCTCAGCTTGTCCAGCTTGTAGCAACTGTTTTCTAATAGTTACTCTTTGAGATTGTTGCAACTTGTTGCTCTGTGTGTTTGCAGTGAATCACTTGTGCTATTTCAAATAATGGTTACAATAACAAATGTTTTTGTATATGGGTAACACAGTTGCACCTTAGGAATACACTACAAATATTTGATTGGTATGTTTAACGTACCATGCCTGTAGGGATGCATTGTGATTCAGTTAACTAGTCTGCCTTCCCATTATATGATACTTAAGTATGAACTGACATGGAGGATCACGTAATGGCTGCCTGAGCAGACATGCCCTGCATCGTTCCCATGCTCCCACCTATTAAAACAACTGTTTGTTGGCTGCTAACCTGATTTATATTACTCTACTCTAGTAGATTTGGATGTTGATAACTACAGAGTGTCCTTTGGTTTGGCATTCGACGAGAACGGAGGCAGAAATGCACCATCACTCCCACGACATACTCTGACATCTACCCCAGCGCAGGACAAAAGTTCCAAGTGGGCGAAAACCTCAACTATCTGGGTCTCTTAGCCAAGCAGCCTCCAAGGCCACACTGATGGAAGACAGGTTTCTGGAAGAGTTAGACCCACCAAAAGATATGCTCAAAACCCTGGTGTAAAACTTTCAAAAAATGCAAACGAGCATAGAACAACTTACAAAGCACACAACCGATAATGAAGTCAGGATATTTTCATTTGGTGATTGGCAAACCATGCACTGACCCAGACATTGCACCGCTCCATCGCAGAGTCAAAAGCATGGGAGAAAAACGTATAGATCTCGAGGGTCATTCCCATAGGAACGACCTTGTGATTATAGGACTGCCTGACACGGAAGAAGAAACAGATGTGGTAACTTTTGTACAAAAGGTATGTGCCAAAATAGCCATCTCTTCTCCAAATCCTACCACCTGCATAGTTGAGAAGGCCCACAGATCACTCAAGCAAAATACCTTCTCCAGGGTCCCCCCAGGCCCCAAACTCTAATTTTTTGGCTCCTATACTTCAAAGACAAACAACCCAGCTTGGAGAAAACTAGAGAGCTGAAAGAGGTTCTTTGGGAAGGCAGAAGGATTCACATAGTGCAGGATCTTCCATTTTCTGTATGCCAGAAGAGGACGGCTCTCCATCCATCTCCAAACTGATCGCAGCAGGCATGACATTTAGAGTGAGATACCCAGCTGCTCTCCAGGTATACAAGGAGGACAAGTAGCACACCTTTGAGTTGGCTGATCAAGCATCTGAGGCCCTCAAATCTCTTTATTCAGAACTGTTCAAGTGAGAAGAGCCAGTAACTGATCCACTACTTTATGTGAGTATCTCTAATGCTAGGGCAATTTAAACTTGGATGGAATGTTCAGGTTGGTATAACCATAGACTGGGGGATCACCTAGCAATATGTATAGGCTGGTTTTGCTGATCTTTTTGGCCTTTGGAGTTGGCTCACATGTTACAGCTGCTTCTTCAAATTGTTACGTGTCTGGACTTCTTAATACGAATTGAAGGCTCCATCTATTGGCCAGCAATAAGACCTGCAAGCTGGAAGCTCTATTGTGTACCCCTATGTTGGATGCTATTAACAGATGTTTTATAAATTGGAATGCCACCTTTTCTTTTTACACCCAGGGTCATAATCATCATCCTGAAATGTTTTTCATAATTATTTGTTTGGGATAAGGGGATTCCCAAGTTATTTCTAACATAGCTCTTGGAGTAACAAAGAGCCCTATAAGACTGCTAATGCCTAATTTTATGCCTGAACTTTATGTTTATGTGCAGCAAGCAGAGTTTTCCTTTTCTGGATGGAACATTTTCTTTTAGACTTTGAGGCTCTAACAGTCTGGACACTCTATATTTGGATACATCTACAGGTGATATTGAAAACAGACTTTGAGTTTCTGGGAAGCTAAATTGCAGGGTTCATGTCCTGTGCACCTTTCTTCCCCCTTCTTCTTATATTTGTTCCCTTTTTACCCAGGCTTTATAACTACTGTATATGCTAAAGACTCAAATGATGGACTGGAGATGTTGTAAGCTACTCGTGCTTTAACTTTGATTGTCTGTTATACTAATACATAAATGGGTTAGTAAATGTTTTTCATATTATAGAAATCTCTTCAGTGGGTGGGGGTACGGGAAGGGCAAGGCTGTGGGAGGATTTATATATCATCAGGATCTAAAGAATGTGGGAGATTCAGTTATTAGGATTGGGGAGCACAGTTTTCTTATTATTATTATAACTGTTGGGGTTGTGGGTGGGGGTTGGGAAGGTATGGGGTCCTCAGAGGCATTTCTATTTCTCATTACTCTGTTGTCCGTACTTAATTTTTGGACCATTTAAGCTATTGCAGTGTAAGATTCACTATTCTACCATATTAATTCTCAATAGCTATGAAATTTATTACCTGGAATATTAAAGGGGCCTGCTCCTGGGTGACATGCTACCAGATTCTGAAACATTTCCAACTATTGCAGTGTCAGGTAGCCTTCCTCCAGGGAGACACACCTTCTCTCCAGAGAAGGGTTTCTCTTTCAGAGGCAGGCAATTGGACAGGACTTTGCTGCTGGTAATTCCAGGATCCAAAGAGGTGTGGTGATTTTAATTTTTAAGGGAACAAGATTCCAATTGCTACAGAGTATAGAAGATTCCTGAGGCCATTATGTTTTGGTACATGGGGTGCTGGACCATTCTGAAGTTGTTCTGGGTTATATGGCCCTAACATGGATTCTCCAGAATTTTTCTCATAATTATTGATCCGATTGACCCAGTTTGCCCACCTACCAGTCATTTTGGCTGGGGACTGGAGTCTGGAATCTCATTTTGAACCCAGACCTGGACAAGATGGTTTGAAAACCCTCTGCATTTTCCCCTGCCCAATAGTCCCTCCACGAATTGACTGAAATGGGTGGTCTTTGCAACCCTTGGGAGGGTTCTTTATCCCTCCAAGTGGATATATACCTTCTGTTCATCAGTCCACAAATCCCTCTCTCATCTGGATTACTTCTTAGTTAGTAAGAGTCTCTTGCTGAATATCTCAGATGGAGGAATATCCCCCAGGATGATATCTGACCACTCGCCCACTCGGTTGAAATGTAATCTGCCCCCCAAGTGTAACAGGATAAAATATGGAAGCTTAATAATCAGCTCTTCCAAGAGGATTTGGTAGTTTCTGGCCAAAAAAGTGTTATTACCCAGCTTATGGAATATAATGAGGGTTCTGTTTCTGATTATGGAAAACTTTGGTGTTCTCTCAAATGTGCTTTACATGGGGAACTTCTCTGTCAGGCTTCCAGATATAAGAAACAGTGCAATGCTTGTCTTCATCTCCTCCTTGACTGAATTGAAGCACTGGAAAGTAATATGTCCCCAGACACATCCGAGAGAGAGACCTGGTACAGTTGGTATTTTTTAGAGATCAATATGCAGGGAATCTGAGGGAACGGACTGAATATGCTATTCTAAAAACCTACTCAACTTACATTGACCTGGGAGATAAAGCTGGACACCTCCTTGCTCTCCAGTTACAGAAACAGGAGACCATACACTTAGTCCTTTCTATCAAGTCCCAGGTCGATAACTCCCTGAAAACTTCACCCAAAGAGAAAGCTCATGAATTTGCTCTATACTACCAACATCCGTATAATATTCCTGTCAATTCCCCTTCTGTATAGGAAATCTGTGGATACTTGTCCCATATCCAGCTCCCTTGCCTAACTCGAAACCAGAAAGCTCTTCTGCCTGGCTCCATATCTCTTCAAGAAACTTACCCTGATACTTCAAAAATTGTTCCTTTCTTTTTGTGAGGTAGGAGTTTCAGACCTTTCCAAAGTAGAAGCACAAATAGTAGTTTTACCTAAACCCGGCAACCCCCCCAGATAAGGTTACCATTCACCGACCCATGTCTCTCATGAACTACGATGTTAAAATTGTTGCCAAAATATTGGCTAATAGAATCATGCAGATTTTGGAAGGACTGATTGAACTGGAGCAGGCTGGCTTTAAGAAGGGTCGTTCATCAGTCGACCATTTAAGAATGTTATCCCATATTTTTTCTGCCTCCAGGAGTGCCAATCAACCCATGGTGTTAGTGTCCCTGGATGCGGAAAAAGAATTCGATAGAGTGAACTGGACATTTTTGTTTGCAGTGAAGGAAACGTTTGGTTTCCCCATAGCCTTCATTAAATGAGTACAGGATCTGTGTTTCCATTCCAGTGTGAAGATTTATTCTAATAGAACCCCCCCGACACCTGAGTCTTGTTTCAGAGGCTGTGATAATGCATCCTGCCCAGTCAGGAATTTGCCCTTGCCTTGTTTCACTGCCTATTTGAATCTTAATTGCTGTGACTAATTTGAACAATATTTCTTTGCTGCTATGTTGTGGTATCTCTTCCTTGACTGTGTAGGTTTTCTATACCTAAAACTGCTATGTGAATTTCAATGATTGTTATTGTCTTGGCTGCATGTATTCATTACTACTAACAGTTTTGACCTATGCTATGGTAATTTCATTGTACTCATGCTATGTACGTGTCTTTGATTGTTGTACTCTCCCGGGTCATGCCTGAAAATAGTCATTTCAAGGCTAGTGCACCTACCCGGTTAACAAACACTAAATAAATAACTAAATACTATCTGAAAAGACTGAGCTACACTCCGGTACTTGCCAAGGCTGCACACTTTCTCCCCTTTTATTTAGTCTCTATCTGGAACCCCTACTTTCCCTTCTGAGAATCTCTTCCTCTATAAGTGGGATTCATGTAGGCCCGTTTGACCTCAGACTCTCTGCGTATGCAGATGACGTACTGATACACCTCTCAAGTCCTGTAGCATCGATTAAGGTAGCCCTTTATATTAGTCAGAATTTTGTCAAGTTCTCCAATTATAAACTTAATGTGGACAAATCAGTGACAATGTCTTTAAATCGTTTAGTTGTCTCATCCAACTTTACTCAGGGCTGGGATCGACTACCAAGCTTAAATATTTAGAGCTGGTTAATGTTCTTTACCAAGATTTACAAAGATGGACTTCCCTTCCCCTGTCCTTGCAAGACAGAGTTAGTATTATCAAAATGAATGTTCTTGCCTGATTGTTGTACCCCTTAAACATGTTGAATATTCTGCTTCCCGTTAGCTGGTTTAGGAAAATCCACGGTATCATCTCTTCTTTTTGTGGAAGGGTAAAGGGCCTACAACCACCTTGGGTTTTCAAAAGATATGGGAAGCCTCAAATTGTCTAATCTTTTTATATATTATTTAGCAAGTCATATAGCAAAATATGCCAAATGGCCTAAGGCAATGACTCTACCAAATAATGCCCAGTATACTCCCCTGTGGTTTCAAATTGAGAGGAATTTGATTGAAGAGACTGGAATATCACTGGATAGTTTATATTTCATATCTCCTAGACATCTGCCCAAATCATTTTGAGATCCAGTTATTTTTGTGTCCCTGAGAGTGCATATACAACTCTGTAGAGTGCTGCATTATTCCAATATATTGGACATCTATCAACCAATCTGCAGAAACCCAAATTTTAAAGTAGGTGGCCTCATGTTGAGATCCAGGACTACACCTTCTCTCACAGGGAAGACAGTCCTTGATCTTCTTTTCTGTGGTTGTATTCTTCAGAGCCGTGAGTGTCTGACACGTCTCAATATGCCAGTCAAATCTGTTTTTAAGATCTACCAGATTTGCCATTTGTTGATTACATCGTTTGGCTTGACACCATGGATTAATAACCAAAGAGAACTTCTCCCATTTTTTCAAACACAGGCGTGGCAACCTCATTTGATTTCCAAGTTGATCTCTTTCCTACTTAGTAAACTCTTACCTGAGATGACAGGACACGCCAGATACTGGTCCACCTCTCTTCCCGACTTCACCTTTGATTGGAAGCTTATTTGGTCTGACCTATACCACCTGGTGTCCAATGATAGGCTCCACCTTACCCAGTTCTACATTTTGCATGACATCTATTATATCCCTGTCTGTTTGGTTAAAATGGATAAACTTCCTTATTCATTATGTACCAGATGTGGTCAAGTGGAAGGTACTCTTATGCATATTTTCTGGGATTGCCTGAGGGTTCCCCTCTCTGGAGGAAAATCAAACAAAAGACGGACCTCCTTTTGGGGTTGGAGGAGTTCTTTCTCCCTTAAATTTGCTTGGTAGAGGATTACTCCAGGGTGTCAATTAAAGAACGGAGGTACTGGCTGGCATTGATTTCTCTTTTGATTAAAAAAGTGGTTCTACACCACTGGAAAAACAAAGCTGAAATCTCATATTCTGAATGGCTCAATGAACTACTGCATAACCTGAGAACTGAGAAGATGATTGCTGGCCTCTACAGTTGCCTACCAGTAGACAGAAAGAAATGGGAACAACTACACACATTAATTTTGACAACCCCTCTACCTGAAAGGTGTCATGACTTTAATCAGGTCAGATAATGTGCTGAACCCCTTCTGAAATCTGGTGTTGTGGTTATAAAGGAAAGCGATATATGCTCAATTACTTTTTCCCTGTCCACTAGATATTTATTCCTTCTCAGCCCTGCTTAAGACGGTCACCTGGAATCTAATACCATTAAATTGACTATACAAAAACAGAATGGACTACAGACTTGCTACACTACACCTCTGAGGTTATGTATGGGGGCAGGGGCAGGTGTTTAGAATAGGAAATATTGTTTTGTTAATTTTTGTGTTCTGTTGTTTGTATGTCTGTATATTTTATGTGTTCTGAAACTTAAGTAAAGTATATTCAATTTAAAAAAAATAGTATGAACTGGCATGTAACTTTGCCATTTTCAACTTGCATTTAATTTTGTTTGTAAATATGTTCTGACTTTATTTCTGTTTTTTAGATCCTTTTTGATGTGCACTATTAGCTTTCCACCTTGGATTGATAGAACCTTACAGCACTTTTTAATCACTTACTGTAGGCATAATTATCACAAAGAAAGCGTAAAAGAGAAAAAGGAAAGGCCCATAATAGCTCCTATCAATCTAGTTACTGTACAAAAGGCTATGTTTTCAGAAATTATCCATTTGTCCAGTCTATACTTAAAAATAGCATTAGATTTACTAATAATTAGTGGTGGACGAAGTAGGCTCAATCCGGTCTGCGAAGTTATTCGTGGAGCAAAGGTGGATTTGTGGAGTGCTCTGCAATGCAAAGCAGAGTACTTCATGTTATAAAGTGGAACGCAAATTGCATTGAAAACAGCTACTTCACGTTACTCCACCTCCACTGGTCACTTCTCTTTCAATTTTTAAAGCGAAGTACATTGGTGGCAGTTGACTTTGCCTTGTTTTTGATCTCCAAAGGAGGATTTTGCAGTGATTTATGGGAGTTCAGGTCACATGGGCTCTATAGCGATCTGCACAGCCTCAGTTCGAGGTAGTATGAGTAGGAAGGAATAGGAGACAGTGTGCTCTGATAGCTGTCTGTAGGAATCTGTTAAAAGCTGTTCAAAAAAAATTTCTGCTTTTTTTGAGGGGGATCCAACTGTAGTTCATCAATTGTAGGAAACTCTCCTGTGCTCACATCATCGAGCGTTTTTGTTTGTGTGTGGATTTTGAATGTAAATTTATAACATTGAATGTGTGTGGTGAAAGACAGTGAAGTGTGCTGTGTGGGGGAGGGTTGTATCTGTGTGTAGGTAATTTAAGTTAGAGAATTAGTGATTTCTTTGTGTTTTGGTAATATTTTTGTTATATAACTGACTGTGTTACTGCACACATAGTAAAATTGTCAGTGACAGTACAAATTTTCTTGCTGCTGGTTGTGTGAATGTGTCGCAGCATTTCATAAGGTCAGGTTGTTTAAATTACAAATTTACATTACGTGGCACTGAGTACACTGAACTTTTGCATTTGCATCGTATTCCTCATTCAGCACTGTACACAAAGTGTTCTGTGTTGTGTGTGCAGTGTTGCGTGTGTCAAATATAATACACTTTTTAAAATGTGTGATACAGATCAGTTAAGTGCAACTAAGCGCAGCAGTGTGAACCTGCTATCCACTGCTGCTGCCTGATTTTGTACTGCGATCATGTTCTCTGTTCTTAGTGTTGCTGCTTGTAGTGCTGTAAAAATCAAGCACTGTCTGTATTCAGTCCCCCCCCCACCACATTGAAAAGGTATTTTTTACCAGACTGGATTGTTTTTGTGACCCCATCAGCACCACTGGTTACTGAAGTTGTTTTAATTCCATGATAGTGTCAGAACACAGTAGTCCCTTATCTGTTGCTGAAGCCACAGTTGTTTATTTTGCTTCACATCCAGCTAGCGAGTAGCGACCCTCCAGTCACAAAGTGAATGTATCAAAATCTGAATTTGGTAATAATATTTGTGGTTGATCCTCCAAAATGCCTGCAAAGATACGTGCAAGTAAAGCTGTTTCTGGCCATGGCCATGTTGGCAGTAAGAGGGTATATGGGCGTGGTAGTAGTACACGGATGGAGAAGTGCATTGCTGATGTGAGGAAAGGTATTTCTCCTGCAATGTTTTTTACAGCCCAGTCAGTAGCTTCACTGATAGTTGGAGGAGATGAAATTTTCCCAGCCAGTGGTGTTAGTGTTACTGGTGTTAGTGGTGGTGGAGGTAGTATTAGCATTGTTGTGTCAAGTTCTAATTCTGACCAGTGTACCGTATCCAAACATATTGAGTGTGAAGCAGTGCAAGTGAGTGACAGCGCAGATGATGTCATACTTCCCAGTAACATCCCATTAACTGACTCTGATTCTGATAATCATGTCAACGATAGCATACAATGCTATATTTCATCCACCATGGCACTTAACGTCACTCATTTTCCATGCAACAGTGATTCACAGTGTGGTGAAAAAATACAGTATCAGGTGATGGTGGTGTAGATGCTGATGATGAATGTGATGAAGCTGCTGATGATGATGTTGCTGTTGTTGCAACATGCAGTCCACATGTTAGCATCCAAGCAGAAAATGTGGATGTGTGTGACAGTGACGTTAATGAATATGATGATGATTTAATTGACCCCAGTTGGGAACCGGAGAAAAAGAAATTAAAAGTGGCTGTATCTGAATCTGTTTGCAGGAATCCCCCCTGTAAAAACTTGTGATTTACTGGTTTTCCTGGTTGATGATGATGATGACGACCCAGTACTCAACATGATAGGTAGTCGTGGTGGTCAGTTGCAGTCCAGGTCTGCAGTGCCAGAAACATCATGTGCCCCCCCCCCCACTTCAGTGCTTAAAATAACAGACATAAATAAGCCATATCATCATGGACATGTTAAAAGCAGAGCATCACAGTCCCTTGTTTGGCATTTTTTTGTTCAAGATGCAAATGATGATTCAGTTGCAATCTGCCAGGTTTGCCATGTGTGTGTGAGTCGAGGTAAAAAGGGGAACCATCTTGGGACAGGAGGACAGCATACGCATCTTAGGAATAGGCACTTGGCTCTGTGGACCCAGCACAAGCTGGCAACTAATACCAGTCTT
This sequence comes from Neoceratodus forsteri, assembly GCA_016271365.2. Lineage (NCBI taxonomy): Eukaryota > Metazoa > Chordata > Ceratodontiformes > Ceratodontidae > Neoceratodus > Neoceratodus forsteri. The sequence continues at coordinate 884,178,587 of CM057459.1, forward strand.
GGACATTCACCCGTACCATCGGCGGCAACCATAGCCAGCATGTTATCCCCTTCCATGACTGTTAATCCCAGTAGGAAATTAAACGTGTGCACTAGTGTGGTAATAAGAGCAGAGGATTACTACAGGCATGATGAGGTGGAGGACCATAATGACTTTGAAATTTTGTCCAGTGCTGGTAATAGTAGCAGTTTTTGTGGTGGTGGTGGTGGTGGTGGTGGCAGCGGCGGACTTGCTGGATGTGGCAGTGGCACTGGTGGTGCTGCTGCTTCGGGGGGGGGTGGATGAAATATTCTGGAGTGGTCCAGTGACACCCGCCCACACTGACCACCATGTGTCTGCACTCCCCTCTGTCCAACACGGGCCACAGACTGTCCCTGGTCCATAACTCTCCTTCCCTCTCCACTCTGACGCGTCACGCGACGAAGGCCAACTCACACACGCACACACACACAGTCACACACAGACACACACACACTTACACAAAACAAAACTTATAAATCAAATAAATCAGTCACAAAAAAAGAACTCAGAACAGTACAACAAAAACTAAAGAATTAGCTTTTAAAAAAGCTGTTGGGTTTTATGATGTTGAAGCAAGTTAAACAACAAATACACACTCCTCTCCTACACTATCCTTCCTTCTCCTATCTCTGCAAAGGAGAAAGTGAAAGTATTTGCTGGTATGACTCACTTCCTGCCTAGCTGGCTAAAGCAGCATGTGACTTACAGTACTGTAAGTCATGTGATGTGTGTGTGGGGGGTTGCTTAAAGTGCCTATTGCTGTCATTCCACCTTACTTCGCATTAAGGCGGAATAACAACACAAAGTCAACTCATTATGAAAAGGTGAAGTGAGTACTCCTCAATGTCCACTTCGTGTAGCCTGCAACAAACACAAAGTGGGCACTTTGCGCTCACTTCGCCTGAGAATTTTAAATTCACTGCATCACTACTAATAATCACATGTAAGGGAAAGGAATTCCATAAACATACAACTCGTAATGAGAAAAAATTTCCTCTCCTGATGGTGTGAAACCTATGCATAGTTGAAGAGGGTGATCATGCCTCTCCACAGAAATTTCATTAAATTCAAGACCAACATCAGACATAAGGTGCTGATCTTTAAGGATACCCCAGATGCACAATAAATCACCATGAATCCTCCTTTTCTCCAAGGACATTTATTTTAGAGAATTTAGTCTTTTATTATAGTTCATTATAGTTAATTTTTTCTAAATCTTTCGTATACTTAGTTATTCTACATTGTACACTTTCTATCTGCAACCTATAATTTTTCAGATAGGGATTCTTTAATTAAGAACAGATGTCAAGGTGGGGCAAACATATGCTCTATATAATAGAAGTAAAATGGGTGGTTCTCTAGAAGTTATGTTGTGTCTGATAGCCCACCATGTCTTTTTTGATTTATCAGTTCAGTAATCTGACTGCTAAAAGATACGTTTCCATCTATGGTAACCCCTTGGTCTCTTTCACTATCAGACTTCATTAATGATTTAACACCAAGCGTATAAATATACTTCAGATTGAGCAAACCAAAATGCATTACACTGCATTTTTTATGTTGAAACTCACATCCCATTTTTTAAGCAAAACAAAATGGTTATATTAAATGCACACTGAAAATAATGGCTAAAATTCACGTTCCGAATACGTTTTCGAATACATCTCATGATGACCTATTATCCAAGGTCGAAACGTAGATTTTTAACTATATTTTCTATTTTCAGTGTGCATTTAATATAACCATTTTGTTTTGCTTTTAGACCACATGCTGACGCAGCGCCTTGTCTTTGTTTTTTCCCATTTTTTAACCAACATAAACAGTTTATTTAAATCCTCCTGTATTAAAACCAGGTTAGAAATAGTATTGGATGGCCCACCAGTTTTGCAGTCATACACATATTTGACAACCCAGCTTTTAAGATTGAATGATAGGTCAGCAATAAAGAGCTGAAAGACAACTGGTGCAAAAACTGATCCTCGCGGCACCCCTCTAGTCACAAGTCTCCAATCAGAGTTACAAACTTCAAGTACCACTCTCTGGAAGCAGTCTAGAAGTCAGTTTTTAACCCAATTTATAATATTTTGATGTAAATTCATATTTCAAATTTTTTCACTAAGTGCCCAATGTGGGACGGAATCAAAGGCCTTCTTTAAATCCTAGAAGAATACATCTCATGATGACCTATTATCCAAGCACTTGCTTACTAAGTCATAAAAACTAAATTAATAGATTATACGCCATGGACCTTTCTTTTGTAAAACTGTGCTGATTCAAATCAAGATTACCTACATCAGCAAGAATCCTATCCTTAATCAGACTTTCCATAAACCTTACCCAATAAAGGAGTCAAGCTTATAGGTCTATAGCAACAGTTCTTAGACTTTGTCACAGTGAGCCTCCCCAAATCCATGGAAAAGATTTTGAGCCTCCCCCAAAAACTGAAATAATCTTGGGCCCCCCCAAAAAAAATAACATACTGTACTTTGCGAGTACACCATGAATAAATTGAAACCCCTTTGAGTACTAGGCTCACATTCAGTTCTTTGTCTTATACTGATATGGAACCTTTGAAAAAGAGATCCTGTGCTCAAAAGTGTTATCTGAATAACAAATAAATAAAATAAAAATATTATTCTTCAGCTTATTGTACCCTCACAGGCCAGCCTACTTGCTCCACTATTTTCATACTTGAACCATTGTTACTCCTTTTGCAGTACATTCATGGGTCAGACAACTTTCTGTTTCTCTCTATATGAATTAACCTTCCTACATACATTGCCTCTCCCCCTCCTTCCCTGCTCCTAAGTAACTTCTCTGGGATTACTTTGCTCCTTCCTGCTATTACTCTTAGCACTTCTATGCTCAGCCCTTGTAATTGGGCTGTTCTGCCATCAGGCTACAAATTGATCAATTACCACCACTCATTATTAGTTTATTGTTCATATTTGTTTGCACTATTGTCCATTGTGTATTTCTTGATTGTTTTGCAGTTACCTTTTGAAATGTATTCACTACCTACCCTTCCCCAGGTACACCTGAAATAAGCCTTGGCTCATTCACCTTCCCTTGTCACCTATTAGTAAATAAATACATACAATTCACCGTTATCATCCTCTTTCAGTTTGCTTCATCTTGTCACACAAAATGCATAAAACTCAAAATGTAAATACAGTACTTTTTCAGACTTGCTTGAGCCTCCCCTGGAACAGGTTGGGGCCTCCCAAGGGAGGCTGGCCTCACCATTTGAGAACCCCTGGTCTATAGTTATCAACTATGTTCCTATTATGCTCTTTCTTGGGTTTGTTATATACTGTATTGTCTTCCTGGCACCACCAGCTGTCCTTTCTGGGTATAACATGTGGTTTTGGAATTTTATTTAAGCAGGGGTAATGTGGGCATCTCCTCTGACAAATCTATTGTGAAATATTAGATCATCTGTCGGGGCACTGGCAGCCATACTAGCAAACATTTTTAAGTTTACATGCACAAGTGTGCACAGCAAATATTTTGTTACAAATAACCACATATTTCATAGGCATGCCACCATCAGGTCCAATGCAGCTCAGACTGTAAGGGGCTTGACAGTGACAGATCAATGACCACCCAGGCTAATTGTGACACTGGTCAGTGACTGCAGTGCAGAAGCTTCTCATTGCTGAAAGAAGCCAGTCACTCATATCAAACAGTGGCTGGCTCATTTCATCTGCATAACACTGCCTAGCAACAAGCTAAACAGCTTTATTAACACCAGTACCTAATAACATTTTATTACTGACAAGCTATGTCTAAATAAGTACACTCACCCCTAATGCTTTGAAGGTAAAAGGAATATCTTGGAGTAGCCCCCGATCATACACCCCAAGTTGCCTCCACACGTTTTCCCCACTCTCCCATGTCTAGTTTTAATCAGTTTCCAAGACAACAACCCAAATCAGTTAATAGGTCAGCAAAGCAAATCATGTATTCCAGAGTGCCACCCCTTCTTCCCCACTGCAGTAGGCTACCTTCTTTTCTAATGGTCACACATCTCAGGACCGATGAAAAGAAAGCAGTAGCTGCCCAATCACATGCTGCTCTCTAGCCAGTGGTCTGCCCAGTCCCGTACAGGTAATTTCAAATCTCTTCCAACAATAGAAGTTCACAGCACTCTTCCTGCTTAGGATGCTGAGACACACCATCTGTATTTGGATTTCAGTGCTCTACTTGCCATTGATTGTACCTGCTCTTTTTTGATGCTACAACCCCTGCTAAAGTCGAAGAACCTCCAGCTGAAGCCGCCAGTCCTCCAAAAACTGCCAAACTCCCTATAGCTGCCAAATCCCAACTGAGCTGCCTGACCTTTGCTAGAGCCACTGGAATTCTACTGACACCACTGAGCATTCCTGGAAATAAGAGGAATAAAACAGTCACACTACGGTAAGGCACAAAAAACAAAAATGATATATGTACTGCAGGTTTGCATTGACTCCTTCAGGTGGTTGATCTGTTCATTGTGCTACAATTGTTGAATAAAAAACACAAACATGGGGAGAGTATTGCAGACAAAATGGGTGATTTGAACCAGGCACAAGTGTGTGTGTGTATCTGTCCCCAGATCCCTTCCAAATAATGACACAGACAAGATTGTGTATGGTTGCTCAGTTCGGCAATCAATTTACTGACTTTCAATGTCCATATTTACAGTAACTGTTCACTTCCCTTTTCCTTTTATACAGTCATTCAAATCATATCCATCTATGTGTATACATCATATACATCACATTCTTGTCCAATTCCTGTTCAATTCCTCCATCTCATTCCTTTCATCTTTCTTCCTGCCCCCCAGATGTACATGATGGTGGGGGGTGGTCTCCTCCTCCTCTTTTGTTGTCCAGGGGCACGAGTGTACACACCATGCCCCTGCTTCTATCCTATCATCCTGTGTCCTTTTTCATGTTTCCCCTTTTTAAACACTTCTCTTTTCTTTCCTGTCCTCCTCACCCTTTTTTCACCCCTTTTTCCTTTATCCCCATCCTTCTCCTGCCGTCAATCTTCTGCAGTCCCCCTGTAGCACTTCCCACTGTGCTCCACCTACCATAGTGGTGCACTGTGCTCCACCTACTACAGTTCCTCATCCGCTACTTTCTATAGAGAGGAAGGGTGGGTAGGAGAATTCCTGGAACAATTTGTGAGCTCCTACCTTTGTGCAACCCCATATCAAGCCCTCTTTTGGCCCTGTCCCTTACTCCATTTGCCCAGTACTCATCAGCCACCACACCACTCCCCACCCCCTTTTAGCTCCACCTCCTTTGTGACCTCATGAGGCCCCACTTTTGTGACCTCATCCCTTCTCCTTATCTCCTCCGCCCCTTTCCCTCCTCATCCCCTTCCCAGAGCTTCCACTAATCTCGTCAGGCCCTTGGGACAATGGGGTATGCCCATTTAGTTGGACAACCCTACTTGTCCCCAGATCCCTTCCAAATAATGACACAGACAGGACTGTGTATGGTTGCTCAGTTCGGCAATCAATTTACTGACTTTAAATGTCCATATTTACAATAACTGTTCACTTCCATTTTCCTTTTATACAGTCATTCAAATCATATCCATCTATGTACTGTATATACATCATATACATCACATGCTTGTTCAATTCCCGTTCAGTTCCTCCATCTTATTCCTTTCATCTTTCCTCCTGTGCCCCAGATGTACATCATGGGGGGCAGTCGCCTCCTCTTTTTTTGTCCAGGGGCATGAGCGTACACACCATGCCCCTGCTTCTATCTTATCATCCTCTGTCCTGTTTTGTGTTTCCCCTTTTTAAACAGTCCTCCTTTCTTTCCTGTCCCCCTCCCCTTTTTCCACTAGTCTATCTCCAGCTTGCAATGGATGGAGGACCCCCCTTCACTCCCCCTTCTCACTTTGTCTTTCTCTATCTCTGTGTTCCTGCTACAAAACCTTTTTGCCTCATCCAAACTTCAATGGCATTCGCTATTTCCTGGTTAAATAGGGCCAGCCCCAGATCCAATAAATGCACCCCATCTCCTCTAAAATATTCATCTACATGTTCCTGAATCATGCAGCGAATTACCAATCCATCCAGTGCTTCAAACAGCCTGCCCACCCGCGCGTTCATGCACTTCCTGGCCCTATCCATGCCCTTGTGGCTCTCTTCCCTGCACCAGACCCTTCTAGGTGTGACTTCTGACCAGACCAGTGTAACCTCTGGCCACCACCTTTTAATTGTCTCCACATCCCCTTTTATGTGGTATAAAAATGTCTAGCCATGGCCGTGTCCCCAGGTCATTGCCACTCAGGTGTATTATGATGAGGTCTGGCTTTCCGCACTCCTTCTCAACCTCCCTGAGTTCCGGTAACAGCTGCACCCACTTCATGCCCCTCCGGCCTTTTCAGACTACCTGGATGGTGTCACTGTTCAGGTGCAGCTGCTTGCCCCTTGTCTCCTGGCCACCCATTTTTCTGCCCAGTGGATAAATGAATGGCAACAGATCCATGCCTCTAGCTTCCTGGACTTGCCTGTGTACAAGAAACATATTGTGTTACTGTTGCACAGTTCCCCAACCCCGCCCCTTGCCCCCACCCCTGATCTTTGTTGTATCTGCTTTGGGAGACAAAAAAGGGGATAACATTAATGCAGGATCTTGCATATGTATTTCTTGTAACATTTAGACCTCCACCTTCCCTTTTGCCTGATTGCCTATGGCGTGTCCACCTGCACCGCCATAACGGAGGCTGCCCAGATCCTAAATTAATGTGGAGAATAACCTTCCACTGGTTCTCCCAGAAATCAAAGGCCTTTGCACAGCACTGCATTCACCTGGTATCCCATGACTGGCTTCCCATTCCCATGTAGGAACAGCACAGGGCTACTCCCCGTAGGTCACCCAGCCGCATACGCATGTAAGGCCCCCACCGGACAAATGGCTGCATTGCTACTTCTCCGCAGCCACACTCTGCTCCCCTGCCCCTGCTGAACTGTCTTGGATCATCTCATCCATATAGCCACTGCATCTGTGTCCCATTTTATGTCGCTCCACTGTAGTCCACCTCCCTCTGTTTTCCTGCAATGGCCCACCACCTCACTTATCCTGAATGCCCCACTATACATAGTCATGTACAGAGTTTGGGACAACACTGTCTCACTCCCTGAGCTACAGATGTGGTGTAAGGCCGCCCCCAGCCTTTCTAATAGACTCTCCCCACCCCCATCGGCTTCTTGGTGTCCTGCTTCTTCCCTGTACCCAGGGCCCAACCCTGCATCATTCTGCAGATCAGGTTGCACTTCATGGGGTCCTCCAACCCCTTCAAAGTACATATTTGACCTATGGCTGCCAGGTGAACACCCATCATGGCCCTGTGTATGTCTCGCTGCCAACCCCCCACTTTGAACCTGGCCATTTTCTCCTGTGTTACTGACCCATTTACCTGTCCACCATATTGTTCCTGAAATTTTTGAAATGCCCTCCATGAGGTTTCATAAGTTCTAAGGGTCCCTGGGGCCCAGGAGTTCCAGAACAATACTTCGCCTCCCCCAATCCAATCATCCATACATACATCAGAATGGTGGTCCCCTCGGCCTCTGCTCCAGGTGCAATGGTCCAGAATTTAGCCATCTGCAAACAGGAGAGACAGTCAGCTATCATGTTTTCCACACCATCAATGTGCCTGGCCCTGAATGACAAATTCAAGGTCAGACCTAAACACGCCATCCTCCCTAACACCCGCATTAGTCTCTCTGACCTAGTCCATTTTTTGTTCACAACCTCCACGACAGCCTGATTATCACTCCAAAACGTGACCTGCCTGTTCCTGAGCTCCCTGCCCCAGACTACCATTGCCACCCAGATGGGAAATATTTCCAGGAACATGATGTCCTGCATCACTTTTCTTTTCTTTTTACCCATTCTTTGGGCCATGGTTCTGTGAACCATTTACCTTGGAAGTAACCCTGCATTCCTACCCCCCAGCTATGTCTGTATACAGCTGGAGGTCCGTGTTGTACAGCCAATCGTCTTGCCAGAATGTCTGCCCATTATATACCTGCAGGAAATGCTCCCACACTGCCATGTCCTCTCTGGTCCCTTTATTGAGGTCTATCCAATGATGCGGCTGCTTTACCCCTCACATTGTCCAGGCTAGACACCGTGTAACTGTGCGCCACGGCACAATGGCTCTACATGCAAAGTTCAAATGCCCCATTAGCTGCTGTGCCTGCTCGAGCTGTACCCACCTCTTTCCCCGACCTGCCTCAACAGCCCTGCCATTTTGGACCTTCTGCTCCAGTAGCTGGTGCAGCTCTTGCACCGTGCCCAGCTCCAAACCCAGGAACTCTATTGTCTGGAGTGGCTCCTCAGTTTTGTTGTCTGCTAACGGCAACCCCAATTCCTGGCATAATATCTTGAAACTCCACAACATTCCCTCTGTCTCCTTCCTCCCTTCCCCAATGAACAAAAAGTCATCAAGGTAATGGAACACTGTCTGGTATCCAAACTGCATTTGGAAAAGCCATTGCAGCAATGGTACTTAACATCTCAAATGTGGTGCATGCTATTGAGCACCCCATTGGCATGGCCTTGTTGAAGTAATATAACCCCTCCACCTGGAAGCCTATGAGATCCCAATCTGCTGGTCGTACTGGTAGTAACCGGAATGCAGATTCTATGTCTGTCTTGGCCAGTCATGCCTGATGCTTCATCCTAATGAGTCGGACTACCTCCTCCAATGTGGCATAGGTAACCCTGCTGTCTTCTTCCCATATGGCATCAATAACTGAGTCCCCTTCCTGGTATGAGAAGTGGTGTATCACCCGATACTCCACCGGCTGTTTTTTGGGAACCAAACCCAGCGAGGATGCTCATAGGTTTGGCAGAAAGGTGATTCAAATGGGCCTTCCACTCACCCAGCTGCTACCTCCTTCTGGATGATGCATGCCATCAGCGTGCTTTTTCCTTGCGTGGACTTGAGGTTCTTTGCCCTTGTTCTCTTCCTATCCCCCCTAAACTTTAAATGAATCCCTGTCCGAAAACCTGTACCTAACTCCTTGACTGCCACCTGGTTGGGGTAGCTCCCCAACCCTTTTTGAATCGCAACCACCCTGATCAGCATCCATGCTAGTCTAAAACTGCCCCTCAAAATCTCAGTTATCCTGATGTCGAGTTTGGTAAGGGTGTCCCCTACCTCCCCGCTTGCCCGGTCTCTGTTTCCCCATCCCCACTGCTAGCCCTGTGGCCCTGAAATGTCCCCTGGTTAGCCCTAAAGGGCTGCTGGTACCCCTGGTCCTGTACCCCATGTCCCTTTTCCCAGCTGTAGCTGCACTTAGCCGCTGGGTGATGCCCCCCGCATGTGGAGCAGATGTGTCGGAATCAACAATTAGGCCATGAACAGAAAGCCCGATTGTATCCCCAGCAAGCCTTCAGCACTGCTCCCCCTCTCCTGTCTCCCTCTGCTTCCTTTTCTGTTGGCACCATATAAATTTCCAACCATAGATCTATCTGTCATGCATCCCACTTTACAAGCCAAAAATGTGCCATCCTCTTTCTGAATTTCTCGTCATATCTCAGCTAACTGTCCCCCTTACTTGTATTCATTTTTGATTATAAGGGAACAAGTCAGAAGCGGGGTCGCCAGCTCCGGCTGCTTCTCAATGGCGATGGCCGTGAAATACGTGAAGCCTGTGGACCAGTTGTCTCAGGTCTTTCCTCTCCATGACTTGTCCTCTTCTCCCTTGCCTAACAACACCACTGCTACTGCCATATCCTTCTTCTCGAAGCTGTCCTTCTCCTCGAACTTATCCATGTTGTCCACATTCACTAACGTGAAAACGTCAACATATTCCCCTTTCCATATTTCCCCTTAATGGCCACGTGCACGTGGTCCGCTAACCTGACCCCTGGTGCCCCCACCTCCCTTCTGGACATGGGCCCCTCTGTCGCACCCCCACACCCCCCATCCATCCTGGTTCCTTTTATTTTGCCTAATGCTTTTTCTAACTGCCCCAGATCATTCTCCCCCATACTTTTTAGCATCTACTCCACGTATTCCTTCACGCTACTTTCTAGCGTCACCAATGGATTACCTGCAAGGCTTGATTGTGGGACACTGGGCCCCAGTTTGGGGACTCCCTGTGTCAGCATAAGCCCCTGGGGTGGAGATATCAGTTCTGGCACAGGCAGCAGAGCCACTGGGATGTAGGGTTCTGGTGCTGGTGCTGGGATGGGGGAGGGGGTTTTGGCAGGTTCTGGTACTGGGTTACCAGGAGGCGGATCTCGAAAGGCCACTGGTGCTGGCACTAGTTTCACGTGCTGGGGTTCCAATGCCCATGGTTGCTTTGCTGTCCTCTTGTCCTTCCCCTGCCCCTTCCCCTGCTTCCCTCCCTCTTCTTGCCTTGGTCACCCCCATCCAGTTCCGCCACCTCCAATAGTCAGTTGGCTTTTTCCACCAGGTCCATGACTGCTCAGTAACACTCCTCCTTGTTAGGCTTCCCTCTCTTTGGTGCCATCTTATTGGATACCTACTAACAGAACAAAAGAAACATCACAGGCATTCATCACTCACTTTCTCATTTTTTTTTTGAATTACCCTAAGAAGGCGCTTGCCATTTTCCTTCATCTGGGAACATCGGGCCCTACCCATTGGTGGCCCCATCAAGGCTGACCATGTGGCCTGCCTGCCCTACTTGACTGGGCTCCTGTCCCATTGAAATAAAAGAGTGCCCCCTTTCTTGTTTCCAGGGCCTCCTGTCTTCTGAGGCAGCCTTGTGCCTTGATCCCTTTTTCTTAAAGCATCAGAGTCACCCTCGACCCACAGCCACGTGATGGTGGCGTCTGCCCGAGGCCCTGATCACTCCAATCCCACTTGTCTCAACGCACCCTGCCATGGTCGCCTATCCCCATTCACCACCTTTTAGCCTACTCGCCACTGCTTATTGCTGTTATGCTTTCTTTTAAATAGAACTTTTTTGTTTTTTAAATTTAGCAAACAGTCCACAATACGCCATGCCACTCCCAAAGTCATTACTGCAGACCCCCTTCATTCTTTTCCTCCACAGGCATCCTGTTCTGTGTGGTGCCTGGGCCCTGTACCACTTTGTCATGATGTCAGATGCCGACCCATTCTCTATTCCTGCTGCTCATTCTCCATGCCTTCGCTCCTCGGGGCCCTTTCCACTTGCCATTCCATCCCCCCAAAATATTCAATCACTTTTTCAAAAGAAAACCTGGTACTGTCTCCTATGCCTTATTCCTTCAATTACATCCAATCAAAACCCCCAGCAGGCTTGTGCATCCATCCCTGCTACTGGTCTGGCATCTCTAGTGCTGACTCTCTCAACCTCCTCTGACCCCCAGACTGCAGCGCATGGGACTTCTAAGACAAACCCCCGCCCCTTGCAGCACAGCACTGCATCCAAACAAACCGGATTGCCGCAATTGCATTTCCGCATCTGGTGTTCCCCCAGAAACCATGCTACCCTATCCATACAGTGGCCTCGTAACGTCCGACTCCCCCTTGGCATTTTTCCTCTCTGTAAATCCATTGCCGGGCTCTCTGCCACACACAGTACACGCTGGACACCCATTTCTCCAGCAACCCCATTTTTCTTTGCCACCGCACCCCTGGAAATCACTGTGCGATGAGCCTGAGCTCCATCCCTCCCTGGCTGACCTTCTCTGGGTCACCCGACCATGCTGCCCAGCCTACCACGTGGCTGGCCCTCTGCTTCTGACCCAGTACTCTCTAAATCCTGCCACAACCATGTCCAAAGGTATGCAAGTTTACTGTTGTGACCATTAATCTCTAGGCTCACAGCTCCTAGTTCCTTTTCACAACACCTCTCCACAGAAATCTTGGGCATCTTACCACCTTTGCAGTCCTTTGTACTCACTTACTGGATCTTCCCTTGAATTCTGCCGCTCTCCCAATCAGATCTCTTCCACTATACTTACTTTTACTGGTATTTACCTCTATTCCATGGTTCTACTATTATCCTTGGCTCTATATATTTATTTCTTTATATATATATATTTTTTTAAGTGCAAATGCCTATAACCAGGGTCCCTACTTTTCTGCGGCAAGACTACCATTTGCCTCAGAACTTCTGCGGCGGTGGTTTGCAATTTCTGTGGAAGTTCTGTGGCACTAACAAACTACCACATCACGGTGTCAGCTTGTCATCCTGACTTCACTTTCATGGCAGTAGTTATAGCAATCAGGATGGTGGAAAGCACAGTAACACTAGTTCAAAAAATAACTGACTTATAAAAATAATTTGATGCCTGAAAAAGCAAAACCAATGTCTCTCCCTTAAGATCCTAGCCTGTTGCATAAATGACATATGCAGAGGGGATCTTATGTGATAAACAAGTTATTTCTATAAGTATGCTATCTATCCCACTAATGAGGTTTCCACTATCTATCACTTATATATTTGTATGTGCTTTATACACCACTCATGAGGTTCCCACTGTGTATCACTTATATATTTATATGCAATCTGTAACATACATACAAATATGCATGTATGTGTGTGTGGTGAGAGACAGAGATACTGTATATGTGTGTGTGTGTGTGTGTGTGTGTGTATACAGTATATATATATATATATATATTTTTAATTTCCATGAACTTGCATCCTCATTCATACAGGTCCCATTGGAAATGGAATAGAGGAGTTATTGCAAAACTCATTTTTCATGTCAACCTGCTTGCCCCAACACACTGTGTAACACCATCAGGCCATGACATGCATGTGAACCAATTGTGAGATAGAGCTCTCCGACCCATCACAATGTGTCCATCATGTGATAGAACACTGCACCATACCTTCCCAGGCTCCCAGCACTGATGTGTCCCACCAATCCTTGAGCTGCCCAGCCAGCTCCCAGAGCTAATCTCTGAACCCGAGTTGCCAACACGGAAACACAGCATGCTACCCTCTGGCCCAACAGCTGTCCCTGCACACAACATTTCTCAATACCGTTTAGGTGATTCTATCAACCAATGACAATATGTAATCAATAACCCTGGCAAAAATGCGTACAGTGCAATTATTTATTTAACAGGTCTATTCTTTCAACAGGTCTACACATTATTATATTTCACTTGTCTGGGTATAATTACTTTATTTTTCTTAAAAATTTAGACAGTTAAATTCATTTTACCAGTTATTCATTTCAGATAGTGTCTCTATACCTTAAAGGCACAAATAGGTTTGTACAAAGTGAGGTATGGATTTAACAAGTCTGTGTTATTGACAAGGTTTTGTTTAAGTTGGCTCTAGCGCAACAATGTAAGACTGAAAATTAAATTAGGCTGCAGTGCAGGTTGAGCAAATATCACCATGCATGATGTGCTGTGCCACCATCTCTGGCAGTGGGAGCTGTGGTAGATAAGTGACTATTCATTTCTGTTGCAGAATGCAGCCATTTCATTAGCTAACATATGATGTTATAGCAATGATAACATCACATTTTTAACACATAAGGGGGTTTTGCATATAAAAAGAGGGGAAGGGAACCAGATTCTATCTATAAACAAAAATATTAATAAAAAATCACCAAGAAGAGTGAATTCTGCGGCACCGCATAAGTTCTGCTGTAAATTGCAAGTTCTGTGCAAAATTCTGCGGCGGCAGAATTCTAGGGGCCTTGCCTATAACTATCAAAGCCCACAGGTTCTAATTTTCAGCCAAACTGTTGTGCTTCCAGAACATAAAATTCTTGGAACAATTTGTGAGCTCCTACCCTTATGCAGCCCCTTATCAGGCCCTCTTTCAGCCTTGCCACTTACTCCATTCGCACAATCCTCATCTGCCTCCACACCACTCCCCACACCTTGTAGCTCTGCCTCCTTTGTGACCTCATGAGGTCCCACCCTTTTGTGACCTCATCCCTTCTCCTTATCTCTTCCCCCCTTCCCCTCCCCATCCCTCTCCCAGAGCTTCCACTAATCTCGTCAGGCCCTTGGGAAAATGGGGTCTGCCCCTTTAGTTGGGCAACCCTCATTGTACGAAGTGGAGGCCTTAGTGAATTTCTTGTTACAAACTGTACTTTTGTCTTCGGTACCCTCCCATGACATCCCCACATCTGATGGCCCAGCCCAGATTCAAGGGAAGCATGGATTCAGCCCAGCTTGGTGGGAGAGACAGGACATGGCTCCAGCCCAGATTGAGGATATTGATAATGCATGGCTCTAGCCTTGATTTCAGTGGGGGGACAAAACAAGAGGGCAGAGTTACACTTTTTTCATTTTTTTTCCAATAAAGCTTTTTCTTTCCTGGCCTGGATGCGCAGGCTATCTCCCCAGACACCCATGGCAACACGTAAGTGCGTGTGTGTAGAGGAATGCATTTATTTGAGAGCTGTGTCTCCTTCCATAAACAGTACACTAGCCTCGACTACCACAAGTCCCCTATCTCATTGCAGCAAGAGGCAGAGTAGACGTACCTTTCCATCCAGGATAGGGAAACAGTTTTGAGGATGGCCAATCCTCCCTGCTGGCTGACAGCCAGCAACCAAGATCTCTTCTGTGGTGGGCAGTTGAACTACCACATCCTTTTTTACTTTGGTTTTATTTTTATTGTATTTATTGGACAGGCAAACAGCATTAAATAACAAGGGCCACAAAATGTGGAGATGTTGTACTGGGAATTGGTGGAGTTATTTATTTGTTTATTTATTTATTTATTTATGTGTTTGTTTGGCTATTTATTTAATTTTATTTTTGTGGGCTGAATGACATACCAGATTATTTGTGTATGCAGAGATGGGGGAGTTTCTCAAGGACAAAAGAACATGTTAAATGGGAAGTGGAGTGATATCCTTGAAGGGGAGATCATGGTGATTAATCATTTTTTTGTGTGTGTGTGTGTGTGTGTGTGTGTGTGTGTGTGTGTGTTGGGGGCTGTAGTTACCATCCAGAATGTCTGTGATTGGAAGGCAGTGGGAAAAGACATGTGAGCAAAGTGAGACTTTCCCTCCTCTCTTCTTTCATTGTTCTTTTTCCACCCACCACCAACAACACAAAATCTAGTCACCAGCCTTTCCCCCACAAACAGATACACACACACTCTCACTCTTCCTGGCTCATTACCACAACCCACACCTTTCTCAAAAAATGATCATGATCACTCCATTTTCCATTTAAGTCCCAGAACAAAATTCATTAGCACACGTATCCTTTGCATGGTATGTTACTGTGTTTCACACAAGAGGAGGGCCCCACTTTTTTCCAACCCAATAAGGGAGTCTCTCCTTGACATTGTCTGAAAACCTTTTTGGAGGACATCACCATTCATTCCCTTATCTGGACTAAAGATGAGCAGAAGCTGGATTGTTGTTTAGTGAGTGGGTTAAGAGGTACTTCTGTAACCACCACTCAGTAAGCCTGGCCTCCTCGTGTGTGTCTTCTCCACCCAGTCGGCCTATCCTTTCATTCCTGTCTGTTATGTTCAGCTCCTCCTTAGTTATGCTCCTGCCCTTTAATTAGAAGGTTGCAGGGGCAGGGCAGGTCAAAGGAAGAATGGGCTAGATGGAGTTGTGTGCCTAGGAGGCAAGGCATGGTTCTAGCCCAGACTTTGGTGGGGAAACAAGATAAGAGGGCAGAGTTAAACTTTGTAATTTTTATTTTCCAACCACACTTTTTCTGTCCTGGTTTGCTTGAGTGAGCTATTGATGCAACAGGATCTCCCATGGACTACACCCTATGGTGGAACCAAAAGGTGGAAGCCCTTTGCCCTGGGTACTCACATTCAGATTCCAAGTAGTGGTGCAGGTTGGGGCAAGTGGGCATGAAGCCCATGTGGCCATTTTCCCTGTTCTACCCAGCCAGGGTGAAATGCAAATGCATGCGGAGGTGCACATATACTTCAGAGTCACAGTTCCTCCCCTAAATGTTACTGAAGACTACACTACTACCAGGCCTCCACCTGGTTGCAGTCAGAGGAAGAGTAGACATGTCGCACCATGCAGGTATCTAATGCATGGTATGTTACTGTGTTTGACACATGGGGCAGCTCCAACTTTTTTCTGGCCCAATAGAGGAGGTTCACCTTCACAAACTCTGAGAACCTTACCAGTGGACATCACCATTCATTCACTAACCTGGAATGAAGAGGAGCTCAAGCTGGATTGTTGTCTAGCTTGGGGGTTGAGAGGTATGACATCCACCTACTTCTGTCAAAACCACTCAATGGGCCTTGCCTCCTCATGTACATCTTCTCTTTCCAGTAAACCTGTCCATCCATCCATCCCTGCCTGTAATGTTCAACCCCCCACCCCCAATTATGGTGCTGCTTTTTAATGAGAATTCCGGAGATGCAGAGCAGGTCACAGGAGCAAGTGATAGGATGAAGTTGTGTGCCTAATGCTGAAGTTCTGAACTAATTTTCTTGCCATTTGAAGAGCTGTACTTCACTGCTCACCTGCCTCCTGAAAGAACTGCAGCTCCAATGCTCCTGCTAGTCAGTATCTGCTAAGTTGCTCTGCTTGGCATCATACTCATTTTCCTAATATGGCTAGCATCCCTCTTGACCCTGAAGTGCTGAGACCTAGGAAATTGACTGTGTCTCTGCTTGCTGCTTGGAGATCCACTTAGCCACCCCTGCTCCCCATGCTGCAGTGCCTCCTAGGTCAGTGTGTTGGTGATGCCTAAGGACTTATCAGGAGGGACTTACTTGAAGGATTAATTTCTGGCCCTGTGGGTTGCTACAGACAGGACTTTGGGGAGCTAGAACTTTCACAGCTGAAACGGATAATTCAAGTGATGATAACAATATTGTCAGATTTATTTTGTAATTTGCTGGTTAACTAACTCCTTGCTGCTAACTGCCTGCTGTTTTTATTAGTATAGTTTATTTGGGTATGGGGGTGGCTATATTTATGCACTGCCCCGTGCTGAAGGTGGAATTTGCCACTTGTGGGTGAGGGCTGTATTCAAGTATTGCCTAGTGTGGTGGTGAAATAGTGATACATTTTGGGGGAGGCTGTATGTACGTGGTGCCCAGTGTTGGTGTTGGAATTCTGCCACTTTTGGGGGGGGGGAGTGCTATATGATATGTCTACTGTTATTGAATGGTGTGGTACGGTGTGGTATTAGCTTAAGAGATAAGGGGTCTGTATTTATGCTCATTGCTTTGTGGCTTTATTATTGCTACTTGTAACATTTTGTTACAAAGAACAGTGTTTCAGTGATATACCTGTAATGTGTCACAGCTGAGAGGTATTTTTGTACACCTAAGTACTGTGATGATGCTACACCTTTGTTTTGTAGTAACTGGCACTATATGCCCTGTATAGCACACAGCAGATGTGTGCTGTTGGGGGGATGAAGCAGATTCATCAGCAGGGTAAACTAGCCTACCTCCATCTGTGTAGTTATCCTCCTGATTAAGATGTGCTGTCTTTCCAGCCTGGCATATTAAATTCAATACATTAAGTG
Organism: Neoceratodus forsteri; assembly: GCA_016271365.2. Taxonomy (NCBI): domain Eukaryota; kingdom Metazoa; phylum Chordata; order Ceratodontiformes; family Ceratodontidae; genus Neoceratodus; species Neoceratodus forsteri. The sequence continues at coordinate 884,196,044 of CM057459.1, forward strand.
GGTCTGCGTCGGATATGGGGCATGTCATTTCTGCTGGGGCATGCCATTTCTTGCTATAAGCATGCTCTGCCTCTAGCTGACATAACAAACAGCTCTCTCTTTTTTTCAAGGGGGCTTGTATTTCTTTATGGTATGCTGATCATGAACCTCTGTTTAGTTAAACATTTTCTTATCAAGGAATCCCCACTGACATATAGCATTTTGTTTTTATGGGAGTCCCATGGAGACAACACCAGACAATTTAATAGGTGGATGTTATCAGCCTTGACTTTGTGCATTTGGTGAAAGAGAATTTGTATCTGTCAACAATTCAGCTCTGCTACACTGCAGTCTTTTTATCCAGAACAAAGCCTAGATATATCAGAAATGGCCTCTTAAAAATTTCAGACTTCTTAAATTATAGTACAGCTTGTATGACAAATGCTGAGCCCCTCCCCTAACAACAGTCTCTTGACTGGGTAAGCCAGTCTGTGTGGTCAGTGACAAGCCAAAGGTGCAAACTGCAGCTGATGTGATGAAACTTTCATTACAAAGTCAAGAGGAGAAATCCTGGCAGCTAACTGATTGAAATAGTCTTTTATCTGTGGCTATACAGCAGTATATCATCACGGTCCAAAATTAATTAACAAGATCAGCCATTTCCTAACACTTTAGGGCCATTTTATGATGCCAATAAAACATGCCAAGGTGTCGTATATCATGGCATATCATCACTTCATGGATGATAGAAGGCATGAGGAGTTGCCTCATGCCTCACAATGAACTCAAGGCTTGACAATACCTCATGATATACCACCCCTGTTGTGTATTATTTTCAATATTTTTGACTCCAGATTTTCACCATAGTTATTTTTCTGCATGCCAGCTCATGAATGGGACAAATGTTGTTTTTAAACTCCTGCCTAAAATGTATTTTCACTCTTGTGGGGCAAAATGACATTGCAGGCAATATTTTATATATGACACCCCTCATGTTCAGAAACAGGAATCATAAAAAGGACTGTGCTAAAAATGCAGGGTCAAAATGTCAAAAACAGAACAAAAAACCATAAAGAAATGTTATATGCAGGCCCGGCTGCTGGCCCAGTGGGAAAAGGTTGTGTTCCCGTGCCAGCAACTCAAGTTCGAGGATGAGCTCTGGAAGCCATCTGGTCAGCAATAGGATGGAGCCAGCATTGTTGTACCCCACTGCTCTGAGCCTGGGAAGGTATTGTGCAGTGTTCTGTCACACAGCTGACAATTTGTGACAGGTTGGGGAGTCTTTTCTCACAAAGGGTTGATGTGTATATCATGGCCTAACGGGGCAACATTCTGCATCAGGAAAAGTGGGTTGGCACAAAAATGGAACTTGAAATATCTTCACTATTCTGTCTGTTCCTTTGCTAAAGGGTTCTACACCAACGAGGATACAATTTCACAATCATAAAAAGGAAAATGCCTTAAAAAACTTATGGTGATGTACACAATTTCACTATTACAACTCTTGTTATTAATGTGGTAGTTTTTGCCTCTGTGCTATCTATACCCAACAATTACACAGCAAATATAATAAAGCAAACAGTCAACACTGACAAATGTTTGTAAATCTTTATATAACCACAGATTTTGAATTAAATAAAGAGGCACTTTTGCCACATCGAGCTGGTAAGAAATAATGTAATCTCAAATTTGTCATTCAAATCCAGGGCTCTAAGCCCTCATTCTGTATATCCAAATTTGTTCTCTTTCATTGGTGGCTATGCACAAATGTTATCTGGGTACTAGCAAGAGGCATGTACCCAGTCTGCACAGCTCTGCACCTGCAGACAGGTGTGTGGGGCATGGCATGCACTAACATATTCCACTGTATGGTACAAGTCTGTGGCCCTAACCTTGCAGCAATGTGTCACATCCGTCTTTCGGATGACATGTTAAACCGAGGTCCCATCTGCCTGGATTGGTGGTAGTTCAGGTGGATGTTAAAGATCCCATGGCACTTATCGAAAAGGGTAGGGGAATTTCCCTGGTGTCCTGGCCAAATTTCCCTCATTCACTAAAAACACCACCAACAGCTTAATCTGGTTCAAATTCAATTGCTTACCATCTGTATCCCCCGGTCGCCCCTGAAAAAGGGACTTCTAGGCCCAATGGGCTTACCTGGTCAACAAAATTCAACAAAACAAACATGAGGGTGGATCGGCGGACAAGGTGGACATCCAATCAGATGTCCAATAAGGCCAGATAGTGGATCCACTCCTCTGCACAGAACATGGGATACTGGGATGGCATAAGACTTCTGTTTTCAGAAAATGATGGGGGAGTGATTGAATGGCTGTCCCCAGCTCTCTTACTCAGACCGGAGAGATTGGGCAGCATGGAGGGGGGATTCCTTATCCTGCCACTGATGGCAGGTGTGCGATAAGGTGGCACACAAAAGATATGGCAGGGTCACTGCCCTACATCCCCCTCTTGCCCAGCATTCCCTGCCTCCTTGAATGGCACACAGTGGGGCATGACCCAGTCGCATCCCCTAGACTGGCCACTCATTTATATGCACGACCGTCGGGGGGGGACTTGTTTGCAGAAGGGACATGTGTCCCTTCCATGAATAAACACAAGGGTCCATGCAATCCCTGATTCACGGCATTCAGATGTTGGGTTGCCTCCATGACACAGATCCTTGTTAAGTAGGCAACCCACCACTTAATGCATATGAATCATTGAGCAGATTTTCATAATCATAGTAGTAGTTTTATTTATATCTGGTACCCTTCCCCAGAGGATCAGGGTGCCATTACAATAAAAAACATAACAGAATCATAAAACCATATAAATAATGACTAAATTTGAAATACTAATATTACATTAAAGTAATATTGAATACCTTAAAACATAAAATATACTGTGATACAATAAAACTACAAAAGTGCTACCTACATACTTTATGGGATTTCTCCAAACACTTGATGGAATAAGTATGACTTGAGCCTCCTTTTAGAAGCATCTATCAAGGGGGCTTCTCTCGGGGTCCTTGGCAAAGAATTCCACAGTGGCAGGCCCGCTACATCAAAGCCTGATCACCAGAACTCTTCAGCCTAGCTATCGGGACCATGAAGAGGCCCTCCTCGGCTGAACAGAGTGGATGAACTGTGTCGTACAGGTGCAGGAGCTCCTTCAGGTAAGCTGGGCCTAGTCCATGTAGGGCTTTTGCTTGTAACTTATGATGTCTTGGTTCAACTTTGGTATTTACATGCTTAGTCACAGCATTATCAGCCTCTTCTGTCTGTAAAACATGGAAGCATTCACCAATTCTGTCTTTCAGACATCTTTTTGTGCATCCTATATAAAACTCATTGCAGGAACATTTCAACATATAAATTAAACCTTCAGAATTACAATTGATATTACCTCTTGTTTTGCTCTCAGGTTTTCAAATGTGTCTGTGCTAAAAATGGCACAGCATATTTTACAAAACCTCAAGAAACACCACACCAGTGATTTGCCAGGACTCTTGAGACTCTAAACCCTTATGTTTTTATTTCCCTCCTTTGTGCATTTTATGTTCTTCAACCCAATATTTGCATTAATGCAGTTTTTTTTACAATGAATATACACATATATACCTATATTTCAGACGAGCCTGTAGTTGTCCCAGTCTGACCATGCCCACTTTTTAAAGAAACCATTTTCCAGACTACATTCCAGTCCTCTACCACACCTGTCTAGACAGACTCCAGAAAGATTATTGCAAGTGGTATCACCAATTGTCTGTTGCCTTCACTATGAGCTGGAAGCAAAGCCAGTGGGCCCCTTGGGGCTTCTTCATTTAATCAAGGTCAGGTATACAGCAGTTAGGGCAAGCATGATGTCCCATAGCTGCATTGTGGCTACTCCTAATGTGTGGGCTTCCCAGTGTGTCCCCTCCCAACAAAAAAAGGCCATTTGGTGAGAAGTGAAGTATTCATTAAGCATCTCAACTAGCACCACTGGGTCACTCAAAGAATCTTCCCCCTGAATTGCAGCTGCACGTGCCGTTCTGTTGTGTGTGTTCCTTTTCATTTACTAGTAATTTCCACTCTTACCCATTTTCAAGGGCCAGTGCCCTCCTTTTCCTTCTTCTTCCCATTTATGTACTGAACGACAGATTTGTTGTTTTCTGCAGCTCCTGTTAATTTTCTGTTTTTAAACCTTCCTTTTCTATCTGAACTCCAATTTTACAATCCATCAGTGCTGCTCTGCATGCCCTTTGGCCTGGAAGCAACTGTCTTTTTTTAGCAGTCATACATATTGTCTCATAGTCATGCCTTTCAAATAGAATACAGTGGGTGGTGGTGGAAAGGCATTTTTTCATCATCTGGTATATTACATAGAGAAGTACAGCAAGAATCTACATTAGGTTCTTAACTATGTTTAATATGTATCAATTACCTACCAAACTTTATAAAAATATCATCTGCTGGACAGTATGCTAATTACATTGTCTTACTGGCAAGTACTAAAATTAATGTACATTGGATTCTTAGCTCCAGAACCATTTTGACTGTTTGCAATGTTTGAGTGATCAATCACAACTTGTACTAAGTACCAGAAAGAGTTAAGCAATGTTCTGTCACCACCAACAATAATAAACACTGGCCAGAGCCAGTACAGCTGCAGCCAAGCTGATGAATGAACAAGGCACTGTCCGCTGTGTCCAAGATGGCCCCCGGAGTTCTTTGCGCATGTGCACTGATCTCTGGGGCACAGTGGCACAGTTTGCTGTGTCCAAGATGGTCACCAGAGTTCTCTGTGTATGCTCAATGACTTGCACATGTTCATTGAACTCCAGTGGCCATCTTGGACATGGTGGACTATGCTGCCATGCCCCAGAGTTGAGTGCACATGCTCAAGTCATTGTACATGTGCAACAAACTTTGGCATCCATCTTGGGCACAGCTTTCTTCAGATTTATACCATTATTGTCCCTCTAGGTATAGCACATTTCACTCTGTTGCTACTGCTAGCTCAAGGTTGTTTAAAACAGCTCTGCACTGGTTGAGCACAAGACTTTTCAAATGTGAGGCATAGCCATTCGCAATTGACAACTTTCAGTTGTGCAAACTCCATTCTATACCTCCTGTTATACACTGATGTACATAATGGAGGCTGGCAGGTATAGAGTTCGAAGTATAATTATGGGTCACCAGTTATTATTTGACCAGTTTTGCAAAGGCTATCCATTGCATGAAGTAGACTCCTTTTTGACACAGTGTTTGAGGCTTTGCTGAAGTCCAGTTACTCAGCTACTGTTTCCACTAATCAGGTTCCTTGGTTGACATTTTAAAAAAATGCATTACTATTGGTCTGTCATGATTTCCTCTTGAAGAGTCCATACTGGGCCACCAAACGTAAACTGTTTTTCTATAGGAGTTCAACTTTTCTGTTTCTTATGATTTTCTACAGCAGCTACCCTGATATTAATATTAAAGTGGCCAGCCTTTGGTTCTCAGGTTCAGCCCTGCCATCTTTTTAAAATATTATTATAAAATTGATAATACATTTTCTGGGTTTTAATTGGCTAAGATGTACCATTTGCCATGTCTTTATCAGGACATATACTGGCAACTGTTACTACTTATACAAACCCAAACGCAGCACACTATGAAATCAATGCCTGCCGTGGCTCTCACACTGTAGCTCCACATCTCATGTATCAGTAACCCTTAACAGCTGCACAAGGAGAAAGATGGTTCTACTACCTACACACAAGTCACCATGTCTATAGTACCTTCCCACTTCCTGTTTGACAGGGCATTATAAAATTAAGACAATATTTTACCTTCAATTCACTTGTACATCTTATTTTATTCAAAGCACAGCTCATTTGTCTGATCTGAAATTCACAACTCAGTCCTGCAATTCATACCACAGGCAGTACAAACCTACTGCTATTTCTTTTAAAGCCAGTAAACAGTAGCCTCCTTGATCTGTTCATCTCTACTGTTCCACCATCTGCTTTTCAATGTACCCAGCACTAACAAGTTCTTCTTCTCATGTTGTACCTCAATATCGCTGCAATTTTAAAGATGCAAAGGAGAAAACTGCTCTGTACAGTGGCCGCTAAGGGACACACTTGCTCCCTATACAGTGGGTGTCAAACACCTAAATTCACAAGAAGCACTTTGCGATTTAATTGCCTAGTAAAAAGGAAGATAGTCAACAGGGAACAGAAAAAAGTAGAAAACAAAATAGGTAGCATTCATTTATGACTGTGTGTGTATGTGGGTTGGGGGCTGGAATGCAGGATCATTGACTGATACCCTCACTATGTTACCACTCATACAGGGCACTGCCGGGAAAGACTCCAAAGGAAAAAAAGAAAAATAAAACTGTTGCTGTGTGTGAGGGAGAGGGGATGACAGACAGTCATCAGTTTGCTAAACTATTAAAATTGGATTAAAGCTGTTCTGTAGCTCTGCAACAGAAGGGACTGTTTTTTTTAAAATCTGGAAAAATCAAACAAAAAGATTAATAAGTAACATTTTACTTTTTAAAACGCACTAACTTGCTGAGAATCTATGCTGAAAATTGAGTACACATTTTATCAGTGGAATAAGACACTCTGAGGTGTGGTTTATTGGCTGATAGGAGTGCTTGCCAGGTGCTAAAGGCACTCAGTGCAAGTACCTCTTGCCTCATTATGCACCTGGGGTGTGCTGTTATCAGCCAATAAATCATACTTCATCATGTCTTATTCCTTACATAACACAGGGGTGCCCTCCAATTATCATACACATACGTAGTCCTTAAGGATTCACTGAATATTATTTGTTATACAAGAGATCAGTAAAGACTGCCCCAGACCAATGTACCAAATGGACCAACAAAGCAAAAGGAAAAAGAAATCCTCTATGGTTTTCCAAGGAAGTGGCAACCACAGTCAAAGAAAACAAGAAGGCGTACAGCATATACCAGGAAACCAAAACTGAGAAAGTCTGGGAGTCGTACAAGGAAAAAATGAGATAGTCTAAAAAACAAATTAGAAAGGCAAAAACCCAGACAGAGGAAAAGATAGCAAAAGGGGCAAAGAGAGGAGACCATTAATTATTTTATATGTAAGGACCCCACCCCTGCTTTTTTACTAAAACGACAGGTGGCATGCTGTTGGCGTTGGCAGCAATACTTGGTGGGGGACCTGGGTTCAGGGAGTATGAGGTTACCTGGCACAAGGGACCTAGGTTTGGCTACTCTGCACAGGGGCACCCAAGTAAATCCAACTACAGGAAGCAATAACTGTAATGCCCAGAACCAGAATTGGGATTTTTCAGTGTAGCTTTATTTATTAACTAACTGAACATAAACAAAGCATTGCATGGTCCCCAAAGGCTCGCTCACTGTATGTGCAGATTAGAGGTTAACCAAGTGGTCCATTTGAAGAATGAACACATTACTACTGTTGTCTGGCTTTGGACCCACCAGGCACTCAGCCCGGACTTTGCATGCGCTTTGGATACATAGCCCGACTGGCCCGGCTCCCCTGCCAGCCACTTGACTGACGGTCCACTTGAAGAATGAACCCAAACTTTACTTGGAAAGACATCCCATCAAACAAGGAGACTCCCAAACTGTGGCTCCCCACACCACTTAGAGTCTGTGACTCCTAGAGAGATTTGTTTTCTTACTTCCAATCGAACTCCCATCAAACAAGGAGACTCCCATCCAACAAGGAGTAATTTTCCCATCCTGTGGCTCCCACACCACTTAGAGTCTGCAACTCCTAGAGAGATTTTCAAGTTGCATACGTCTGGGTACCCACCCCATCACTGGCTAAGTGCATGAAGCAGTAGTAAAACACAGAAGAAATCAATGAGGAAATTGGACCTGGTTACTAAAGATGGGGGGTTCCCAACTCCAGCTCACACAGCCCATACCAGGCCATTTCTCTGGATACACACAGAAAACTTTAGAACTTTAAAATGTAGATTGAACGGTGGATGACCTGAAGCACCCCCTCTACAGCATTACTTGAACTCCAATAAAACTTTAGACTGTTTGACTGCTCCATTTGTTCATCCTAGTAAACATAGTCCTCCCAAATAGCAGTCCACATTCATTTCCCAACTGAAGAAAACAATTTGTTTGCCCCTTCAAATGGAGCCAAACACTCACCCATTCGTTGCAGGTGCCCCACAGATGAAGTACTATAACCTTTGCTGTTATACAAGAACAGACTAAATAAAACCAGGCAGCTTCCTTCCATGGTGGGAGAAGGGGATTGCCCCTGGAACCCACAGAGAACTCCCCAGAGGGAGGGGGGCACTGAGACCGGGGGAGTGGTCTCCACCACTTAAAAAAAAAAGGTAAACACAGGAACACTTCCTTCTTCTTTGAAACAAACTGAAGACTGACCGACTTCCTTCCTGTTTGCTTTAGGACAAACTAAAGAAGAAATGACTTTGAAATTTCCCAAAGTTCTAAACTCACTCCCTGAGCTGTAGATTCCAATGTGGCTCATGCAGCTGCGACAGTTCTATGGTGATGTCATCTCTCAAGTCTCAGCTGTGACTGAGGACAGAGTGAGACAGCGTGAAACCCGTTCAACTGGAGTTTCACAAGCTGCCTTCCCTGCCTACCACTAGGTCTTACTGGGATTCTAGTAACCCCGGATAACAAAGGGGTTACACTCGCCCTTGACCAGGAAAATGACTGTCCCCAGTCATTATGCACCCGGCCTTAGGCTGTCCCACCCTATGTGCTACCTGCAGAGGGGGGTGATCAGGCCCCCTCCTACCATGTGCAAGCACAGGTAGGCAACACTAAGGGCCTAGAGGCATATAGCTGACACATCAGCCTCTACTCTATCCACTTACTATGGACACCTAGTGGCTCTGGTAGAACAATCCAGAGCATAGCCTTGATAGATCAGTACTGCAGTCCCTATGGCCACTGAGAACCACAGCCTGTCTATCCCCCCTAACCCTCTAGGGAAAACCTATCTGCCTCTAACATAACATCCCAAACAAAACAAAACCCGGGGACCTCCCCGACCTTGGGCAGCCTGCAACTACAACCATTAGCAATAACAACACAGTACATTTAAATTCTACACTATAAGCACTGACGAGGAACTCTGATGAGCCCCTCCTCCTCTTCTTGTCTTCTGTTCTGTGTTCCAGGAACAGCTGTAAGAAAAGACAAAAACAAAACACACTCCTAATCTGCATACACAGTCTACCTAAACAATAACAACAACAACAACCCCTACCATACAGAAAAAACACTGAACAATCCCCCCCCCAAATTTTTTTTTTTTTTAGAAAAGGTAGAAAAACACAGTATTTACATTAAAGTACAATAATGGCATTGGTTACAATACACCTTTGGGGGGGGGATGGAGTGCCCTAAAAGTCCCAACTAGAGACCACAAGGCCCAAAGGCTAGTCCAATAAAGAGTCTCTCCTGGGCCGGAGCCCCGTGAAACATAGTTCTTTAAGGCCATAATCCTGAAGGGGAGAGTCTTTGCGGACAGTTCACACATTTTTGAAGTCTGTAGTGTAGGGTGTGTACTGCAATGTCATAAAGATAGAAAAAGGGTTTTTTTTTTGGACTTACCAGCCTCTTGAAGTATAAGACTAGGCACCAACCTGCACCGCAGCCAAAGACTCTCCCTGGCAGCATTTCTTCTGATACAGCTGGGTGGACATCTTCCGGGAACACAGGAGGGCACATCTGGAAACAGCTGGGCTGATGTCATCTCTGGAGAAGGAATCTTAGAACAGGAACAAAAAGAAAACAGCTGGTCCGACGTCATCCGATTACCAGGCGATGAACAGGAAAACAGCTGAGCTGGTGTCCTCTCTGGATCTGAAGTCATCTGGTGGTGCCAGTAGATGGTTGCTGAACAAGACAGTACACTGTGGACTGATGAATGTGGAGCACCTGTGTCCTTGGTTATTCATATTGGCGGATCAATAAGGGCACTTCACAGTCTAGTTGTGGCAGTATTGACTACCACTGCTCGGCTCTCCATTTTGTAGGCACGGGCTTAATTACTGGGAGGTCCTTGCACTGAGGCCAATAGTAGAGGGGGTCAGGGGCTTGAATTATTACTCCGTCTGGATGCACATAATTCACACAGTGGAGACTTCATGTCCTCTCCGTCCACTATTCTCACTCTGTCCATAAACAGTGTCCTGCTCTCTTCCACTGTGTATACTTTTCGTGGAACAGTCTATTCTTTACATGCTGGTTAGCCCCAGGATGCACATGTTTCATTGCTTCATCCCAGATCCAGGATTTCCTGCAGTTCTCAATCTCCTCCCAGACTCTCCGAGGAAAGGTAGGAAAGGTCATACCATGATTTCATTGGCCTTTCTACGAACCAGTCTCTCCTCTTTACTTGCTTTGGTCAATCTGAGACCGCTGGCCTGGCTTGGGGGTGGCCAGTCCTTGTTCTGCCAGCTTCGCATCCTCAATGAAATTAAAAAAGGATCCCTGACTTCTTCTTCTTCTGGTGAAGCCAGGGCAGTGGCATCACCACCTTCTTGAACACATTCCTCGAGGCAAGATCTTGAGGCTGTGACCTGCCTTTCTCACAAGGCCACATAGGTTCCCCTCATCTTCCTCTCACTGAGGATCTGAGCCCAGGAGTGAGCAGTAGTTCTCACCCCCGAGACTATCCATTCATCACTGGGAGCGGAGGTCGACACCTCCCATTCAAAGGCCTCCCGCATCTCATCTTCACCTTTGAGACTTGGGCTAGGCCACCCCCACCCAGGGGTCTATTGATGCTTTATCTGAATTTGCCTTCTGAGATCCAGCATCCAATGCTTCAATTTCAGATTCAGTCTCTAATTCTGCACTCTCTAACTTTGTGCCACACTCCCCCGAGGGACCTTTCTCCACAGGCTCCGCCTGATGCTGTGTGCTGCCAACTGCAGATTCTTGAATTTTTGTCCATGTGGGAGCCAAACGAATTGGAGGAGCTTTATACAAGCCATATTTTTGTAGACATCCAGCACAGTGAGGAATCATGAAGACATCCCTTCCAGCACTCAAACACATCTGGCATACACGTACTGGATAATTAGGAATTGCCACATCAGGAGAGAGTTGTCCTCTATAGCACCACTTTTCAATATCTCTCAATCTATTTACTGCTGCTGTTACTGCAACCCGGCATGATACGGGTAACGAGCTGGTCCTGAGGCCATAACTGCAGAAAAATAAACAAAAGTTCACTGTAACTGAAAGTCCCACTTTAATGAACACACTCTGTAGCTTTAAAATGGCTTCTCTGCTGCTGTGTTTACTTTACCACCCCACCCTGTAATGGCGGCGGCAGTACTCCTGTGCATCAACATTCAGACTCTGGGTCAAGCCACTGTGCACCCGATTTACATCAGCTACTAATAACTTTTACTCAAACTGCACAACTTGCTCTGTTCTGGCTGTTCACACATTTACAGGATTTTCCTTGGAGTTTTCACATGCTGGCAACATTCATTTAATTACATTCCCTTTAAAACTTCAGGTTTCAGCACAGGATTGCCTGCTTCTACTAGTGTTGAACTTTTTACAACCCACAGTCTCTCTCTGGCTGCAAACTTTAAACTGAGGCTACTTTCATTGCTATGCATACATTTAATGGCTTTACAGACTTGTACTTGCCAGCAGGACATCACACAATCGCTACTTGCAAAGCGACTGTACAGCTGCACACACATTTTATATGGCATTACTGAAAATCACTGATTTGAGCAGTTTTAATTATTTACTCACTGTTATTGTAGCAGATTGCTGTGATGGGGTAAAACAGCCTGCAGCCAGATTTTTGAAGGCCTCAGAATGCAAACGGGTGGACAGTCTCCGCGATCGTCGTTTTAACCACACAATTCACTGATCCCATGATCGATATGCGGGTTGAGCCTGATTTTTAACTAGAAAGTCACTTTTTTACTGTTTACAGCACTTTGATTACTTCGCGAACGCTCCTCCACTGCCAGTACATGCACTACTCTCTGTCTCCCTCTCGAATGCTGAAGCAGACTCAGAAGTGCTGGCTGAGGGGTGGGACTAATGGCAAACTGACCAACCGCACGACGCCATGCAAATGAGCCTCTTCTTCCTCGTGAGGACTCCTCTCCTCACAGCGATCGTCGAGCAGGCAAATTTAAACTGAAAAATGCACTTTTTTTTTTCTCTACTGACTCCACGGCAGGAGCCCATTTCAACCATGTAACATTGCCATTAACTCTGCAGTCTCCAGCATCGCACAGAAAGCATTTCCAACGTCCAGGGCATATTTTCTCTGTTGCTACCCCTAGTTTTCCACACTTTCCTTCACAGAAATTCATTTTAAAAGCATTTCAAATGTCCAGGGCATAATTTCTCTGTTGCTACCCCTAGTTTTCCACACTTTCCTTCACAGAAATTCATTTTAAAACTGACAAAAATGCTGTAAACAATTTTTGATGCAGGACAAGGACACACACTTTGGCTTTACAGCTCCTTGGTAAACAGCCGGCATTTTTTAAACAGCAGTACAATATTTACAGCACACAGCAACACACTAGGGAGATTGCTTCAACTTTTTGGGCTACCCACTGCCAGATAGCCAAAACGCTAGCACACTTGCCCAAGCACCTTCCTTCTCGAACAAATCCAAAGTGGTGCCTCCATTTTTGTAAGAATCCATTTAACTGGAGTTTCACAAGCTGCCTTCCCTGCCTACCACTAGGTCTTACTGGGATTCTAGTAACCCCGGGTAACAAAGGGGTTACATATACACATTAGGGAACATAGGAAGGCTAAAGGGGGATAGTAAAGATTATAACTGAAGAATGGAAATGCACCAAACATGACCCAGAAAAGCCAAAATCCTCAACAAATACTTCTGCTTGGTGTTTACCAAAAAGGACCCAGGGGATGGCCCAGCCCTGAAGAAACACAGCACCCCAGGACCAGGGGTAGACACAAGTCCCTTTACAGAAGCCAAAGTATGGGAGGGACTAAATAAACTAAAAGCAAACAAAGCCATCGGACTAGATGAGATGCACCCCAGAATCCTTAAGGAATTGGGGGCAGAATTAGCAGATCCTTTGGCACTTCTATTCATGAAATCCTTGAAGAGCAGTGTAGTACCCAAAGGCTGGAAAAGGCAATAGTGGTTCCACTTCACAAATCAGGCAGTTGTGAAGAGGCTAGTAATTACAGACTGGTGAGCCTCATGTCTATAGTAGGGAAACTAATGGAGACACTGCTCAAACAGAGGATCATAGCATTCCTCAAAACTAGCAGCCAACAAGACCCTAAACAGCATGGTTTCACAGCAGGTAGGTCATGCCAAACAAATCTGCTTGAAGTTTTTGATTATGCAAAAAAAATAGTGGATGATGGTGGGGCAGTAGATGTGGTCTACCTAGACTTTAGTAAGGCCTTCGACTTGATTCCACACAGAAGGCTTATAAAGAAGCTTGACCACACAGGTGTTGGTCCAGAAGTAGTCAGATGGGTACAAAACTGGTTACAAGGCAGAAACCAGAGGGTACAGATTAATGGAATGCAATTGACAGAAGGCAGGGTGGCCAGTGTGGTGCTCCAGGGATCAGTGCTGGGGTCTCTGCTCTTCAATGTTTTTATAGCAGACATCACTGAGGGACTGGAGGAGAAGGTGTGTCTGTTCGCAGATGACACCAAGATATGTAACAAGGTGGGCATCTCAGAAGGAGTGAGCAAGATGGAATCTGACCTCAAGAAACTAGAAGAATGGTCTGGAGTGTGACAGCTGAGATTTAATGCCAAAAAGTGCAAGGTCATGCACATAGGAAAGAAAAATCAAAAAAAGGAGTAATACTGAGGAGGGGAAAGTCTAGCAGCCTCAAACCAGGAAACAGATCTGGGAATCATAATCTCAGAGGACTTGAAGGTTAGTAAACAATGTGAGATGGAAATCTTGAAGGCCAACAGAATGCTGGGTTGCATTGGGAGGGGAATCACGAGAAGGAGGATAGAGGTAGTACTACCACTGTATAGATCACTGGTCAGGCCTCACCAGGAATATGGAGTCCAATGCTGGAGGCCTCACCTCAGGAAGGACATTGACTGGGTGGAAACATTACAGAGAAAAGCATCAAAAATAATTCAGGGTCTGCAGTACATGTCCTACAAGGAAAGACTTGGGGAACTGAATACATACTCCCTGGAGCAGAGAAGAGAGAGAGGGGACATTATTGAAACATTCAAGTACATAAAAGGCATTAACGAGGTACAGGCACAGGAACTTTTTCACTTCAAGAAGGGCTCCAGGACCAGGGACATGGCCTCAGGCTGCAATAAGGGTAGTTCTCTACCAACATCAGGAAGTTTGTCTTCTCAGAATGAGTGGCGAATGCCTGTAACAGCCTGCCTCAAGAGGTTGTGGGGGTCAACACTGTGGGGGGATTCGAGAATGCATGGATAGACACAAGGGAGTCCTGACTACAAAGGGCAACTAAAGTGTCAGAACAGGTCTAAAACAAATGCACAAACTAGATGGACCTAGTGGTCTCCTTCTTCCATCAACTTCTATGTTTCTACTGTTTATTTCCCTTTCTTCCTCCCTCAGTCTCCTTCCCCTAGCTAGCCCCACTATTCCATCAATGTATAATTAATCTGGTGTAATGGTGATGAGTCACAATTTCCATTTAGAGAGAGCCCATCCCTTAAACCCCCCACCAGGCTAGTGAATAAGTTAAGGTCACCTTATCAAAAGTTACAATGCCAGTCCATTTGCAGCTCAGTTCTTCCAGACTCAATCCAAACTTGATAAATGAAATTTAGGTAGCAGATATCTTATTTTGCCTTTTTATAGGTGAATTGAAAATGGAGCAATTAGGGATATCTTCTAGATAATGACATTATCCATTACTTGGCAATCAGTATATCTGATCCCTTATTTACTCATTTTCTAAGTATAATAACCAATACTCCCTTGTTCCAGACCCGGTACCACATTTTCCTATGTGTAATCCTTCAGCCATGTTAGTATAAATGGTGCTAGTTAATTACATGCAGAGCCCTGGGGGCACTCATATTATCTTTGATTTGAGAATAGGGCCCTTAGATAAAAAAAGTAATTTGGTGGTGAAATCAGAGTTCTGATAAGTAACATTTCATTCTCAGAGGAGTAACAACACATTTTACTTGGCCTCATGCATAACTTTACACTGTCTTTTATTTCAAGGAATGTCCCTAATTTTACCCTCAAAAGTGCACTATCACTGATCCACCCTTCACTGAAAAGATGCTATCACCACAGAGAATGTTTTGTAAATTCAGACTATAGAGTTCTGTGTCCCGCATTTTGATGATAACAGGTTGAGATGCATGCTTGGTCTTGCAAATACAGAACAGGATTTGGTAGAAGACTGAAATCTAAAGTTTTGCACTTCTATTATTACTGTCTAAAATCAGCAAGTGGCCACCTAATTGCCGAATGGTACTGTAATTATATCCCTCGCCATGCCAAAAACCTGGGTTAACACCTTGATCCTCAGCCACCACACACTGAGCACTAGAGACAGCGCAATGTGTCCAATGTGGATGCCTTCCATCTGATTGTAAGTGGGAGTGCATGTCTTCATGCTTGTGTCTAGGCTGGGGGTTGGGTGGGAGTGGACAGAAGTTTTTGTGCCAAAATGTAAATATATTGTGATACTTAGCACCTGCTGTCATTACAGTATGTGTATGTTTCATGATGTCCAGCTTTTAGGCAGTAAGGAGTGACTGTGGTAGATTGTAAAAAGATTGGGGAGATGCAATAATCATAAAACAGACTGGTCACACATTTAAAATCTTGCACTATCCCACCTCCAGTTATAGTCATCTGGATTCCAGCTTTAAACAGAAGTGTTTTTCTTTCCCTTTTTCTGGCCTAAAAGCTAAAGTGTCCCCCTGGGTATTCCTTGGGGGTATCTTAGATGGGATACTTGGTTCTGCAGCTACTGTGCCGAGTTCTCAGACACCACTGGCTCCTTCTGGATATACAGAGGCATGCAGAAAAAAGGAAGATATAGTGAAAAAATCAGTTTGCAGGACAAGAGAAGCTAGTTTATTAAAATATTCATTTCTTAAACCAAGGCCCAGTACAAAGTAACATCAAAACAATCTCATAAAAAGCAAAACAATACACAAAAACAACACAATATACAATATAAATAAAACAGTCTATACATAATACTAATAACAAGCATTTGTCCATGCCAAATGTTGTCTCCCTGGCATTGGCATTGGTAGTGCAGGAGTTAGAGATGCATAATAGGAATGGCAGTCAAGTATTGAACTGATGCCAACCTCACCCCCACCCTGAAGAGACACATTTTCAACATAGGTATTTTTGGACCTCCCCTCATAAACAGCGGCACTGTGATTTTGTTAATCTATCCCAAAAGTTGATTTCCCACAGTGACCAGCCATTCTGGCCACAGGTGTGAAAACACATTTTGGGCAGGATGTGAAAAATTACAGTTGTACTGTTCATAAGGAGGTGTGAAAAATTGGCAGTGTTGAAAATCTAGCTTGAAAATATTGCACATTTGCGAAGTTACAAGGGTGAATGGAAACTGCTCAACGCATGCTTATAACATAGCCATTTTATGGACTTTCATCACCAAATTTTCCACTTATGCATTTAAGACCTCAGTTCATGAAGAGTGTCAATGTCATTTTGTCAAACTGTCCTGAAAACTGATTTTGCACACCGACCACGCTATTCTGCGCTGGAAGTGCAAAAACACATTTTGGCCAGGATATGTAAAATGACAGCTGTACTGTTGATAAGGAGATGTGGAAAAATGCCAATGTTTAACATCTGGAGTGAAAATGTTACAAATTCATGAAGTTACGAGTGTGCGTGGAAACTGCGCAATGCAAGCTCGTAAAACAGTCATTTTTTGGATTATTTTCACCACATTTGCAACATAGGCTTTTTGAGAGCCCACCTCATGAACAGTGGCACTCTCATGTCATTAATTTGTCACAAAAGGTGATTCCACATAGTGACCACAAAATCACTGTTCAGGACAGAATAACACCATGACAGTGACTGAATTCATGAGGAGGGGCCCCAATAACCCCATGTTGAAAATGTGGTGCCAAAATTCCTAAAAATGCCTGAGATATGCACCAAAGTTGAAAAAATCCTATTTATGCCATTATACAGATTACCAGCATTCCTTCAGTTAGCGGTCGGCTTTGAAGAGTGTAGACGTGTTTCCAATCCACTGAAGATCATCACACTAGACTCCGGAGTTAAGTATGGGCTGAAGTGGGGGTGGGGAAGAAGGGTGTGCAGAGGGTGAGCACAAGCTAGGGAGGGAGGAAGCAGCACAGAACATGAGGGACCATTTTCTTCTTTTACAGGTTTTAAAAAAAAAAACATTGCAGGGCATTTTTTTTACAGGAGCATTTGGCACGCTGGGGTGCACTCCCAGCATGCCACCTGAGTGTTTTGGGGGGGCTAGCCAATAGGGGATTGGGCACCCCCACTAGCACATACTGAATGGGGGGACCGCGAGAGACCATTTTCTTCTTTTACAGGTTTAGAAAAAAAAAGTTGCAGGATGGTTTTTGTTTCACAGGGGCATTTGGCATGCTGGGGTGGGCTCCCAGTGTGCCACCTGAGTGTTTGGGGTCTAACCCATGGGGGATTGGGTACCCCCACTGACACATACCAAAGGGGGGACAAGTGCCGAGGGGGATTGGGCACCCCCTTGGCACACAACAAATAGAGGGGACATTATGCCGATGGGGAGTGGGCTCCCCCATCAGCACATGAAATGGGTTAGGGCATGCCAACAGGGTGATTGGGAACCCCCCCGAACTTTGGCATTATGGCAGGTGACTGCCGCCATTTTTACTTCACCAGAAAATCACGTCAGAAGGTACTGCTGCATGATGAGCTTGGCTCTCATTTCAGTGGACCTTTTCTTTGATCTGGTGGCCACGTTACATGTTGCTGGTGTCAGTGCCTGCAGCTGCCTCATTGGGGAATGAGGGACACACCTACTGATGTGTGCCCTGCATTCACCCACAGTGACTGCTCCTCCAAATCTGCTACTACTGCAATATGTTGACTGAGTGAAGGGACTGCAATAGGGCCAGCATAATATTCCTAATCTAATTAACACAATGGATGAACCAGTAAATCATTTATTAATGCGTAACATTTGGCAATCAGCACACTCAGAAGTAACATACCAGACAGAGAGAGTTCAAAAGAAAAGCAGATTTACAGAAACTAAACAAAACACATATTCATTGTGCATGACCAGGTATAGAAGTCATCATCTACCACATGTTGAAAATAACATAAAAAAAACATGGAATTCAAGAATTCAGAGAAAATAGATGCTTTTCTTATAGGCCGGGATATTCAGACTGCTCCAGACAGTGGCGTAAGCCTGGGTGCAGCGCAACTGGGATGCGCCAGTGCCAGTGCCAGGGCCAGGTGATATTTAATGGTGATGTGCCATGGCACAGCACTGGTGAATATGGCAAGGTCAGTGCAGGCACTGCCCATGGTGGAGTGGGACTGCGCCACTACAAGCCACAGATAGGGAACACCGGGATGCGCCAGTGCAAGTGCAGTTGTGCTAGGTGCAGCACCCACGATATTCAGCAGGGGGCATGAAAATGAGGCCATAAAATATGCAAGGTGCAAATGGGGCCATTTGCATGTCATTATGGCCCCATTTCCATGCCTTACACAGGGCAGCCCAGTGACTTGAACCAGACGCCCTGCACAGCATGACGTGTGCAGTGGGGATCCTGGGGCATCCCCCACCCCATAGCTATGATTATATTGTATATGCTTACAGATGTTTTCCTGGTAGTCTAGTGGCCCTCCCAGTCCCCAATTCCCTGATAAAGATAAAGCATGACCATCCCTGGTGGTCAAGTGGTACCCCCTCCCACCCAATACCCCGATTCCCCAAAAAATGTCAGTTAAGACCTACCCTGGTGGTCTAGTGGAACCCCTTGCCCATTCCTGTGATCACGGTACATCACCATCTGCAATATCCCTGCTGATCCAGTGGCACCCCCACCTCTCCCACCCACACAGAACCCCTTGCCCACTCTGCGCCCCCCCATCATCATTGGGTGGCAGCAACCCACCTGCATACCACCCAGCTGCCCTCCGAATGACAGATACAGTATGGGCTGTAAGCCCATTGGTTTCCAATGTGGACCAATGGGCTTGCAGGGCATACTGTACTAGACAGTCCTGAATTTGTGAATGACTTCATTCATATATTTGGGACTGTCTAGCACAGTATGCCCTGCAAGCCGATTGGTCCACTAGGCTTCAATAGGCTTACAGCCATACTGTACCTGTTGTTCATCAGGCGGTCAGCGGTGTGCTTGGTGGTTGCTGCCACCGCCGATGATCGGGGGTGCAGGTGAGCAAGGAGTTCTGTGGTGGAGGGATGTGGGTGGCACTGGATCACATGGATATTGCAGATAGCACACGCACTATGATCATGGGAATGGGGGTGCCACTAGGCCACCAGGGTTGGTCTTATTTCACAGGGAATTGGGTGGAAGGGGGAACCACTAGACCACCAGGGATGATCATGTTTTCTGGCTATCAGAGTATCGGGGACTGGGGGGTCACTAGACTACTAGGGTGCTGTGAATGCTTCAGGGTGGTGTTCTGGGTAGGTGGGTAGCCACCCACGGCTGGCGGCTGCTGTGTTGCACCCTACAATACAGCAGCCTGCCTGTGGGTCACTGGGACTTGTTTTCTCTCCTCACGGGCTCAACTTTGAGCCATCCTGTGCGGCACACTGCAGGTTTACGCCAGCATATACACTGCACATCCTGGGCTGAATATTGGAATGTGCCACTTATACATGGGCATGCCCCCTGCATCTGCACCGCATACAATTACATTGCACCCTGGAGCACTGGGAGTTACGCTGCACTGGGCAGGCTTCTCAATATCTCAGAGGGGCACAATGCGGGGTTGCGGCGGTACAACTCTGTTGCGCCAGGTGCAACCCCATTGAATACCCTGGCCATACTTGGGAGACAGTCATAAAGTCTTATGAAGGTGGCACTGTGGAAAAAAAACTGAGCTTTCTTTGGCTCCCCATTTGTTATATTGAAAATAATCGTCCACTGTGGGAAAAAAAATGGAAGTTTCTTTGCCTCTCCATTTGTTATACTGAAAATAATAGTCTGTTGCTAATGACAGCAGCATTCTTCATAAGTGCAGTTCTGGTTTTCCCATTTCCTATTGCCCTATCAAGTGTTACCATTTAATGTAAATGGAAGTATTTAAAACATTTTTTTCAGCACTCTGGAGATATCAACTCATTTCCTGATCATCAGTGTCATGGCAGAGCAGTTTAACGTTGTCTGCTTCTCAGTTTTGCAAACAATGTAAGTTACAGATCTAATATAATTCAGTTACACAGCTTTCAGAAACGGTAAAGATAATATAATTTAATTGATGTACAATTGGATGTTTCCTCAGAGAATAAGCTGCAGCACAGGGACCCAAAGACAATGGATGTCTTCATAGATACATAGAATGTGCCAGCAGATGGGGACCACGAGGTCCATCTTGTCTGCCCATGTTTTTTCTTAACTCCCTACTTGGAATCATGTGTTAACTTACTGACATGTCTGTCCCATGCTGATTTAAACTGCTTAATTCAGTCGATAGGGAGACATAGGGCAGGCAGAAGAGGCTGAGCACTGCTTGTTCCATTTAGAAGACAATGCAGAAGGGCCTTCACCAAGTAAGCCAAGAAAGTGAGGCCTGATTTTTTCTGACTTGACTTATCTTTCTTAAATTGAGTGAGATACTGAGCTGCAAACTGTTGCTCAAAAGAGTGTGAAATTGTGCTGACCCAATGAAAACCTATATTTTTAGTCATCAAGAAATACTTTACAAAGCATGTCACAGCTTTAGCATTTAAACAGCTTTTAGAGGTTTAGAAAGAAGATGCAGCACTCACTAACAGGGCACATGCACTCCAGTGTTTCACATAGCATACTGAGCGGAAATACATATTGAACTTTTAAAATGGGTCTGTAGAGGGTGTGTCATCTAAGATGCCAGGGGTTGGGAAGCTGAATTTAAAAAATATGCACTTACTCGAACTACTATTTGGTGCTAGTTTTCAAACAGCCTAATAATGTCTGTTAAGAATTAAAATATGGAGAAATCTTAACAAAAAAAGGATTTAAGGCTTTTGCATAAAATACTTTACAAAGCATGTCACAGCTTTAGCAGTTAAACAGGTCTTACAGGTTTATAAGAAGATGCAGAACTCACTAACAGGGCACATGAACTCCAATGTTTCACATAGCACACTGAGCAGTAGTGCATATCAAATTTTTAAAACCAGCTCTACAGAGGGTGTGTCAAGTAAGATGATAGGGGAGTGGGCACTGTAGTGATATCAAGATACCTATCCATGCTCTTCACTGGTGTTCGCGTCATTGATAGGCAACAACAAAGCAATGCCGAGGGTCAGGTTGCTAGAAGCCCATGCAGCCTGATACAGACTGTCAGCTCACTACTCACCTTAGATGCAGAACCCAGAGAGTACATAACCAGGACATTTAAGTTCTCCCCTACTGAGCCATGCAGTGCTGAATCAGGACAGTTTCCCCATGCAGATATTTCCAGTTAAGAGGGAGTTGAATGAACTGGCAAGTTAGCTCAACATAACTCTTGAGAAATGACCAGTGAATAATAAATATGATTGCATAGTTAAGTGATCTTGGAGATGTTGTACGCTGTTTAGATGAGGTTTCACAATCAAATTAGAAGATGCCCATAAGCAGTGCTGAGGTACACAGTTACCTGTATATTTATCTTACAGCAATGCTAACAGCACAAATATATCAATACAGGCTATCAGGTTCTAAAAATTAGAAGATGCACATGAGCAGTATTGAGGTTTATAGGTACCAGTATGTTTATTTTACAGCAATGTTAACAACACAGATATATCAATACAGGCCATCAGGTGAATAATGCTATTTCATTTCTATGTCAGTAACAAATGAGAGTAACCCTGCGCCAGTCAGTTCCTGTCAACATTACTGTATTACCACTACAAACAGCAAAGGGCAAGCAATGAAGGAAAGGCACACTCTCGAAAAGCAGTTCAAAGTTTACAACTTTTAAAACATTCTTGTTATTTTTTTTACCCACATGCACTGCAAAGATACAATTTCTTTTGTTTTTCTTGAAAACTATTAATTTTGCAAGTGAAAAGGAAAACATTATAAGAATAAAAATTATTCAAGCCAAAGTCTTGAACATTTAACCATTGTTTCCAAAGCTATTTCTAACTATTGGCTGGTGTCCAGAACCACAGTGAAAAAAATCCAAATTAGACTGAGGTATGCACGATCCCTCTAAGCTAAACCAGTACAATCCCTATGTAGGAGTTGGGGCACATGGGTATTTTTTGTCACAAAAAGAAGAAGAAAACATGCAATACAGAGACATCCTGAGCACAGCTGGCAAGAGCTGATATAAAAAAAAATGTATATGCGACACTAAGAAGAAACGTATGCAACACCACGGGGGGGGGGGGTGACACGAAATACTATGACTTTCATCTGCAAAACATCTTTGGAATTCCATTTCCCTGGATCATGGTGGTGCCATGGCAGCATATGTTTGCATGGTTAGCAAACATGTAACAGAACACTAGTCCAGTTGAGAATTTTAATTTTATTAGAATATAAAGGCATATGGCATGCAACTGCATGACCCACCTGAACATGGTAAGCTAAGCTATCAACCACTAACAGCAAGCAATCTATATATACACACACACACATGTGCATGCACACACGCATGCACTCACACACACTTGCCTTGTTAAATCTGAATATAATGATGGATGGAGTCATGCATTCCCCAGACATTTTCTTTAATAATAAATGTCAGCTTCTTCAGTGGTGGAATGCAAAAACACAGAAGGTAAATAAAAGATCAAAAACAATTTTTTCAGCTCCCCTCGAGCCAGCAGATGGAATCCATCCCAGCCTGGGAAGGAAGGCTCGGAATAAGCTTGTCCGAAGCATGCCTTCTGATTGGTGGACAGAATAAGGAGGTGGGGCCGGGTGTTGTTGTCATTAGGGTTGTAGAAGCATTATCTGCTGGTGATTTTTTACCCCATCTCTCTGATGTTTTTAATACAAGGCAGTTTGTTGCAAAAATGTGTCTGGCCTTTTTCTTTGCCATCAACTGTAAAATTCATGCAAACCCAAGAAGAAAGGCACTGAATGAAGTCACGGTGGAACATGGCAAAGTCCGCCATGTCCAACATGGCCGCTGGAGTTATCTACACATGTTTGGGAACTAGCCCATGTGCAACAAGCACCCATGGCCATGTTGGACACAGTGGACAGTGCAGTGTTCTGGCCACCGAACAAAGTAGTGTGGTGAACATGCATCCACCTCCACTACCAGAATTATAGAGAAAGAGGAGCAGATGGTATCCTTTCAGTTCCTTTTTCTCTACAGTCCAAAAATGGCTGCAGGGCTCAGCCCACTGGAGCTGTAAAAGGGGAGTCAGGATTTAAAAATGATGTCCCTTATCGGAAAAACAATAACAAATTCCAAGCAGTATAAATACTTAACTGTAACAATGGACGATACCATAAGTTTTGAGCCCTCTATTACAGCCTAATCTAAAAAGTTAATTATAAAATTTGGGCACTTTGTCACTCCTAGAATTGTCAGCCAATGAGATGTTCACATAGAGGACCTTATATTTCATTGATATGCTGACTGATACCGAAGACAGCAGAATGTCCCATTGAAGAACTGAAGCTAATATATTTTTTTAATGATATCCCAAAATATCTTTTTACTTTGGGGGGCAGGGAGAAAGGTTGGGTGCTAGAGGGAGTTTGGGGTGAGGGGGTTGTCGTGTAAAATAGGGAGTTGGGGTGTTTGATAGCAAGGAGAGTAGTTTATTGGTTTGGTACCAGCAGGGCAATAGAGTTTGCAAGAGTCTGCAACAATTGGCAAGTTATTTAATATAAAAAAGTTTGCTGAGACTGGGGGAGGAAGGAGGCAAGAGACAGGAGTCAGGAGGTTGTGGACTGGTAGACGGTTGTATCGTGTGTGTGTGTGGGGGGGGCAGGATTATTGTAAATATATATATGAAAAAATACTGAGTAATGTTGGTCCAGGAATAAGAAATTCTGCTATGATACGCATAATTAACTTCAACACTGAAATTTAAATATCTAGTAGAAAAAGGCTGGAATCAGGAGGGGGTGACCATAAGACTGGCCCCTGCAACATGGGAAGGATAGTGTTTTTGCTTTTTAATTTACATTTGTTTTATTAAGTCCTGAAAAGTGATCCAAATAATGGATACTGTTCATTATTCATTATGCAATTGTATTAAAGGACATGGTCAGATATTCCTCAAATTCCTGTGATGTAGCTAGATATATTATTTGTCTGTCTTCAGCACCATTGTGGGCAACCAGATGGAATCTCTTTAGAAATATCGCCAAATATCTCAAAATATTTGATCATATCTATTGCTCCAACTTTATTCAGAAATTAAATTTTAGGATGTATGGACCATATCAAGCACTGTGGCATAAAATAGCTGGGAATGGGTAGGCAGGACAGCAGCAGAAGCAGGTGGTGCAGCACTGTTTTACTTATACAGGGGCTGGGGCTTGGCTTTAGATTTCCTTCTTGAGAAATGTGCTGCTTTCCTTTTTCCAGCAGCATTGTTTTAATGTTACAATCTATACCAATCATGGCCTACTTCTACGACTTAATATTGCATTCCTTACCACTGCATCATGGTTTAATTGACTTCACGCTTTCAAGATTCTTTCATTTTTCATCCTCCTCCTCGTGAATCTGCTTTCTCAAGTTTCTTCTCCTCTTGTGCTTTTGCTACCCTTGTTTCTGCTCTCCCTGCTTCTTGTCTCATAATTCTTTCCTCTACTCCTCTTCCTCCTTCTCTGCTTCATCTTCCCCTACCCCTCATTCTCCTTGCATTGATATTGTGCTTTCTCTGCCTTTTTACTTTCTCCTCTTTGCTTCCCTTCCCCCTCCTGTACCATTTCTGCCCCCTCAGTCTCATGCCCCTCTGCCTGGTGAACTTCCACGTCCTCCTCACTTACACCTTCCATTACAACCTGATTTATGGCAGTGTAATTAACTTGCTTTTGTCGAATTGTTGGTTGGTATACCTTGCCCCCTGCCCCATCTCCTACTGTATGAACAACTGTACTTTTTCCTGTCATGACCAGATTACAGTAGTGTCCGTGCCACAGCCAGACTTAGTGTCACCTTCCTCATGCATTCTTGGTGTGTGAGTAGCAGCACTGGGTTGTGTTGTGTTGCTGCTTATGTGGGATTGGGTGACTGGGAATACCATATAATGGTTCAAGGTAGAGTGCCAGTTGTCGATTCCCACACACAGGTGGCCATGGCAGCTGTTGTAATGTTTGCTTTAGGCAAATGAATAGGATATCTGAATGGATCATTTCTTTGTGAGGTAGGGGAGCTAGAATTGGAACTAGCAGCACTTGAAGGAAAAAGAATGGACCATTTGGTGTGCTTTTGGATTGATCTGGGTGGTTTCATAACCAGATTCACTGTATGACTGACTGGCAAAGCTACACAGAGTGGGAGCTGAAACAAAGGATTCCTGGTGATTTTTTTTGTTTGTTTATCAGCACCTAAACCTAGTCATCACAGTCCCAAGAATCTGATTACCTATACCACCATGACCATCTCCTTTTCCAACACCATGGGTTACAGAACTTGTACTTGGTGGAAATGGTATAGTGGAACCTTTAGCTGCTCCCTCTCCCCACCACATCCCTTTCTCCTCCAGCTCATTTTCTTCATATCTTCTACTCAACAGCACATGACAGAGAATGACACTATAATGATGCAGGCACCGCATAAAGCTATTTTTTATGACTCACAGTTGTAGATTTTGAATTGCTCAAATGATCACTTGGATGCACAAGCTTCTGTGTCACTAACAAGGCAATAGGGACTAAAGAGAGACAAGCAAGAATGACACCACCTAACCTCACTCCATTGATATACAATATCACCTAACTAATCTAGTGTCTCACACAGAAGTCTATTTCATGTTTCATTCAATGACTGGATGGCTGACAGAAAAAATAAAAGATGAATTTCAGGGGTGTGACTAGACAGCCAACCAACATGGCTGCCAAATTAATTATCCCAGTACTGTTCTAACTTCATCTGTTAATAATGTTTGCCATTCCTAGCAATCAAACAATTAGAAAATCAGCATCTGACAGCCAAGTACTTACTAATTCTGACAATCTGTACTTTTAGCTCCTCCATCAGACTAACCTGTGGTTCTGCATGCATTAACCCACTCATGTGTGTCTCTCATTGAAGCACAAGAATCCTAAACAGGATGGCAACAGTGCCAAGTGATCCTTTGACAGGAACCTACAGGAAAGACGGAATTTTTGCTGTCATAGAGGCTTAAGTCAAGAGGAATAAGTAGACCAGGAGAAGTTATAAAATTTTTGTAAGTAGCATTTTATTGTTATCAATAACAATAACAGAAAAAATAAAATTGTATAGGATAGCTCTTTATAAAGGCAGTACAAACAAACAAACAAACAAAAAACACTCCATCTGAGTCTCTCCTCAAAAATCATCTGTTTATATGAGATGTTTTTTCCTGGCAGTTCAAACTCTGCATCCTGCTGATGTAAGTTGCATCTCCTATTTTCACAAAAGTATCAAAATTAACCTTGGAGAGAAATGTTAGTTTGGCCAGAAACAAAATTACAATCAGTTAGTTTAGTTTCAGCATTTTTATATATCAATCCCTTATGTCCATTCAGTTTCTTTTGGTGACTGTTTCTTCAGCTGTCTTCTTTCTTCTCCTGGACTTCTGGATCTTGGAGTTGGGTTCAAACAAATCTGAGTCAAAGTCACCAAAAGGAAATGAGTCCCCTGCAGCTGAGATTTTCTTTGCCTGTGCTGTTGTTATCACAACTGCTGAAACACCAGGTTTACTCACTCTGAGAGTGACTTCTAAATCCTGGAAAGTCATTTCCAATATTGACAAGTAATGGTAACTTTATTATTACCCCTACTTTCATTAGGTATGACTCCCCAATAAAGTTCAGAGTCACTTGAGTGGTGAGATAGTATTGAGAGTTCCTGTGGATGCAGATGACCCTAGTACCTGGTCTTTTTGCACAGTCTTTTTCCAGAACTTCTCTCTGCACCAGCATTTGTCTGCTTCCTGAACCTGTAAGTCCCTTAAGCATCTTAATTCTCATCTTGTCATCTGATAATACTTGCACTAATTAGCTAAGAATGAATTGACTCCAGTGTTACCCTTTTATTTTTATGGCAGTATCTTGCAATATGGCCTGGCATATTACATTTATAGCAAATAAAGTATCTGGACGCAGATTTGCAATCCCCATCAAAGTTCTTATCTGATCTGGAGTTATATCAGTAAAAATAGGGTTTTACCATTCCTTGGCTGTTACTTCACTGCTGCATGGTCTGTCTGTCCATCTGATAGTCCTTGTGACATAGATAGCCAGCTCTGAGTGCTGTATCATTTCTTTTTAATATAAAATGTATTACTGAATGTCTCCTGCTGAAAATCAAATGCTCTTAGAATGATCTCACTTATCCTCCCCCAGATTTTAGCTGAGAGATGAAAGCCATGAGGAAATGCTGACAGCATGTGAGTTCACACACACGCAGTTTTTAGAGACAATGTGTTTCCAGGAAGACTTTAATCAAGGATCATGTTTCTCTCTGAGTTAATTACAGACTTGTTTAAGTTAATTTTGTTAAGAGAGAAATCATAAAGAAGGTTTATGACATTGGAGAGGAACCTAGGTTGTTACACAGAAATGCAAGGTTGTGAATGTCCATGTGAAGCCTGTGTGAGGGAGGATACAGCATGGGATCAAACGAAGTGTCATTTGGAGGACATGAATTATGCTGAAGTTGCAGAATGTAATACTTTTGTATAAGATATATATTTTCATATATCCTGACAGGGAGGAGCTAGGTGACCTATTGAAAAGAGGTGGGGTAAAAGACAGCTTTTAATTTAGTGTGTTTTACTTCACAGAGACACATTTTTTACCTAGACTCTGACCCCGAAACATATTAGGAGCACTTTAAAGCAAGTATTTAGAGACTAAGTGCTGTAGTAGGAATTGCACTGTTTAAAACCTTGTTCTTTTAGTAAATGTGTATGTCTTGTGATATAAGAGTTCTGTATTTTGTGTTTTACATATTTTTAAATATTTTAATAAAATTATTTTAAGAACTTACTTGGTCTGTCTTTGACTTCTCTTCAATTGTAAGAAAAGTGTATGGTTATTGCAGATACTAAACATAAGCTTGTATGGTGGTACCAAACTGGAAAGAGAAGCATTTAAAATCTGAGGTCTTCATTAAAGTTTTTAAGGGTTCATCTCTGTATACCTGGTTGGGTGCCCATAGGCAAAGATATCTGGCCTCCTGAAGACAGAGATATCTGAGCCTGTGCATTGGGGATGCTAACAAGAGGTTAACAGTTTGAATCCCTCCAGGACTTGAGACCAAAGGTTGATCCGAACTCAAAAAAACAGACAAGAGGGTTATTGTTACACTGTTCACAAGACTGCACTCAGAGGTTGCAACTTTGGGAGTAGAGGGTCTGACTTACTGAGTTGGTTTGTGACAGTTCTCAGCCAAAGGAATGTCCCTTTCCCCACTTTCTGGAGGTATACTGTTAGCAAAGAACCTCAAAGATAGCCCTGGAATGTGAACTTCAGGTTGAGGATGAATGTGATATGAGCAATCAGAATTTCTGACCATTGCCTACACTAAGCATTGGGTGAATGGGGCCATAGCTGTGGACCTGTTCTTTTCAACAATGTGTGCCAGGTAGGGGTGTTTAAATTTATTTGAGGGGGTGCAGAGGTCAAAATCCACCCACAATACAATGTGTGGGGCAGAGCCCCCCTATTAGAAATTATGATGACACTGGGAGGTTGTGATTGCAACATGTGGTATGTGATCGGGGGGCATGACTCAACTGCCTATCTCACATCTTGCATCTTGCTTCCACCCTTTTTCCTCCACTCTTTTTTATCGAATGTGATTTGTTTTTGTTCTAACATGGTTGAACCCTTTCTGGTTGGTGTTCTTTTACCCAAAGCTACATATCTGTAACAAAGATGTTGATGAATTATTCCACTGAAAATATGTTGATGATCTGCCTGATTGTTTTGCATTCTAGTTGGAGCCATTTAATGAGGAGTTCCCTAAGTTGGGTGAAAGCTTCTTGAGGATTGTCAACTAAGTGGAACATTAGAGACCAGAATTTCTACCTGTGGGTCTGTCCTGAGATGTCATATCTTTTAAGGATTCCTCTTTTCACAAGTGCATAGTTTTATGACTGTTCAGTATCTATATTGCTGTAGGCAAGCTGGGCTTTACCTGTCAGATACTATACCAGCATGACTGCCCATTGCTTTTCTTGCCATTCAAAGACTCTGGCAACCCTTTCAAAAGTTGTAAGGTGTGCTTTAATGTATCTGAGGGACACTGCTTTGTAAGTTTAATGTCTTTTAATTTTGTTTATCTGCTGGACTGGTACCAGATCCTCCAGGTTTGATAGCTTGGAAGGAATCCAGCCATTGCTGCTCATGTCACTGCATCTGTTCTCTTCTCTGTTTCTCTGTCTCTATTTGTTGTATATCCCACCATTTAAAGAAGGCAGGCATGCATTCAGGTTCTGTCACTGCATGTTCTTCTTCATTCATCCCTGGTGCTCGCTGTGCATTCCCATTTTGAACTTTTGTACACACACAAAATGCCTGGCAAAGTGTATGCATGCTGTACATCCCACTTCTAAAACCAACTGTCATAGATGCATAAATATGGAAGCATAGACAGACCAGGAGAAGTTATAAAGGTTGCAAGTAGCCTTTTATTATGATCAATACCATGAAAATAGGAAAGATACAATTGTAAAGGATAACTCTTGATACAGCGCTACAATTAAATCCAAAGTCCTCCATCTGAATATCTTCTGGAAAATAATATTTTTTTTCTTAAATATGCTTTATTAATCCCCCCAAGAAATAACAGTATAATCAACCACAATCAACACTATAAACAACAGTTCTACAAACTATGCAAAAATTTAAACTAAACCAACCATCCCCCTGACCCCCCCCCTCCCCTCCCCGAGCTCAGCAATCTCATGAAATAAATGCCAGGGGTGCCCTAGGAAAAAACTCATAGAAAAGAATAAAAAAGAAACACTCAGCTATTTAGAGAGGCCCAAACAAGGTCACTGACAACAAAGTGAATAGTGATTTCCATCTATAATGAGGCTACGTGTTTCTCAACAACCAAGGCTTGTAAAATCTCTTGATGCCATTCTCTATATGAGAGAATGGCATCATCTTGTCCAGTGACACAAAATAATATGTTTTGCTGTAATCAATATCAAAGTAATATGGTCCTTATGAGAATTTAACATCCCAGGAGGATGTAAAACCACTAAACAAACTTCCAGAGTAAAATAATCATTAAGGCCAAAAAGCAGATCTAAAGAATCCCTAATAGCAAATCAGAAGAAGAACTTTATCACAATCCCATGTGTCCCAATCCCAAACAAAATACATGTTTTAGGTGACCTTCAGTAAGATCACACCTGGAGCACACAGAAGAACCCAATTTATGAATTCTATACAATCTAAAGGGGGTCTAACATAAATTGGGAAGAATTTGAAGCTGAATTAAGTGATATTGATCACATTTATTATATTTGTAGAGATTGATTAAAATGGATTGCCACATGTTAGAATCATCCTGAAGACCCAGGGCTTGCTGCCAATAATAGCATATCCTGGAAGGGCTAAAAGGATCCAACGATTGAAAAAGGCCATATAACTTAGAAACCAGGTGGGACTGCAGCACCATGGACAAAAAAGCCTCAACCAATGAAGCCCCAACAGGTATGGCCACCAGCTCAAATAAAATGAAATAGCCTGAGTTAATTGAAGAAACTTCAAACTTTAAGAGCGGGCTAGCTGAAAAAGCTCCTGAAAAGAGGGAAAAGATATAATCTGGTAATTCTCAAAAAAAAGAGGTGAGAAAGGGAGCAAGAGAAACAATACAGAGAGGGGGTAGTGGGCAGACTGGATGGGCCAAGGGGTCCTTTTCTGCTGGCACATTTCTGTGTTTCTATGTTTCTATAACAGCGTCTCATAATGGAGGGCAAAAAGTAAATGAAATCGGGTGGTGAGATATCCAAATATTGGGGTTACCTAAAATAGGTTGAGTAAGGGCTTTGGTTGAAAGATCACCTAAATAAGAACTAAGCTGCCAGTGATCCTTTAATTACCAGAACACAGGCATGCATTTGAGTGCTGGGGGTAATTGGAATAGCTTAATATAGCGTAAACTACAAAGCTGAAAACCCAAAGCTTTGCATAAAGAGCATTCTATAATCAGCCAAATCAGACCACAAGAAACAGCTGGGTCAGCTCCATCGCAATGTTCCCACTGAAAAAATGTACTACCGTAGGGGGGCTCAAACTGTGCCACTAGACATCGGAATTGGAATGGGGATCGGAGCATGGTGTGCCAGCAGGTGCAGCTACAGAGCTGTGTCACCAGGAGCTGGGTAGAGGGTTTTCTTGTTGTTTTTGTTATTTTTAGTATATATTTTCTTTTAATTGTTTTATACCTCTCTGGCCTACTTTGATTGCTGCTGTCAAAGGATCTGAGGTACCCAATGGGAGGAGGAGGTTGTGGGGCTCCAAGGACTGAGGAAGAGCAATCAGGGCACAATGGCAGGAACACCCAAAACAGGAAGTGCCTTCTATTTGTTTATTCTAGGCCAGAGATGGCCTTTAGACTAGGATTTCCTTATTTGGAGTTGTGTGTTTAGGACAAACTGTGAGCACATAAGAACAATAGTGGGGCACAACAGGGCCAGGCAGGGAAGAACAGCAGTGTGCTCTGAGAAGGGTTGATTGTCTTGTGAGAGACCGGGGGTCAGCCCAAACCCACCCTCCCCATCCCTTCCTTCCCCGCCTTATCTCAATTTATAGTGAGGCATCTGCCTCCTGATTGGTGGGGGTGGACCTGCCTGCAAAAAAAACAACCTGGTTGTAAATATTGGGGTACTTAACATTGTTGTTTAAAATGGCTTTTCCTGAACTGTGCAACTAGATGCTACATATCCCCTCAAGCAACAACGGATTCTGAATTCAGGAACTACTACCTGGGTGCTGTGCTGTTTCTAGTTATTCACACAGATCAGCTTCTGCTCACATGCTAACTTGTACAATCAGAAAGGGAATGGCAACTCATGGAACATAATTGTATGCATGGTTGTACTTAAATAGATCACTAGTTTTTCCTTGAAGCAGGGGAATATCTAGTCAAGGGGATAGAGTGTGAATGCACTATTGAGAGAGAGGTGTTCTGTCAGTACTAAGCAGCAGGCTCAGGAGGGTAAAACTACGTACAGCTGGTAAGGTGCTAAACCATCTGGAAACACACATAGAGTAAAGTACAATATAGAAGCAATAGAGTTGGGGGAAAAATGGAGCAGCACAGGGGCTTGATTGGGACATGGTCACCAGCCAACAAGGGCAGGGGCATTTTTGGAAGGGTGGTAGGGTGTACTAGTTTTGGGTCAGCTATAATACTGTATATGGCATGGGGTGGAGGGCTGCATGGTGTACAGGCAGCTAGCACAACTAAGAGAAGAGTTTAGGTGGTTGAGATGGGCACTGGGCTGGACAGGGCAACAAGGGGTTATGGAAGGAAAAGGGGAGGATACGCTGAGGAAGCAAGATGGGATTGGGACATGGGATGGAATAACAGTGTAAATGGAAGGGGTGTAGGAACAAAATCATAAAGTGGCAGACATAGGCAGGAGGCAGAATGGAAGGACACAAGGGAGAATGCAAGCAGGGAGGGAGGATTGGGAAGAGCATAAGGGGGGTTTCTGGCAGCTCAAGTCAATGTAATGCAGGAGTGGGGTGCACAAGGGTAGCTTTTGAGAGCTTGGATGGAGGCAGTACAATACAAGAGAAAGACCAAGGAAAATGGCAGGAGATAAAGGACAGAGATACAATGCAAGGGAGACTGGGAAGGGATACGGAAGGCACCCCAGTCAGAGGGATACGGGCAGTGGGCATGGAGCACAGAAACAGGTTTGCACCAATAGCACCCCAAGATGGGTGTGAGAATAAAGAAAGTGGAGCTGAAGTGGGCACAGAGTCAGTAGGAGAAACAAACACAAAAGTAGGTTTGGGGGGAAGGGGAGCACCCCATTGTGAGAGTGCAAAGAGATTAGCAAAATAAATAAGGGCACAGGGGCATATTCACCACAGAAAGGGCAAACCCTCAAGGATGGGGACATAGTAAGCACAGCTAAAAATGGGCTCAAGCAGAACAGTCATGAGGGTATAGAGGGAAACATGATTAAGGTCAGCAAGGAAGGGCTAGAAACTGGAAAAACAGAGAAAAAGAAGCAGAAGGTAGTAGAAAAAGGGTCCTCCTTGTTGGGGACTCAATAATAAAAGGAATTCACTGGGGGAGCAGTGGGGACAAAGGTAATGCAATATGGTTTGAGTGCCTGCCAGGTATGATGGCAGTGGGGATCATTCACTATATCCCTTCCGGGGAAACATCAGGACAAAAAAACACACCTAGTGTTCCACCTAGGAACAAATGACCTGGCAGGAAGTAGCTTGCTGGAAGTGCAGGCAAGATTTGGAGCACTTGCTAGGTACTGCAGCAGCCTGGAGTTCAAGTCTGTGGCAGTTTCAGGGGCGCTCCCAGTACCAAGGGCTAGCACAGAGAGGAAACTAAGAATCAATGAATTTAATAAATGTCTGATGGGATGGTGTGTACAGATGGGGTATGGGTTAGTGGGAGACTGGGGTACAACATGGAGGGATGAGACCCTATTTGCCCAGATAGACTGTGCCTGAATAGGGAGGGTACAGCAGTGCTAAGAGACAAGTTAGTAGAATTCATTGAACAAAAATATAATTTAAACTAAATAGGGGGGATTGGAGACAAGTCCACACCACATGACAGGAGAAATGGGGAGCTACCAGCTCACCCAGAATGAGAGAAAAAGCCAGGAGAGAAGAAAGGGGAAGGTAACATGCACCAGGGGACACAGAAATGGGTCCAGTGAGTGGTGAGCCATGTACACCAATGCCAGGAGCCTAGGAGCAAAGATCCCAGACCTAACTTCGATCATGGCTGAGACAGACCTGAACACAGTGGGAATCACAGAGACATGGGGGTCATGATGGCCAGGACTGGGATATTGCAGTACAGAGGTATGCACTTTATAGGATGGACAGAGTGGGAAGGAGAGGGGGAGGGGTAGCACTATATGTGAAGGAACACATTAAGGTCACAGAATGGCCAGGTAGGAGGGGGAACTGAGGCTTTATGGGTATCTTTGGAAACAGGGAAGGGTGAAGTCATACGTACCAGGTGGTATACAGGCCACCAGCACAGAAGGATGAGGAAGACAAGGCAATGATGGAAGAGATCCAGAGGATGGCTAACAGAGGGGGAAGTGCTGCTGATGGGAGATTTCAATTTGCCAGATACAGAGTGGGGCATCCCATCAGCAGTATCCTTCAGCAGCAAAGATATAGTGGACTCCTTACAGAGAGCTCTCATGAAGCAGATGGTAAGAGAACCAACCAGGCAGGGGGTGATCTTGGATTTGATCCTTACAAATGGGGAATGAGTGGGAGGGATATCCATAGGAGAGAACCTTGGCACAAGCAACCACAGTACCATCTGATTCATGGTTAGAACAACTGCTGATGTTTGTC
This sequence comes from Neoceratodus forsteri, assembly GCA_016271365.2. Taxonomy (NCBI): domain Eukaryota; kingdom Metazoa; phylum Chordata; order Ceratodontiformes; family Ceratodontidae; genus Neoceratodus; species Neoceratodus forsteri. Next base: position 884,230,913 of record CM057459.1, read on the forward strand.
TGCCCCAAGTGAAGGTGCTAGATTTCAGGTAGGCAGACTTTAAAAAAATGGGGAAAGCATTCAGAAAGAGTTGGCCAGGGTGGAGGATCTTGGGGGGGGTGGAAGAAATATGGGCTACAATAAGAGAGGCAATAACACTGGTTATGTTTTTAATCTAAGCGTTATGTACTGTACTGTTTTGTTTGTGTGATGTATTGCTCTCTTGACGAGGTGCCTTTGTAAATGAGTCTTTGACTAAAAGGTCTGTAAACTGAAGATCTAATAAATAAACAATAGTGGAAGTCACTAGCCTCTGCATCAGGAGGGTAAATAAAAATAGGAAGAAGAGTAGGCCACTCTGGTACAATGGGGAGGTGGTGGAGAAGGTCAGGGCAAACAGAAAGGCATTCAGGAGGTATAAAACAACACAGAGGGAAGAGGATAGGGCTATCTACCAGGAGAAGCAAAGGGAAGCAGGTTTAGAGGTCAGGATGGCAAAGGCAAGAACAGAAGAGAGAATAGCCAACACAGTCAGGGAAGCAGACAAAACCTTCTTCCGGTATGTGAGTGAAAGGAGAAAGTTCAAGCAGGGGATAATCAGGCTGAAAAATAAAGAAGGGAGGTTGGTAGAAGATGACCAGGGGAAGGGGGAAGTACTCAACAGCTATTTCTGCTCAGTGTTCATGGTAGAGAAGGATGGAGAGGTTGGCAAACTCATGGAAAATGTGGGGGGTTGACTCCAGTCCATTCCAAGTGGAGGAGATCCTGAAGGAGTTAGAGAAGTTGAAGGTGGATAAGACAATGGGACCAGATGGGGTGCACTCCAGGGTACTGAAAGAGCTTAGCAAGGTGCTAGCAATGCCTCTGACTGGCATCTTCAACAGGTCCCTGGAGACAGGGGAGGTCCCAGTTGAGTGGAAGGGGGTGGATATGGTCCCCCTTCATAAGGGGGGGAACAAGGAGGAGGTAGGCAATTACAGATCAGTGAGCTTGACATCAGTGGTGGGCAAGCTCATGGAGACCCTGCTAAATAGGAGAATCACTAGCTACCTAAAGATCAATGACCTTCAGGACTGGTGGCAACATGGGTTCACTGGGAGAAGGTCATGTCAAACAAACTTGATTGAGTTCGCTGACTGGGTCACCAGGGTTCTGGATCAGAGGGGTCTATGGACATTGCATACCTAGACTTCAAGAAGGCATCTGATTCTGTGGCACACATGAGACTGCTGCACAAGCTGAGATGTCTGAGACTGGAGCCAGTAGTGGTCAGGTGGTTGCAGAACTAGCTGTAGGGCAGAAGGCAGAGGATAATTGTTAATGGGGTACCTTCAAAGGAGAGTATGATCACCAGTAGGTTGCCCCAGATGTTGGCGCTGGGGCCACTCCTCTTTAATATATTCATTGGGGACATAGCAGAGGGGCTGAAGGGAAGAGTGTGTCTGTTCGTGAATGACACTAACGTCTGTAATAGGTGAATACACCTGAGGGAATTGAAAGTATGCACAAGGATCTGAAGAAACTGGAGGGATGGTCCAAGGAATGACAATTGCCTTCAATACAAGGAAGTGCAAGATCATGCACTTCGGGAAAAAAAAAAAAAGGTGCCAAGTAAAGAATTGTGGGGGGGGGGGCATGCCCTAGAGGTTAATGAGCTGGAAAGGGAACTTGTTATAATCATTTCAAGGGACCTAAAGGTGGCAAGGCAGTGTGAGAAGGCGGTGGCAAGGGCCAACAGGATGATGGGTTGTATCAGTAGGGGAATAACTAGTAGGAAGAGAGAGATCATAATGCCCTTGTACAGGCAGCTTATCAGGTCACATCTTGAGAATGAGATCCAGTTCTGGAGACCATACCTCAAGAAGGATGCGAATAGAGTGGAACATGTCCAGGGGAGGGTGACAAAATCATGCAGGGCCTTAAGCAGTTAGCATACGTGGAGTGACTGAAGGAGCTAAACATGTACTCCCTGGAATGGAGGAGGTAGAGGGGGACATGGCTGAGACCTTCAAATACATCAAGGGTATAAACAAGGTGCCAATAGGAAACATCTTTCAGTTCAAGGGGCAAACGAGAACAAGGGGGCATGATGTGCAGATATTGGGGGGAAGGTTCTGAGGAAATGTTAGAAAGTTCTCTTTCACAGAGGGTGGTGGATAACTGGAACAGACTCCCAGAGGCGGTGGTAGGGGCAGAAACTGTGGGGGGCTTCAAGAGAGTGTGGGATAGATACAACAGCCTTTTAGATATGGGAGGGACACAATAGGAATTAGCAAAAGAACTAGCAGCTTGTTAGGCATACTGGGCAGACTGTGTGGGCCTGTTGGTTCTTCTCTGCCATCACTTTCCATGTTTCTATGTTTCATAGAAAGCACAGTAGTAAAGGAAAACTTTAGGGAGACAGGGGCCGCTCTACTGCTTCAGAATCATCAAATTAAATTAAGAATGGTGAACAGCCTTACCTCATCACAAAAAATCTGTAACTAAACTTTGCAAATGAGAAAACCAAGACTTGGGAAGAAAAAAAATTAATATGCCCAATGGGTGCAGTATACGTGGAAAAAGATTCATCTTTACAACACTTACCCATCCCCAGAGAGAGAGGTAAGGGTACCCACCTCTGCAAATCTGATTTAGGAGTAGTAACAAGGGAATGAAGGTTATTATTCACTAAGGCAATGGGACATCGAGATAGGCAGATTCACAAATAGGAAAGGGATCTAGGTTTCCATGACAAACCCTGGTAGAGAATATCTTGTTATAAGACCATATTATTAAGCAGCAAAACCATAGTTTTACTTAAACTAAGCTTGTAAGTAGAGACATCCAAAAAGCATTGTATCTTTGTCAATGCAGCAGTAAGGGAAGAATTGTTCTTTTTATATAAAATATTTTTGCCTGGAAGTTCAAACTCTGCATCCTATTGTTTAATTTACATCTCCTTTTCTTCAAAAAAAGTATCAGAACTTTGTCAATTTCCTTCCTGAGACAAGCCTGAAGAGCACATTCTAACAGGTACAACAAAATAATGTTTTTTTTCTCAGAGATTTTTTTCTGTTGACACTTCTAAAAGCAAGCTTGTGGAGGTCAAAATGCATCTCATGGTCAGCCCCCTGTGTTCAAGATTGATATCTTATAACTCCAAATAGCTTACTGCAATCATTTCAACAATATAATTAAATACAATTACAAACAAGGGATCCGAGTTTCACATAAAGATTCACATGCAGAAGCCAGAGGAGCATGAAAGAAAAGAAACAGCAAGAGAAAGAAGGAAAATAACAAAGAGAAATTGTGGGACCATTGGACTAGCCAACTCCTAGGTGCTACAAGAAAAATGTAATTGTGCAATCAGGCAGGCAAGAGACAGAGAAGTGGCAGAATAGGAAAGGACAAAACTGATCCTTGCTTATAACTCTCTCTGCATAACAAATGGGAAAGGGCCTGACCCAAACTTGTCAATTTTGCTGAGTTAATGAATCAAAAATGTGAAACTGGAGCTGGCCAACTCAAAAATTAATGCCGACATCAGAGACATCTCAGTGTGTGAAGGTGGCCAAGCAACAGACATCTGACACTGACAACCTAACCAATCATGTAATGGCCTCCATCCAAGACCAAGATCATACAATCAGACTGTTGTAGAATTGGGTGGAGGATATGAAGAATTGTGACTGCAGGAACAACCTTAGGCTGGTGTGCTTTCTGAAGGGCTTGGAGGGCCCTAATTACAATGAGTTCATACAGGCTGCCATCCCCAAGATCATGCACCACAAACGGCACAGCCCAATGGAAAACGATCACTCTCTTATGTTTCTTGCTCTGAAGCCAGCCTCGAAAGCCTTCCCATGTCCAATACTGGCCAGATTCCTTTCTATCCTGATAAGAAGTTGATAATGTGGCTAGCAAGAGAGAAACAAGACCTTTGGTGGCAGGACCATCGCATCCATATCATTTGCAGACTTTTCACCTGCCCTCTTAGAGCATCACAGGGCCTATGTAACAGTTTACAGGGCCTGTGCTGACTTGGGGCTCTTGTACTCCCTCCTGAACCCAGCGTATCTTGGTAAATGGGGTCTCCTATTCCCTTGACACTTTAGAGGCTACTGGGCAATATCTCTGCTCTAACTGGCCCCAGATCAACCTAGCCAAATTCCAGCCACAACCAGCAGTAAGAAGGCAGACAGATTGCCTGCAAGCCATGGACACAACTTCCACCCTCAATCACAATGGGAGCTGTTTAGATAGGCTGCCTTCTCTCACCCCACCAAGCTAAGATGATCAGTGGATTGTCCCTCCCAAGCAAAAATGAAAGAATAGCCACAACAAGTCTGGGGCAGGAAAAAAAAAGAGTGCTTCCCCAGACATCGATCCAGGAGTAGAAGCCAAACTGTGGACTCCAAGGCCTTCTTGAGATCCACTCCTGCAAGCCTCTGACACAATCACTTTGTTGTCCTGCAACAACAGCCCATAAGTGAGGTCTTGCTGAGTCTACTCAGCCCATACAAAGTGGTTGTACCTGCTCATTCATTATCAAAAGTTAATTTCTGGACTGAAGCCACAACTGCAACATGCTTACTGGAAAACGATTCCACTAGTGCCAAACAGCCCATGGACTGACCTTCTGATGCTGAGTGTTTGTCTGCCATTACCACCTAAACTGCAAGAATGGACTAAAATGTGATTGGTTGCTTTTTAATTTTTCTTCCTTCTATGGCTTAATGTAATTTCCCTTTCAGATTGGTGTTCATATTCCCCTAAAGGAGGATTCCACATTTCCCATGCCCTATCAGGACCACCCCAAGCAATTAAGATGTCATGGCCTTAAAAGGGTGCCACAGACAGGTGGTGTGGAAACATTACAAGGCAATTAGAGAAATAGCCCCTTTTACTCCACCTAGCTTCTTACATGTGCACCACATCTAGAGCATGTGTTAAGGGCCTTTTTTTTGTTCTAATACTATCAATTTACTATGTGAAAGTCTTGGCCCACAACCACCACCCTCAACTTGGCCCTTAACTGCCTGACACATGAAACCAGCTAACCCTCCTATCCCTCTTGTTACTTCTTGCTGCTGTCAACCTTGACATACTCACTCCCTTGGCTGGGAACGACTTGAATGAACAGTGAGCTTACGTCTCAGAGAAAATTACTCCATCTTCAGAGTTGGGCCAGGGCTTTGGATACTTATATGACTGAAGAAAATGGAATAAAGCAAATTATCATGCTCAACAGGGGGAAAATTAATGCAATAAATTAAGACACATCCAAAATAATTTTAGGTACACGATGTAGTACACTCCCAATAGATTGCATAAAATAAAAGTGAAGGTAGGCCCTATCTGTCCTAAGTGCAAAACTGAGAGGGCATCTATATTCACATGGCCCTGATGTGACCAGCAATCAGAAATTTCTGGTCGGTAATCCACCAAATCATGCAGCAGGTTACAGAAATATTGTTGCCCTTCTCATCATTTGAGTTGCTACTTGGTATGGGGTCCCCCTTGTCAGGAGGTCTAAACCCTCACTCTAAGGTTCTTGGCAATAATGGCAATGCAAGGAATCACAAACACCTTGCATAAGAGTAATAAATCTTGTTTATTACTAACAAAAGGAAAATCACAGTTGCCCTAAGCAGCTCTTACCATTAGGAACTGGGAGCCAATGCTATGCGTTCCCTATTCCTCGAGGAGTGTAGAAATCTCAGGGTCTCCGAGGTAAAAGAAGTAATGTCTTATATTATATACCTAAGATAATTACCATAGTTACTGTAAGATACAAACATTTCTCGTTACAGAGATGAGCCCTATTGGCAAAATTAGAGGTGGCTCCACAGTCCTAGATAACATTATACAATTTTGTTATAATCATCACTTTGTGGAAACAAAGAAAGTACAGTTAGTGTACATAGCCGTGTAGCAATACAAATCATCAGAAGATGGCAATGTCGATTCATATATCAATATACTACAAGGACACAAGTGTCTCAACATCTTTTAAACAAGAAATGCATGTGTGTGTTAGAAAGTAAAGTGTGTAGCAATCATGTGCATACATATCCTGACATCTACTCTTGTACGGTAGATGTCCTTAGCCCTATATGTTAGTATAACATATACATAAATGCTAGCTGTCTACGGTGTACCTCTGGGGTGTCAGTTAGGGTGCAGGGACCTTGTGTAACATTTCTCACTTGTTGCCTCAGAAGGGACAACACAAACAAAAGTAGGGAAGTGGAGACAGAGCAGGTGTCATTTACAGACCCGACGCATGAGCCTTGTAAAGGAACTTGAGCTGCTCACAGTGTAGGCGGAGTGTGTGCAAGAGGCAGCAAAGCATAATGATAAGAAAAAATTCTCAAAGATGCTTGTATAATAACAAAACTTTTAAAGTTAATTAATCAAAGTATTAGTAAGTGCACTTTTAAAATCACCATCATTAATAAGATCATACATTGCTTCATTTGCTTTGGTCATATTATTGCTGATGTGGATGAGGTGTGTGTCTTTCCTGTCTAAAAGTGACTTCAGTGTTAAAGTCAGCGTATCAATATGTACATTAAAGCTTAATACTCTGAAAGAGTAAGAAGATAATCAGGGTCACCATCAATGCTATCTGGTTCCACAAGGGTAACGGGTGGTAACTGTGTGCCCAATAATAGCTGTCTGGTGAGGTATGAAACAGAAATTGGGTTGAGTAATAACACATAATTGAGTTCCATAAGTAAATTGCTTAAAGTTAGTTACCACACAAAATTCACCATCTGAATTATATTGCATTTTCACAGTACGCTGTCTCCATTTTTGTAGTTGTACTGGGCAAGTGTAAGTGTGGTTGGAAATCTGTGTTGACAGCCGATGAACCTCCTTCTGGTAAGACTGGTACAATTGAGAAGCATCTGGAGAAGGTGCTGAGTCCTGGTATTCTATGCCATTGGTGGTGGTGTCATCGTCCATGGAAAAGGACCAATCGATACTGTCTGGGGAATATCCACATACAGGTTTAATAACATCAAATACGTCACATCGACACAAATAAATATACCCTTTCTTAGCACAACAGTTCGTGTGTGGTGAGACCCATGCGTCCAGAAGAGGATGAAAAACCAGAAGAGGTGGCAAGTCGTGGTGTTCTCTGTAGATGTCTTCATCTAGGTGCCCGATGGAGTGTATGGATGTTAGTTTATGAAATATAGCTGTATTGGGATCAAAACGTGGTAAAGAAACAGTAAAAGACACAAACATAGTATCCTTAATGGAACATTTCTTAGAAGTAAAGCAAGGACCAGTAATAGGGTGTCTGGTCACAAATCCCAAATTTCTAGCAGTAGAAAAAGGAATAGAAACAGACTGTAACATACACATGGCAACCCAGTTAGGGGATTTGCAGTGGGGGCAGTATCATTTAGAGATATGTCTATCATGTATGATATCAGGGATTCTTCTGGATTCCAAATCACGGAAGAGATTGTTGATGGTAGTGATAATATATGACACATAGGCAGAGAATAATATTTTACAGGCAATGTATTGCTTATCTGCCTCCTTATTGTTCTGTGCAATAAGGGCATTACTCTTTACTTTAGAATCTGTAAATGCCTTAACAATGTTGTGCATATTATATACAGTGTATCTTTCTTCCTGAATAGGGCCATCCACACAATGCAATAATGGAGGTATGATGTCATTGATCATACCAGCTTCAAACTTCTGTGAATGTGCTTTGATAGTAGTAATCTATGCTTTATTCCAGAAAGACATTGTAGTACCACAGAGACCAGTAAGGGTGCTTGTGGCCCCAGTGACATCTGATGTGTTATGTGTATTTCTTTTCTGACTTTGTGACTCATCATTCTGCAAAGTAGGTTTTATCCTAAAATTGCCTCTATGCTGAGTGATATGTTCCCTGGCAATAGGGTCTTGACTACAAATTTGAAAAGCTGCTAAGCTATCAAGTAACTAAGTACTATAAAACAACAATGTATTAGTAGTATGACACATACAAAATTCTTTAATGTTCCAGTAAGTCAGGTTAAACAAAACAGGTATATGCATGTACTGTAAGTTGTTAATAAGTGAGCCAGGTAGAGCAGTGGCTGAGAGACCACTATGAGGACCGGGGTTTTGTTTCGGACATTCTGAAAGTTTTTTTCTCAGTGGGGGGGGGACACAGATAAATACATGACAGCTGAGGCCATGTTGTGTATGGCAAAAAAAATCCTGTCAGATTCCTTAGAAAGTGTATTACAATATGAAGGGTCAATTAAGGCAATAATATTATATAAACCTGAATGTCTAAGAGAGGTTTAGGGATCCCCTTTAGGGACAATTTTGCATTGGGTCATCCATGGAATGTTCCCTTGGAGAGTTTGGCCATGGGGAGTATTTGGCCTTGAGACTTGGTTTGCCATTCAATTTGTAGGGTAGATTTATCAGGAGCAACAACCAGGGCAGTGAGGTTGGCATCTGAACCTTCCTGAACTGCAGTCAAATTGTCAGGAATATTGATGGAGACTCCCTCTGGGGTAGTTGCAGGTGGACCAGGATGTGGAAGGATTTGTTTTACCATGCCTTGGATGCAGGGGATTACTCCTGAGATAAGGAAAAAATGGAACAAGATAGCCATCTTGTTAGTGTAACTGAAAAGGAAAATCTGCCAGTCAATTTGTTGTTTTGCATGAGTCTAATTTGATAGACTGTTGGACTGAGCTTGTTGACAATTGGGTAGGGTCCTTCCCACTTGTTGGAGAAAGAGTATGTTGGATGCACAAATCTGAGAACCATTACCATATCTCCATCTTGCTAATCCACTTCTTTTGCGTGTTTGTCAAACTGAATTTTGGACTGTTGCTGGGCCTTGCCCATGCAGTTTGACGCATACAAATGAGTGTGTATTAGATCTTTTATCAACTTTTCCACATATTGATCCACAGAGACATGATCTGTGGTGGGAGAGTGCAGGTCAAACAACAAGTGTTCAGGTAATCTCATACTTCTGCCAGTCATCACCTCAACTGAGTGGTGGCTGAGAGTGTGCCCCTAATTTCCATAAGGAGCAATGGTAGTAGGGAATCCCAATCCTTGGGATTGTCCTCAATAAATTTGGAAAGCATTTGTTTAATCCATCTGTTGGCCCTCTCTGCTTGAACTGATGATTGTGGGTGGTACGGTATGTGGAACTTTATGTGAACTCCAAAGAATTCAAAGGCTTCTTTCGTCAACTCACCTGTAAAACTGGTTCCTTTGTTGGAGTCCACCTTAAAAGGTAGGCCCCACCTGGAGACAATCTGTTACACCAGGATTTTGGCAGTGGCTTTAGCAGTGCATGTCTTGGTGGGGATAGCTTCAACTTACTTAGAAAAGTGATCAGTTACCACAAGGGCATATTTGTTATTTCTACTGGTATTGGTGAGATGACCAATGAAATCGATCTGTAAAGCATGCCAAGATCCAGAATGCCTTTGTGGTAGTAACTTGGCATTTCTTTTGGTAGGGATGGAGTTGTTTTATGCACCAAATAAGACAGTTATCTATGTACTGCTTGACATCCTTGGTGATACCAGGCCACCATGCAGTGGTCTTGAGCCTCTAAAGTGTGTTTTCCACTACCTGATGTCCACCAGTGCGGGTGTCATGCACCTGGTGAAAAAATTCAGACCTAAGATGATGAGGAACCACCCACAATTTTGTGGTGCTGTCATCTGGTTAGTACCAGATGAGCTTGTCTTCCAGGGACAAGTGTAACTTACCTTAATGCCTTCAGCATGGGTTATGGACAGGTAGATTCTTCTCAGTGCCATTGTCCAGAAATCTGAACACATCCTAAAGTTCAGAGTTAGCATGCTGGGCTTCTGTCAAATCCAAGGGGAGAAGGGTTCAGGTTTCTTCCTAATGGCTGCAATGTGCACAGCCACTCTGGCTTCTGGATGGTCCATCATCCAGATGTCCCCCCCCGGGACCCTTCCTTAGTAAGGTTGTTAGCTGTGTCATTGAAGGCATGACAGGGGTCATGTATGGAGTGGGCCTTAACCTTTTGTACATAGAGTGTGTGTGCAAATTTCTGTGCCAGTGAATGCATGTATATTACCAGTTCCTTGTGTTTCACTGGGGTGCCATCAGAAGAGGTAAAGGAGTTCTTCTGCCAGAAAGGGAGATATTCTGTAAGAGAACAACAAACCCAGTTAGAATCTGTAAGAATGATGGTATCCCCGGTTCCATGTTGGATAAACTCGAGGGCACATGCCACCGCTGCCATCTTTACATACTGTGATGATGTTACACTGAAATGTTTGGAAATGTTAACAGTGTTACCAAAAGGGTAAATCATGAATATATCCATTCCTGCTATCTGTTCTCCCTGATAATAGGAGGTTGATCTGTTTGTGAAAACATGACACAATGAGGGGTTCTCAAGTAATTGTGGTGTAGCAGGAAGGAAAGGGCATGGATCTGGTAGATCAGGTGGCTGCAATGTGCAGTCATGTGGTTCTCCTTGGAAAAGGAGGCTATGTGCCAGCATGGATAGCATTTTGGTTGGGTGAACCTTGATGTCACTGTCCTGGAGAAGGAGGGACCAGTGCATCAGTCTGGTATTAGAGACTGATCCATCCTTTAATCTGTCTGAGATTAGGAAGGCTGTAGGGTTGTGGTTTGTATTGATGATCAGAGGGGAATACCCAATGTTATACAAAAAGTGCTTGACAGCCCAGTAGGTAGCCAGAAGGTTTCTTTCACAAAGGCTGTACTTCTGTTCCACTGGGGTCAAGAGCTATGATGCATATGCAGTGGGTCATAGGGTGCCATGTACCTTCTGGGCCAACACTGCAGACATTGCAATGACAGAGCTGGCAGATTCCATATGGAATGGCAAGGCTGGATTGGGGTTGACCAAAGCTGGAGCTGAGGCCAGGGCCTGCTTCATTAACATCATAGCTTGGGAATGCATGGGGCCCCAAGTCAAGGAAACATCCTTTTTCAGTAGTTCATACAGAGGGGTGGACTTCTGAGCAAAATCACGAATAAAATCTCTGGAATAATTTACCATACATAGAAGTCTTCTAAGGGTGGCCACACTGGTGGGGAGTGGCAAATCCTGTAATCCCTGTATCTTCTTCCAGGTAGGGCTTCTGCCTCTGTCTGTTATCCTCAGGTCAAGAAAGAGTACCTCTTTATGGCTCAATTGTGCTTTTGCTGGGTTACATTTGAGCCCTGAACTATGAATGAGGGTCAGCAATTTATCCAAGATGTGCAGATGTTGCTTCTTTGTGGCATGTCGCCAACAACAGATCGTCCACATACTGTAAGAGGCACTGGGGTGTAAAGAAGCCCTCAAGAGCATCCATCATGTGCAGATGGAATAGGAAGGGGCTGTTATGGATCCCCTGTGGTAAGTAGGTCCACGTGTACTGCCTACCATCAAAGATGAAGACAAACTTATATTGACTCTTGGGGGTCAATGGTAATGACCAGAAACCATTGGAAATGTCCAGAGCACTTAACCATTGTTGGTCAGGGGTCAGTAGTTGTGGCACAACTTGGGGTGACCTGGTTTAGTCTCCTGTAGTCAATTGTAAGTCTCCATGCACCCATGTTTTTTTTTTCACAGGCCACACTGGGGAATTCACAGTAGAAACACATGTCCTGATTATGCCTTGCTTGAGAAGTGATTTGATTGTTCCCCTAAGAGGAGGCAAGGCCTCAGATGGAAAAGGGTATTGCCTTTGCCTCTCATGGGCTGGGCCTGTCACCTCAATGACAGTATGCATCTTGTCACAGTCATACTTGTCGGTGGCAAATGCCTCCAGATGCCTTTGTAGGATGGAAAGGAGCTTTGGGAAAAGCTTGTGGTTCTTAAACAAATCTATGACGTCATATGCTTTGTCATTGGTGGCTATTGTTGCAACCACATGACAGTCAGAAATCATGACAGTGTGGTACTGTCCCTAAATCTGTATCAACAACATGTTGGCCGGGTCTACAAGACAGCTGTGTGGTGTCAAGAAGTCAATTCTGATAATACTAAGGTGATCATGCAGTACCATCAGCTGAAAGGAATGATACACCTTCAGGTGTCCCAGTGTCACAGGTAGTGGCAGGGAGCAGTACGCAGGTAGTCTAGGTCTGTCTATGCCAGACATATTGGTCTTCTGTTCAGTGGACCAGAGTGATGTGGCTGGATTGTCATCATGAAATACAGACACTGCTGCACCTGTATCCAGCAATACTGTAAGTAGGCGACCCTAGACCTCGGCCTTTGTACAGAGCCTTCCATTTGTATCCAAGACTTGCTTGTTTACAATATGGACTGGGGCCTGTAATTGTTAATCTATACTAGCAGGGGCATGGGGAAGCTCTTGGAAGAGCTTTTGGGCCTGGTTCCTGCGAATCATATCACCATGCTGTACTGATGTTATATAGGGAGCTGTTTCCAGTTTCAGGCCTGTAGAGGCCTGAGAGCCTGGGTTTCTGGTATCCCCACAGCCTGTGGAGGCCTACCCTCTCAGTTGTACTGCAGCAAGTGCCCGAACTGGGACAGCATCTGGTACGGAGTGCACTTGTCCAAGAAGGTCTTGGAGGCTTCGGTTCTCATTGTCTATTTCCCTATACGAAGGGCCTGATCTCTGTCGTTTACCCTTATTATTTTTCTAGTGTTTCTTGTTTTTGTGGTAGTTACAGTTGCTACCCCAGGATTGTTGTCAGCCTGCTGGGGTTGTTGGTTATCTGTGGGAAGGGGCTGTTTCTCTTGGGCCTGCCCTCCACCTTGTAGTGCATTGTGGTCTCCGAGATGGATTCCACGGTGGCTACCTTCTTGAAGCTGGAGCTTGAATCACAGATGAAGAGTTGATAAACTCTCTCCATTTTCCAAAGAATGTCAGCAAACTTCTCTATGGTGGGATGAGTGGTTGGCTCTACGTTCTCTCACACTGCAGGGATCATGTTCAGAAGGAACAAGATCTTGTACTCAATAAGGTCCATGTCCACAGCCTCTCCTACAAGATTCTTTCCTGCTCAGTAGGCTATCCAAAGCCTCTGGTGGAAGGTCACTGGACTTTCCTTTGCATTCTGTTTCACAGGGTATGCAAGTATCATTCCTACCACACCTGGGTTATGGTTAGTAATGAGTTCAGCTGCAACTTCATCAAAGGTGGCTTGGCTATCCTGTCAGATAGCATCGAGGAGTTTCACCCATAGGCCAGGATCCATGGTCTGATGTAGAATCTGGACTTGGTAGTCTGCAGTAAGACTAAGCATTTTGCAGTTAGGAGGCACCTTTTTCAAATGGCAACTGAGGTTATCGGACAGGCTCATCCAACCAATGCTATCAGCTATCTGCTGAACAGAGTGGGCCATTTGTAGGGGATTGCTGGAATGATCATTTGGTGGTAGATTGTCTTGGACACCCTGCAGAGTTGCTTGAGCTGCAGCTTCAGCCACAGTCCAGACCATTCCTTCTCAAGTTGCAATCTCCTGTAGCAACTGCTTAATCTGCATTCTGAGGATCCGTTTGCTTCTCTCGGGAAGGGTCACAGTGCCTAAGGCGTTATCAAGTCATTTGTTCTATCTCTTCCCTATCATCCACAGAAATAATGGTGATCAGTGGTGCCATTGGGACTAGGCCTGAGCCTTCTCCCTCACTATCATGGGGGTCACCATGTTGGCATCACCCATGATGGTCATCATGCCGTCGATGATGTAGGGACATGGTGTCATATGATGGGGTCTGCCATTTTGTGGATGGTGGGGTGGGGTCACTGGGCCATAGTAGGGGCGTGACTGTGCATTGTACTGAGAAATGTCATCATCTGACTCCTCCTTTTCAGATGACAGTGTCAGGATAGGGGCTATGCCACCCATTGCCTTGAAATGACCAGCTAGTACCTCTCGCTGATGATGCAGTTTTGCCATTTTACATTCACATTCATCATTACTAGCTTTTGTAGCATTGTGATCCACATCATTCTGTAACTGTTTCTGTAGCACTCTATACACGGCACTCAATTCACGATTGTCCCTAATAGCTACACTTAAATCATTGTGTACCTGGTTTGTCTCATCCTGGAGTTCTCCTAACTCCTCACGGATCTGGTCATTAGTTCTGCTTAAGAAATCATTCATTTGCAATGCCTGACTCTTATCCTGTCTCAAACTTTAACATTCCTGCTACAACATACAAAGTTCCTGCTCATTTTCCTGAACAGAATGATGCAAAAGTAAATCATTTTCATTCCACAGAGTTTAAAACTCAGACTCCAAATCTGGCTTTTGTTTCAAACATTCAGTTTCCCACAGTCCCACCTCCTGCTTGAGAGATGAGACCTGCAGATCAAGGGTTTGAAACCTTGCTTCAGAGGCTTGTAGAGCAGTGTAGAAAGCTGAGACCAACAGGCCTTTACCATCAAGCTTTCTGGCTGTTTGTCTTGTCTCTGAGTACTGGGTTGAAATCCCCAGTATGGGGTTGTCAGATTGACTTGCATCCAATGCAAAGTCAGCCCATCCTCCATGGGAGGCAAGGAAGTTCGAGACATTGAGTCTCAAGTCTGCACAGATATTTGGTACGGTAGCCATGTAGTGGGAGGGAACATAAAATGAAACTGTGAAAAGGCACCATGCTGTGTATCAATCCACAACAGGTGCTGTAATTCACAGGCGGGCTACTGTGCACTTGTAAACTTACAATTCAAAACTGCTGTGAGGTGTGATGAGTCGGCATCAACCACACCAAGTAAGCAGCCAGACTTTGCAAGTAGTTACAAAGTGGGTGAAAAACGGGAGAGGTGATGTGGGTGTGCACACCTTCTATCCCAGTTAGGAAAGAAGTAGCAGCAAGTAAAAACTTTGCAAATACCAAATATTGCCTGCACGCGGTCACCAATTGTCAGGAGGTCTAAACTCTCACTCTCAGGGTCTTGGCAATAATGAAAATGCAAGGAATCACAAACACGTTGCATAAGAGTAATAAATCTTGTATATTACTAACAAAAGGAAAATCACAGTTGCCCTAAGCAGCTCTTACCATTAGGAACTGGGAGCCGATGCTATGTTTTCCCTATACCTGAAGGAGTGTAGAAATCTCTGGGTCTCTGAGGTAGAAGATGTAATGTCTTACATTATATACCTACGATAATTACCATAGTTACTGTAAGATAGAAACATTTCTCGTTAAAGAGATGAGCCTTATTGGCTAAATTAGAGGTGGCTCCACAGTCCTAAATAACATTATACAGTTTGTTATAGTCATCACTTTGTGGAAACAAAGAAAGTACCGTTCATGTACATAACCATGTAGTAATACAAATCATCAGAAGATGGCAATCCCGACTCATATATCAGAATACTACAAGGACACAAGTGTCCTAACATCTTGTAAGCAAGAAATACATGTGTGTATTAGAATACAAAGCATGTAGCAATCATGTGCATACATATCCTGACATCTACTGTTGTACGGTAGATGTCCTTAGCCCTACGTGTTAGTATAACATATACATAAATGCTAGCTGTGATGTATCTCTGAGGTATCAATTAGGGTGTCGAGACTTTGTGTAACACCCTCAATAATCTTTGGTGAATACCACAAATGGGGTCTAGCATTAGCCAATGCTAAAAAAAGACTGTACTTAACTGGATGAGCATAGGAGCTCCCACTACAGCACAATGTATCAATAACCTGCTGAACTGTAGACAGATAGAAAAACCTCAGTACAGAACAAATGATCAAATCAAGTGTTTGAGAACATCTGGCAGTCTGTCCTAAAGGCCAAGGATGTGGAGCTTTCTTCTGTATAACAATGACATCATGCAGCATTCTTTGCCTCATTTGTTATAAACCAGGTTGTGCCTGAAAATATTCTGCCCGGTTCTGCATACCATAAGACAGATATATGTTTCATGAATTTGCATTGGGAGATGAATCACTGCAATAAGGAAGTAGCATAGGCTTGCCCCCACTCCCATCCACTCCCACCATTCAGGGACTCCCAGGGAATGGAGATAGTCACATATTGGAGTCTGGGGATTTGGAGAACCTTGGACTTTGACCATCTACACTCTCATATCTGAGAAATGTTTACTATAGCTACAGTCATAACTATTGTTTTTTTTTTTTTTTAATTTATGTTCATTAATTTTTCCATAAACCTACAACAATATGCTGCAATTCATATACATAATTCAAAAAATACATTACTGAACCAGTAGAATCAGGTTACATTGTCAAATACTACAAATGTTAAAGATTTACAGATTATGAAACCAAATCATCCCTCTTAGATATCATATGCCTCACACATCTACACCACAGAGCCTCACATTTAGAGATGCTGTGTTGCAGATGGGATGTAAGTTTATCTATGTTGTAAATTTCAATCAGTAAGTCCAGCCATAGTTGTATTAAAGGGGGATCCTCAGATAACCATAATTTTGTTATTGCCCTTTTACTTAAAAAATACAAATATATAGCAAATTCTAGATACAGTATGTGGCTGCCTGTGTCCTTCAGGCATGTCTAGGAAAAGAATCACTTGTGTGGTATGGTGTAGGTGAAGTAGAATATATTCCTCAGTTCTTGCTGCAGATTCTTCCAAAAATAACTCTAACATTTGGCAGAACCAGAAAATATGAGCATGTGCTGCTTTGGGTTCCTCACATTTCTCCAACAAGTGGAGCCAAATATGGGAGACAGATTTTTCTTGTTGAGTGGGTGTATAGAAATATCTGTTAAAACATTTCCAGGAGTATTCCTATCAGATGAGGGAGGAAGTAGGTCTGTGGATGTATGTAAGGTACTGGTCCCAGGGACAACTAAGTATTTCAGTACCAAGGTCATTTTGCCATATTACTCTAGGGTACCCCAAAGACATTCCTTCTAATTCCATCAGGGCATAGTACAGCTGAGAAATAAGGGAATAAAATGTAGCTCCCTCTAAGGTATGAAGGACCATTGAAACAAAAGTTTGGATGTCTTGTCCCTTTGGATACCTGGCCTATTGTTTCAGGATAAAGCTTTGAACCTGTACATATCTAATGTGATCAGTAGGTCTCCAGGGTATTTATTTTTGTGCATCTGGAAATCTGAAAATTCTGACCCCTTCATAGCATATGTTAGTAAGCAAAAACCTAATCACGCCATCAACTTGTAGGAAGAGTCAATCGTGGCAGGTAAAAATTCAGAATTATAGGTCAGGGGGACAAGAAGATAATGAAAAGGTAAGAATGAGGGGTGTGCTAAAGTAATATGCCATGCTTTTAGTGAGGTGGCCATATAGTAATTCTCCAGCTGCAAATTATGTGACACAAAGCAACGTTGTAGTACTTACTGCGTAACTGGGGTTAAATGTTCTCTGTCATTTCAATAGTCTTCCATAGGGCCCTATATCCAGGAGAAAGCCAGTAAAGGACAGTTTGGACTGTGCAGCCATTTGGTACTGTTCCAGATGTGGAAGAAACAACCCTACTTTAGCTTTCAGAAGTTGTACAGTAGAACATTTTATTCTCTGCATTTTGCCCTCCCATACAAAGTGCAATATTATTTTATCCCATAAATGCACCTGTGGCTTCTGCAAGGGGACAGGCAAGGTTTGCGCTAGATACAGAACCCTAGGAAGAATATTCATATGTATACATTCAATTTTATGGATAAGAGGGAGATTAATAGTTTGCCATCTATCTAAATCTGATTGAAAGATATGGGTGAGTGGGGAACAGTTCCTCCTATACAATTGTGCTAAATCTTTGGTAATGAAAATGCCTAAATAAATAAAGAAATTCATACCCCATTAAATGGGAATATATTCCTGATTTGTGAACTGGGTTGATATGAAAAGTGGAGCACTTCAGTCTTGGTTGTATTTATCTTATAGCCTGCACAACTGCCAAAAGTAATTAAGAGGTTCCAGAGAGGGAGTAAAGACTGGCCCGACAGTATAAGGTACATCCACAAGTCAAATGCATAAAGCACATGGTTCTGCTGTCTGCCCCCAAAGTTATTACCTGCACATCAGGGGTCTACTTAGAGCCTCTGCTAATGGCTACAAATATTTAGCAAAAACTAGGAGTGACAGGGGACACCCCTGTCTGGTGGTCTGTGCAGGGAGAATGAGGGGTGAATTTGCCCATTTATCTTGACATAAGCTTGCGGGGGCCCCATACAGACCATGCAAGACAGTTACAAATTCAGGAGGGAATCCCATACTCTGTAAAACAGTAAGCAGAAAGGGCCATGCTACCCAGCAAAAGGCCTTCTCTGCATCTAAACTAAGTAATAAAAATGTAGTTTTTGACTGGGTGGCATGGTGGAGAATATGGAAGGTTCACTTAGCATAATCTTGTATCTGCCATGCCCTGACAAACCCCATTTGGTCCTGCTTTATTACAATTGGTAAAATGTTATCAAGTCTTATTTCTACAAAAGATGAGAAGATTTTACAATCTGTGTTCAGGATCGAGATAGATTTGTAAGATTAGTTCTTGCATTTGGCATGGCACTTAGATTGACATCTAGAACATTCATCCAGTGTCTGTTAACCTCATTTGTAAAATGGTGGTTAATGTTGTTATGATTTTAATACTCCATAAAGTTCTGAATTTCATTCTTTGAGCCATGCCAGACACAGAGAATAACATCAATAAATCAATACCATAATGCCAAGTTGTAGTATGGTTAACAGTGGCATTGTAAATATGATTTTTTTCCCAATGTCTCATATGCACATTGGCATTGGAGGGGGTAAATGCTTCCACCATGGCTGTGTCACATTTCCAAAGGAAAAATTCCTTATTGAAGATGAAATCATTATGTGTAAGGGCAAATTCAAGTGCATTCTTTAAGAAACGTGTATGGGTTGGCTCACACTTACTGTTTAAGAGGAGTTCTGCTGCTTCTAAGCCTTTAGAGTGGGGGATGATTGCATATAAGCTACTTACATCTGTAGTAAGCCATGCATATTCTTCCTTCCATGTGAACCCCTTCAGCTTGATTAATAGGTCCATCATTTCCTATATGTGGAATCTCAAACTCAGAACAGCAGGTTGCCAAACATGATCCAAGAAAATTTACAAATCTGGGGTAAGGCATTCCACACCCAAAACTATGGGTCTACCTGGTGGGTGTGTCCTGTTTTTATGAATTGTTGGCAGTATATAAAATGTCTGAATTGTTGGATATTCTGTTCTATGAAAACCTACTTTCTCTGATGTAAACCACCCCTAGAGAGGCTTCTCTCTAGGAATTCAAACAACTGTGACCGAAACACATTAGTAGGTTTACGACGTAAACATTCATAATTGTCTGCCACATTCAGTAAATCATTTACTGTATTCATACAAACAGATTCATTCATAAAAATGATATTTACCACCATTATCCAAGGGCTTTATGACTACCCATTTGAGGTCCTGTAATTCTTGGAGAGATTTTTTTTTTGAAGTGGCAGGTTAAATCTATTATGTGGGTTATCTTTTAACAGAAGTTTGTTCACCCCTTGATCTATCAGTTTTTCAAAGGTTCCTATGACTGTGTGAGAGCCATGTGGAGGACAAACCATTGATTGTGCCTTAAATTCCATTGTTTGAGGGTAATCAGTGAAATGTGTAGTAAGTCCAGAGTCTAGTAATTCTTCTAGGTCCACTTGATTAATTCAATCCAGTTTGTTGCTAGCAACCACAATCTGAACATCAGTAAGTTCCAGTGGCAGAAATGAAATCTTTTTCACACATTACAGTACTTCTCGTGGAAATCTGCCCTTTCATTGTGTCTGTTAAACTGGATATTGTAGGAAATACAAAATCTTGGTTCGAAGCAGGATTCTGTTTTCTACTCTCCACATAACCCATAGTTGGCTCAACTTCAATGTCATGCTTTTGTGATTCAAAATGCTAACGTAGCTTGAACTTTTGTATAAACTTGAAAATGTCCACATTTATTTCAAACAGGTCCTCTGTCGGAGTAGGGACAAATGTCAGTCTTTATACAGCAGTCTTTCTTATTCCTTTGTGAGATTTATATTGTTAGTTTGATTAATGCAATGAAATTCTCAGATAATTTTTCTAGAGGTTTGAATTTGTGTTTCCCCTTGCCCTGTTTCGTTTATTTGGTCCACATTTTGAGTGATTTGTTGCCTTTTTTGTTGTTTCTGATTTTTCCTCTTCTCTAAAAAAAAACACTGTTTTGGGGTGAGATATTTGTTGAAGATTCAGTGTCTGTTTCAGTTGTTCTGTTATTAACTTCAAACTGAACCACTGGTCTCAGATTGGGAACATCTCCAATTGTGATTGTTGTTTGTTTTCTATTTTATTTATTTAATTCATATATCAGATTTACAAACCTTTCCTGTCTCTGATGGCTGAAATCTGTCTGTGTTCCCAGCTGAATACTTCCCCATCCTCATTTTTAACAGCATATTTTGGGAGCTTATATTTTTATGCCTGAAAAGTTTTCTCATGTTTAGATGTACTTGTTAATATAAGATCTGTTGAAAGATTCAAAGTCAGGGTCCTCCTGAAATTCCTCAATGCTTTATTGTAGTTCACCAATTTCAATATTTACTTTGGCGTGAAGTCTAGTGTCTCTTTTTATTACAACCTGAATAAGTTTAGCTGAGCATTCTATTCGAGCTCCCCCCCACTCCTGTTTAAATTATAGGTCATTATCAGATAAGTCACAGGTTCAGAGTTTGTCAATCTGAAGTTCCCTAGGTGACCAGCCTTGTGCTAAATATTTTTCAAGCACACTTTTGTTGTAGAAGTAGTTGAGTTCAAACACTTTAAGTGTACCTGGTCTTTCAAATAAACTAATCTATTCATCCTTGACAATATCTAGAGTACCCTCATCAGGAAACATGACTTTTGTGTCTCTATCTCTCTCCGTTTAATGAATGCTTTGGCACCCTGAATGCAGTGAAGGTCCTAATCTCCTGTCTCTGAATTAGATGCCCCTGGTGATGCTGTATTACTCATGATTATTTAATCACGGCTCTTTCTTATGCTTTTCTTTTGTACAAATCACCATGGAAAAAAGAAGAAATGAGATTCACCACCTCAGGTTCATGCTCCAGTTCTCCAGCTCACTCGCTGTGTGAATTGCTTGAGTCCTGTTGCTTTGATTAATGTAATTCCTTTCTTCTGGCTACAGCTGAATGATTTCCAAGGTATAATTCAAAACAAAAGGCAGTGCTAACTGGAGTGTATGCAGTGTGGTGCTTCCTCGAATGACTAATCCTAAATGACTAGTAGAAAATGGCAGGAAAGCACTCAGAGGACTCTCTGGAGATGTTTAATAAATTTATTTAGAGCAAATAAGGATGCCAAATAACAGCCCCAGCACTTTGACCAAATGATCTTTAGCAGGGTGTGTGTCAAACAGTGCCTTGTTAAGTACCTATAAGGTAAACATTTAACCCTTGCTGTGCCATGGACTGATATATCAGACCAGAATTCCTATACGTTTGAGTTCTGTTGGCAACCTAAGGGTTAAAGTAACAGTAACAAATTCATGTAAGTTACAAAAGTCAAAATGCAAAAAGGTAGCATAAGAAAAGCAAAACAGGAATAGAAAGCCAGGCAATTTGATTCAAGGAAAGTTTGGAATTAACAAGTAAGGAAATAAGATCACAAATAGTGCTGTATATTGAGGATCAGTTGCCCATGCAAATATCCCTTGATATCAAAAGAAACTCTCCATCCTCTGTAGTAGAATGTAGCTTTTATTACCCTGTCTGCTGCAGATTTTATCCTGGAGTAGGAGATGTTAAGCAGCCTCAAGGCCCTAGGACAGAGGGCTGCATCATGAGCAACAGCGGGTCTGCAGCACATGGAGATAGATGGACCACAGACTATTTATGGCCTTAAATGTCAAAAATTATCATTATATAGTAGATTTTTTTTTGACTTGTGGCAGGTACAATTCATGTAGAAGGACAGTACATCAGAAAAAAATGACTCACTCTCCAATAAGTATGCATTTTGAAGTGATATTTTGTTTTATAATTTTCTATTGTCTGTTCTGAATATATCAACCACTGTTTCATGGAGTATTTTCCACTTACTCAGGTTACTGAATAATAATACTAAATAATATCAATTTACTTATTTAAAATATATATAAATACAATTTATCATTAGCAATCTGAATGGTTACTATACTAAACCTTTCATATTCAATGTATACAAACTCACAGTAAGTTTTTAATATTCTAATAATTTCTGAAATCTTAGAAAGACTAGTAATACACCAGATATGTATCTCTAAAAAGTCAGCATCTGACCAAAATCATGATATAGTACATTTTTACATGTTTCAGGTATGCAAAAGTACCTTTCTTTTATAATCCATCAAAATATTGTTTCTGTTTTGACTGAGTCATACATTTTAATAACTGGATACCTCTGAATAGTTTGGAGGTCAATAAAAAAAACATATTACAATGAAATTAAAATCAGTATTTGTCTTTCTTAATTTTTTCTTGTTGCTTCTTAGTTGCTTGCCTAATAAACTATGCATTCTTTTAAGTATCTTGATTGTTCAAATATATGTTATGTGCTCTTTTCAATTCCTACAACTAGTCATACATGTCTAGTTCAGAACAGATATATGTTTGCCACATGTTTTACATTTTCCTTTACTTATAGTAATAAGCTTATCTAAACATAATAATATACTATTCAATTGTATTGCTGTTTCAAATTATCTTTTTGGTATCTAGTTGTTTTAACATGTTTAGTGGTCATAAAAACTTTTGGTATCCTAACATGGTTCCCTGTTGCCAGCTGTAAGGTAAAATCTTGTCTGACTTATCATATTTAAAATGGCCTGTTGCCATCTTAAATGAAATGCTTTTAAAAATATATATATAATTTTAACTTGTAACTTCTTTCATTTGTCTGAGAGTGATTTATTTAAGTGAATGATATAATTAAACCATCAAATGATGAAGTTTTTGAGCTCTTGCCACTGTTTATATCAAAGTGTCTCATCTATGCCTGCACTACTCTGGCACTTCTGAAATAAAGAGCAAACATAGCAACACAGTGTAATAATTTACAATTACATAGCAAATCACATGGTTTGCTTGTATCTTCTCTGGTGCATACCTAGTAGCCTGCTGCACTTTCATTGGGTCTGTCTTACAGTATGGCTAATGGAAGTATGCAGCCAGGATCTACTCCTTTTAAAGTAGGATACCACCAGATGGGAACCAGCACAATGACATCACCATGTCTGACATCATGGGAATGTATACACCATGACATAGCATGCCCCTCGCTGCATTATGGCTTACTAGGCAACATGGCAAAAGAACAGAGTGTGTGACTTAGCCTTATACCATGCTGGCTGATGAAACTGTGCTTAGTAACTGGTAGAAACCAATGTTTAACCCCTGAAATACTCTCAGTGTATTTAAGGTTTTAAAATCTTGGCTGTTTATAACACCATATGATTGTTCTTGGTACTGAAATCCTGTTTTAGTGTTAATAAACTCTGCTGAGTTCTTCATTATTATCCATAGGATTACTGGTGACTGCAATCACTTGGGCAGCCACTAAAAACAAAAACAATATTTAATTATATGTTTGATTTCTATGTCCATATCCATTGCTGAATTATGAATCTTCTTTATTTAGTACATATTTAGGCAGTTAATACAGTGTATAAGGGAAGTTGCCCTGCAATTTTAAGGACAATAAAACAATGTCCCTGCCATCTTCTGGTATCTTGTGTTCTGACTTTGAGAGCTTCATGGATAAGTTTGGAGCTCTGCATGCTACTATCAGTGGACAGTCCCTGAAAGTTTTTTTTTTCTATTATGAAGAGACTTAAAACATTCCAATTTTTATAGACAATAGCTCGACTGACATCATGTTGGTTTGAAAAAGGGTGCAGTAAACATTATTTTGTCCATTTTTTTATTGCATGCCTTTGCTGTTAAGAGGTCACCTCTTGGGATCAGATTTGCTCTTTCCCCAGCTGTAGTAATACTATTAGCAGGATCCTCCCTGGTGCAGAACTTCTGGTCTACTGTAGATCTATAGCTGCTTTCCCATATCCTCTAACATCTGAACAATTTTGTTTCATCCTCAGGTATTGCCCTACAGGGATAGCTTCTTTTCAACTTATGAGGGTGAAAACTATTAAAATGCAATATACAATATTATTCCTCTTGGCGTCTTATTGACAAATTCTGGTTTCAATATTACCACTACTCTCATGAATATTTACATCTAGAAAGGAAATTGTCTCATTGCTGCTGTTCATAACACATTTTAAGAAATCTGTCCTACTGTTCAAGTTATTATAGAATTGTTCAAATTCATTAACTGTGCTATCCCATAGCAGCAGTATGCTGTCAGTAAATCTGACCCATTTGAAATTTTTTTTTATAATTAAGCAATGAGGCATGACAGGGTGTGGTATATCATGGGATATCATCATGCCTCGGGTGGTTGGGCATAAGGCCACAGGCTGAGTGCATCCAGCTGTCCGAGAAGTGACGATTTTCCATGATATTCTACACCCTAGAGTGACTTATTGCTATTATGAACTGGATTGAATTAATTTTTCTCAATAAAAAAAAAAATTCTTTTAAAACCTTGTGAAACTGCTTCTTTTAGCATGTTGGAAGAGTATGTTTTGACAAAATAGTCCTGAAGGGCTTGGCCAGCAGGTGGCACTGTTATAACTAACACTGTGTCACTTTGGTAATAATGGTCCTCTCAAGTATGCTCTCCATGGGTTTCAAGTGGTCATGCTGCCTAGTCTGGGAGAGAGTGAATGTGTGTTTAATGGTAGTCAGGTGAGCATGTCGGTGCCACAATTGTGATTTTCTCTTTTTTTATTTTGTAACATGACAGTCAAGCACTAGTGATGCTGTGGAAATGACGCTACTCACTCTGTTAACATCATATTCTTCAGGAGTTTGGCTGAGGTAAGAAAATGTATGGCAGGCTTTGTAAAGTACTGACAATAGCAGTAGTTGTAGGAGGGCTGGCATTTATTTCAATTTTTGGAGCATGTCTCCGTCAACGGTTGTGCCTTTCTACAGTTTGGTGTGAGGTGGAAATACTGGTGGAGTGGAGTGATGTGTGGTGCTGCAGGTGAGGAGGCTGGTGGCTTCAAAAATGTCTTGGCCAATTGGTGGTAAGAACTTTGATCTAATGTTTACAGCCTTTTTAAGCTCTATTTGTTTTTCTTTCTCAGCAGTATTTAGTTCCTCGCTGCCATATTGCAAAAAACATGTCTTAATCTTATGTTACAATATGAGTCTTGTACAGGTATGACTAGTTCAAGTTGAAAAGCATTCAGTCTTGTGTGAGGGCCAAGTGACAAGCCCTTGTTAAGTACTTCTAATTCAATATCTGTTAACTCTCTTTGAGAGAGATTTTACACTATTTGCTGTCTACATTGCTTTTCAGATTCATTTGTACTGTTTGCTATTTTTGTTTTCTTGCTTCCTTTTCATGTAGTGAGCCTTCTTCTGTTCTTTTTATTTCTGGTTCATTTGAGACGACTGATGTACTGGATTGTGGTGTTCCTGTATATTCTAGTTTCCCCCTCTTCTTGTGTATTTTCCTGCATTCTGTCTGTATCTCAGTTCCTTGATGGCCTGCACCCCTTGTGACAGAATCTCTTTTAAAAAAATAATAAAATAAAAAATTTTCATACTGCTGTCCCTGTTCCTTTTTGTTACTTTCTGTGGAGTATAAAGAGCTTTTTTTTCAAATTCAGCTCATACTTCATCCCCATTAGGATTCTACTAACGGTCTGTCTGTTATTCCCCATGCATACGTTCTACCTGACTGGTAGTCCTCCAAGTCCTTTCTGAACATTTCTTTTGTGCAATATTATTGTTTCCTCTAAATCTTCAAATCTAAGGTATCATTGATGTCTGGAACATTCAATTTATGTGCTAGTTCATTTTCTATATCCCTGATTTCTAAACTGATTTTATCACTTTCTTTTGTATGTAACTCAATAATGACCAACAACAAGATGTGAGATGTTTTATTGCATAATCGGTCTCATTGTTTCTCCAACATTTCATCTTTGTAGCCTAACTTTGGCTCAAGAGGGATTCTGGGCCCCCTTGGAGCTTACATTTGTGTTATCTATTTTGTTAGAGTGACAGAATTCTCCTCTGCACTATTTTATCTTTACTTGCTCAAGACAACTCAATATATGTTTAGGGGTATATGTACTAGCAAACTGTCCTTTAGTTTTACAATTTTTTTATTATTCTGTCCTCATCTGTTTGAGTGAAGGTGGTATAATTGGTTGAGGTGGTTGTTATATTCCCTGTATCTTTAATAATATCCATGTTATCAATGATCTACTCAATACAGGGAATACATCTCAATGTTTCTATTATATTCAATACCGCAATGACAAAGGTTCTATTTTCTAAGGGATTAGGGTGTCTCCTGACCCCTATGACCTCGTAGTACCCTGATAGGTATATAATGTCCAACCTTGAATTAAACTTCAAAATAAAAAGAAATTCCCCAGTTCTTGTGCACAGATGTTCCACAATATAGTCTGGTAACCACAGGTATTCCAGTTTTACAGCATTATCTTTGCAGTTCTTTATTTTGTTAATACATTGTGTATAATTCTCTAGAACCTCCTGGAAAGGATTCTGCCCAGTCCTGCCAATACCACCTATCAACTAGTGTGGTACTGGTACCTACAAAGTAAATTTAACTGTGAGAGGAGCCTGTTCCAACAGCAGTACAAATAAAAGGACATTACTTTGGAAAAATGGCTCACTCACCATTACATCTTTGATTTTAAGTTTTTTTTTTATTATTGTCTACTGTCTGTTTTGAATATATCAATCAATGTTTCATGGAGTATTTTTCACTTTCTCAGGGTTATTGTACTTCTGTAAATAATATATATTTTAAAAAATTATGTATATTTATTGCAATTTATTGTAACTAATGTTAAAGATTGCTGTACTAAACCTCCCATATTCAGTATAGACAAACTTAAAATTGAATTTTCTAATAAATTCTGAAATCCTAAAAAGAATAGTGATACACCAGCTATGCATCGCTAAAAGGTCAGTATCTGATCAAATTATGATAAATATTATAATCATTCAAATATGCATAATTACCTTTTTTGTTATAATTCATTAAAATATTGGTTTAGTTTCTTCTGAGTCATATAACATTTGGAAATCTGTGGATAATACATAGGCCCAAAAACTACCCCATAAAAAAAACATTTAAATCAGTATTTGCTTTTCTTAATTTTTTCTTGTTGCTTCTAAATTGATTACTTTATTAACTATGCATTCATTTATATATCTTGATAATCCAAATATATTTCATGAGCTGTTTTCAATTCCTGCAAATAGTCATAAATTTAGAGATGAGAACAGACATGTGTTTACCACATTTTTGACATTTTGTTTTACTTTTAGTATTCATCATCTATACATATTACTATGGCATTCATTTGTATTGCTGTTTTAAATGACCTTTTTGGTTTCTAGATTTCTGTACATTTTACATAATCACAACAACCTTTGGTATCCTAATCATGGTTCCTTGTTGCTAACTGTAAGGTAAAATTGTTTATTGTATATCATACAGTACTTAAAACTCACTGCTGTCATCTAAAAGGAACTGTAGGAGTAACTGGATATTCATTCCAAATATAACAGTATTCTTTTCCAGAAATACTCCCTTCTACTCCATGATCTTTATTTCAGAAGTGCCAGAGTAGTAGCTCAGGAGTTACCTGTCATAAATAGGGTAAGAGATATAAAAATATATCTCTTACCCCTGTTTATGATAAGGTGGCTCCTGTATGGCTGCACTACTCTGGCACTTCTGAAATAAAAAGCATGGAGTGGATGGGAGTGTTTCTGTAAAAGAAGACTGTTATATTTGTAATGAATATGCAGGTACTGCTGGATTTTACATACTCCCTGAAGTCCAAAAAAAATTACTGACCCTTCCCCTGGGAGACCAATAGTCTTGGGGGTTAATTCTATCACTGAAAAACTAAGCAAATTCATATTTTTTTTTCTCAAAATGCATGTAGACTATCTAAGTACATACCTCAAGTACACTACAGATCTTTTGCAAAAATTATCGAGAATTGCATGGGAGCAAGATAGTGTCTGGTTGGGCATAGATGCTGAGGCACTCTATACCATAATCCAACACCAACAAGGTATAGAGGCATGTAACTATTTTTTTGAGAAGGAAGAGATAAATGAAGCTCTTTCTGTGGAGTTTGTTGTATAAGCTTTGGAAATTATCCTGACAAATAATGATTTTGAATTTAATGGTGACCACTGTTTAAAGACCTGTGGTACAGCAATGTCTGCATCAATGGCCCCATCATAAGCAAACTTGTTTCTAGGCATGCGGGAAGAAAAGGAAGTGTTGAGTCCAAAGATAAACCAATTTTTTGGAAATATTAAACTTTGGTTTTGCTTTATAGATGACATAATTTGCATATGGCAGGGTAACATGTCAGGGATCCCACAGTTTATGAACTGGCTAAACAATAATAGTCTGAACTTGAATTTTATTTATGTACCTACAAGAAAAATTGGGCTTTTTGGATGTTACCATTTGTAATTCAGAATTGAAATCAGAAAAGATAGAGGCAAAAAGGCACAGGAAGGCAACTGCCACCATCTTTGTGTTTCATGCAACCAGTACACACACACTTGCTCTTAAAAATTCAGTTCCATGCAGCAAGTTTCTTAGATTGCACAGAGATGCAGTGACACTGAGTTGTTTAAAACACAGGTTGATGAATTGGTGTTCAGGTTCCTTAGAAGGGGCTATGACATGGAGATCTTCCAAAATAAGCTAAACATAAGGTATTGGGGACTAATAGGACTCAGCTCCTAAACAAATGAAACAACAAGGTAACAGTTTCACAACCCATCATGTTTATTACAGAGTATAATGATTGCGCAGGGAAAATTGGACATATTTTCCAAAATTGGACAATTTTGCTGGGAGATGATTCAGTTGGTAGGAGTGTGGCAAAGAGACCATGAGTAAGCCTTCACAGAGCTTCTAATCTGAAGGATAAGTTGGTCCACAGTAGGCTAAAAACTGTGCCTTCAGAGAATCAGAGTTCGCTATCGAGAAAACCTAATGCCAATTTTAAAACCACAAATGCAGTATATGCAAACACTGTGTACCAAGAAAAATGTTTACTCATTCAGTAAATCAGAAAAAAGTAGAAATTAGAGAATGTATTACATGTGACACACAGTTTGTAGTATTCAGTCTCTCATGCTCATGTGGTATGGCTTATGTGGGCAAAACTGCACACCATTTGAAAACAAGGGTACAAGAACATGTGAAGAACACAGAGAACGAAAGGATGGATACACCTGTTGAGGCAAACTTTTTCATCACCATGAATCAAAATCAGAGGGTCTTAGTTTCACTGGACTGGAGCATGTTATAGTACTTAGATTTGGAGGAGACAGAAAAAACACACTTTTGAAATGAGAGAGATTTTGGATCTGTCACTTAGGGAATGTTAACCCAAAAGGTTTAAATGAACAGTAGGATATTAAACCTTGTTTACTTTAAAATATTAATAACACTCTGTGTTTTCTCCTTCCTTTCCTTCAGATCTGTGGCTCCCTATCTGTACAGTTCTGGCAGCAGGAGTTGTGAATAAATAGATCCCCTATGTATGTGACAACAGTGTATGGGTGATCATGTGATCTTTCCAGTTCTCACAATTTGTCTACTTATCTACCTCTTTTTAATTCACTAGGAATTAAAAATATGGGCATTTGAATGTTAAAACATATTCACCCCCCATGAAAATAAAATGTGACTTGGAGAATTTATTTGTATAAATGAGAATTTTGCTGAAATGGATCTTAATTACAAAGGGTCATAACTTGTTAAGTATCAAGTAATGCTAAAATTTATGAACTTATAATACTAGTATGGGCCCCTCAGATAGCATGAATTTGTAAATAAAGCAGAACAAGATATGACGTTTATAATATGCTTTTGCAACTGTTTGTATATTTGATATAAGTTAAGAACTAGTGTTTTACACAATCGCTTTTTCATTAAGATACAATGTTGCATCCTTTGCATTCTCACTTGTAAATACAAAGTCTAGGCAGAGCCAATAGGGCTGCAGTGGAGGAATTTAGAGTAAAAATATTGAAAGTTTGTTTTGTAATATTTTTACACCCACCGGGGAGTAGTGAGAAGAGAGGTGCTTGGATACATTACAGAAAAGGCATGGTCTCTCCCACTGTCAAGCTACTAAACTCACTTTACCAAGCTGTCATATACCATTGGGTTATTGTAGAGAAGTAAAATCTGCTAGAATGCATTGAAGGAAAAGTGTGGTCTCTCTCTCTCTCTCCCCTCGTTCCCAATGCTTGTACCTTGGCATACCAGTAATGCCAAAAATTTCATACAGATAAAGGTACCCTTAGTAAAAAAATCAATATAAAGGAAAAGAACACTTACTGCCACTGGGGAGTAGCAAGGAGAGTGGTGCTCAGATACAGTACATTACAGAAAAGGCACAGTTTCCTCCCACTGTCAGGCTGCTAAACTAATTTTATCAAGCTGCTGTAAGCCACTGGGATATTGCAGAGAAGCGAGAGTCGCTGAAATGCATTGGACAAAAGGTGTGGTGTCTCTCTCTGTCTCCCCTCGCTCCCAATGCTTGTAACTCAACATAACTGCCCCTTTGTTAAATGTATAAAAATGAATCAAAGTTCCTCCAGGTCAGGTAAACAAAAAAATAGTGCAAGTGCATGTGCGTGTGCATTTGTTCATGGTGCACAGATGCGGAAGTGACTTTTGTCACCTCATGAGGTTGTGCATTCACAAGCTGCCTTTTTTCTAGTCCTAACTTGATGACTACAGGGCTCTGCCCACCTGCAGTCCTTTTTCTTTTTTTTTACATTCTTTTTATCATCTCCCTCTCCCTCTCTCCCCAAGCTCCATTTCTTTGGGAGTCCCCAATGGAGTCTGACCCCACTTCAGCCACCTACCTGTGCCACCCAAGAACCCCCATGTAGCCTTGTTTCTACCCTTGGGTGGGGACAAGGTGGGGCACTACACCCAAAGCTTCTTGTCTGCGTCAGGCTCTGGGATTGGCCAGGCAGGTGGGAGCCATGGGGGGTCTGCTCTGGAGCTCCATCTACCCAGATCCTGGAGAATGTTTTTCTGGTGTTCTGTGGGCATCATGTGAACCCCTGACATCAGGGCGCATAGCGCCAATGTCCGTGATGTCCTTCCCTTCTCTTTGTCTCAGCACATGCTGTGCCCCAGACCTCCACCTAGGGCCAGCCTTACACTGGGACCTGATCCCCCCTCCCTCTATGGAGAAGGTGAGCTGTCCTGGGGATACTCAAGCCTTCTCACCTGTCCAGCCCTCCAGTTTCCTGGGCTCATTCCCAAACCCGGATAGCTGGTGTCACACACAGAAATCCAACCACTGCACTGGCAGGCCAGCCCTCCACCTGCAGTCCTAAAAAGGACACGATTTAAAAGGTGCAAAGAAACTCAGAAGAGAAAAGAACAGGGAAGTGTACCAGGCCAGACATGCAGAAGGAAACAGGAAAACTGGTTAGGATAGCTAAGGGACAGGCAGAGGAATGGATAGTAAAGGAAATGAAGAAAGAGGATTAGGCTTTTCCCAATATGTCAGTGAGCAAAGAAAAGCTAGGGATGGAGTAGGGAGGATAAAGAGATAGGAATGGGGGAGACTGTGTAGAAGGAGACTAAGAAAAAGTTGACATTTTGAACAGATACATTTGCTTTGTCTGCACAGTAGAAGAAAGGGGGATGGGCCACCAGCAAGTAGTAAGAACAGAGGTAGAGGGGGTGGATATAAGGTAATTTTTAAAGGAAAGAATACTGAAAGTATTTGCAGTTCTAAAAGTGGAAAAGGCTATGGGACCAGATGGGATACATCCCAGGATGCGGAGCAAAACATGAAACTGCTAGCTACTCCACTGCCAGCCTTGTTCAACAGCTGATTGGAAACAACAGTGGTTCTGGAGGACTACAGAAGGGCTGATATTGTCCATCTGTGTAAGAGCAGGGAGGAATCTAGCAACAATAGGCCAGTCAACCTGTCTTCAGTGGTAGGAATATTAATTGAAACCCTACTAAAAGAGAGACTGGTTAATTATCTAGAAAAAGACTTATACACCCATGCACTACATGCAGTACATGGGCAGGTATAGCATTCCACAATGGCTTCACACTCAGTGCAAAACAGGCTGCACTCAGGGATCATGGTTATCAGAAGCACAAGATGAAAAAGTCATGCTGAGCCAGCAGGATGCCCAAAAGTGAACTAAAGTTTATTCATTAGTTCACAGAATCATGGCCAAAAAATCTCAGTGCTTTGCTTGAGACAAGTCTTCATCAGGGTGGAGTGGCTACAAGCATGGACAGTTCCAGATTGAATTAAACAATTAAAGGTGCAGATCCAAATTTATTTGAGATTGAAAATAACATATTAGTGCAAAAGCCATACCTGCCAGACTAATAGTGAGACTGCAGATTTCAGGCTGAAATGATACTAAACACTAACGTGTGAACATCCAGTAGTATACCTATTCAAAAAAAAAAAATGAAATTAGTGGGAAAAATGATTGAAGGGGAAAGAAAGCTAGAAAGAATACGTGCTGTATAGCAGAGCAAAAACAAAACCACAAAATGCTAAAAGAAGGAGCACCATCCTACAGCTAGGAAAAAATAGAAGATTTATTTACTTGTCATGTCCAGAATAAAATCCAAAAACATCTTGAAGACTTACAGATCCATATGCTTTCATACAAGAGATGTGTGTATTTATCACCGTGCAAAGTGCTATGTACTGGGAGAGCAAGGGGTGACAGAAAACAAGCATTTGTGAATGCCGAATATTGTCTTGCTGGCATTGGCATTGGTAGTGCTGGAGTTAGAGACACACAATAGGAATGGCAGTGAAGTATTGAAGTGACGCCAACTCCACCCCTACCCTGTAGAGACCAAGAGGCATTGGGGTGTGCCTTTGGGTTGTCAAGCTATAACGCTTATGCCATTGTACCTCACCCTACCTTGTAGACACTGACAAGTGTCGTGGTGTGCTTTTGGGTCTTTGGGCATTATACTTACCCCATTCCATAAGGAAATATGCTGAGGTGGGTGTAGTATAGGAGAATGGGGTGAACTTTGTGGCTGAACAGTTCAAGGTACACCGTGATGCCTGTCACTGGCTGCAGGGTAAGAATGGGGGTGGAATGGGGTGAGCATTACAGCCTATGATCCCAAATCACACTCCTGATGCCTATCAGTCTCTACAGGGTGGGGTGCTACAGTTGGAAACCCTAACACTGTAGGCATGTGTTGGTATTTTTACTCCAAATTTTCAACATGGGCTTTTTGTGAGCCGACCTCATGAAAAGCAGCACAATCAGTTTGTTAGCTGAAAGGTGGTTTTGTACAACGGCTATGTCATTTGGTGACACAGGGATGAAAACACATTTTGGGCAGGATGTGGAAAATGACAACTGTATTGTTCATGAGGAGGCATAAAAAAATGGCAACGTTGAAAATCTGGAGTGAAAATATGAAAAATTGGTGAAGTCATGAGCATGCATAGAAACTGCACAACACATGTCCATAACCTAATTAATTTTGGGAGTCTGTTAGCCACATTTTTAACATAAGCATTTTGTGACCTCCCCTCATGAACAGTGGCAATGTGATTTTGTTAATCTGTCCCAAAAGTTGATTTCCCACAGTGACCACGCCATTGTGCGCCACAGGTGCGGAAACACATTTTGGGCAGGATGTCAAAAATGACAGCTGTACTGTTCATAAGGAGGTATGAAAAAAGGCCAGTGTTGAAAATTTGGCATGGAAATATTGCAAATTTGCAAAGTTTCAAGGGTGCGTGGAAACTGCGCAACGCACACGTGTAACAGTCATTTTATGGACTTTTGGCACCAAATTTTCAACATAGGCATTTTAGTACCTCTGCTCATGAACAGTGTCATCGTCATTTTCTCAAACTGTCCCAAAAATTGATTTCGCACAGTGACCACGCTATTCTTCACCGGATGTGCAAAAACACATTTTGGCCAGGATATGAAAAATGACAGCTGTACTGTTCATCAGGAGGTGTGGAAAAATGCCAATTTTGAAAATCTGGAGTGAAAATATTACAAATGCACAAAGTTATGAGCGTGCATAGAAACAGCACAACACACTCTTGTAAAATAGCCATTTTTGGAATTTTTTTCACCAAATTTGCAACATAGGCTTTTTAAGAGCCCCCCTCATGAGCAGTGGCACTGTCATTTCATTACTCTGTCCCAAAAGGTGATTCCGCACAGAGACTGTGAAATCACCTTTCGGGATGGAATAACGCCATGACAGTGATTGAATTCATAAGAAGGGGCCCCAATAAACCCATGTTGAAAATTTGAACAATTCCAAACAATGCCCGAGATATGCACCAAAGTTGAAGAAGCCCTATTTATGCCATTATACAGCTTACCGGCATTTCATCAGTTCGCGATCAGTTTTGAAGAGTGCAGACGTGTTCCCAGTCCACCAAAGGTTGTCACGCCAGGCTTCAGAGGCAAGTATGGGGTGAGGAGTGTGTGGAGAGACAGGGTGCACAGAGGGTGGGTGTGGGTTGTGGGAGGGGGCAAGGTGACCACGAGGGACCATTTTCTTCTTTCACAGGGTTAAAAGAAAAAAAACAACATTGCAGGATGGTTTTTATTTTTCAGGGGATTTGGCTTGCTGGGCTGGGCCCCCAGCATACCACCTAAGTGTTTTGGGGGGATGCTGTAGCAGATGGGGGATTGGGCACCCTTGTCGGCACACAATGACAGTGGGGGAGAGCAAGAGCTAAGGGGGATTGGGTACCCCCCTCGGTACATAACAAATGGGAGTGCATTATACCGCGACAGGGGGTGGGCTCCCGTGGCACACCCTCAGGGTCACGGCATGCCGACAGGGGGGATTGGGCACCCCTGAAGTCATCATCATGCCACCATTTTTATTCTATTTTTCACCAGGGAAAGCAAGTCGGGAAGTCCGCTGCGTATGACGAGCTTTGCTTGCATTGCAGTGGACCTTTCATTAGATGTGCTCACCACATTATGTATGCATGGTGTGGTGCTGGCATGCAGGCTTATTGGGGAATGAGGGACTCACCTTCTGATGCATGCCTTGCATTCGTCCAACAGTGACCGCGCCTCTAAATCTGCTACTACCACAATATGTTGGCTGCGCATGTGCAAGCCAACATAAAAAGCTGTCACACACTCCAACTGGTTTCCCAAGATTGCCACTTCTGGGGCTTTTGGAGTTCATACTGGGCATTGTGAGTAAATAAATCTTCTCTTGTTTCCTAGCTGTATGGTGGTGCTCTATCTTTTAGCATTTTTGTGTTGCAGTTGTTTGTAGCACATCAAGGGATGGAGCTATTTTTCTAGTGTTTTGGGCTGTATAGCAGAGCATTGTATAAGTCAGGTTAAAGCCTTGCTCAAAATAGTCAGAAAAGTAAAATGTAAAGAGGAGGAAAACACTGCGTCAGGGCATGTAGCCTAATTTCATGGAGGAAAAGTTACAGAAATTAAGTTCAAACAGGATTATCCAAGTGAAAAAACACAGTCCCGATACAATAAAAACATGTTTATTGTAAATTAA
The DNA here is from genome assembly GCA_016271365.2 of Neoceratodus forsteri. Taxonomy (NCBI): domain Eukaryota; kingdom Metazoa; phylum Chordata; order Ceratodontiformes; family Ceratodontidae; genus Neoceratodus; species Neoceratodus forsteri. The sequence continues at coordinate 884,266,568 of CM057459.1, forward strand.
AAAGACATATTTATTGTTTAAGAAAAAGCATAAGGCATTCATGCAGAAGGAGCAGAAAAGCGAACAAAGCAAAATAGAATTGGAATATCAATGGCCCCCCCATCTAATCTGGCAAATCCTGACAAGAAAGAACGTGGAGTCCAGAGAGAGAGAGAGAAAGAGAGCAGCACACTGCACTGCTGGAAAACCAATCAAACAGCAGAGACTATGCCATCAGTGATAAATGTTTCTAGCCTTTAAAAATGAGCAAATTAATTTTTATACATTTATGAACCAGAGAGACAAAGACAGTTTCATAGTATACCAGGGAGAGAGAGATACACACAGACCAATATGTTTTCAGGCAGTGCGGTGTACTGCTCGCTAGCTATCTCTTTTTCTATCTGGACTCCACACTCTTTCTTGTCAGGATTTAACAGATCAAAGGGAGACTAGCTTAGTTCCTTTAATTTTTTTTATAGCAGCAAGACCATTTTTTTAGAATACTATTAATTATGTTAAATCTACCTTTCTCGGCAGGGTTACAGTAAAATGTCTCACGGAGCTGCCTCCAGAATCACAGTATAACTAAATGGTTGGCGCTCCATAAGAATTATTCCTCATTTTTAAGTTGTCTTGTGCAGACGCAAGCAATATCTTGTGGAAGTATTAGCACAGTGAGAGGTGTGTCAGTGTTGGCAAATGCAGGGCATGCTTTAGTGGGTGCATCCCTCATTCCCCAATTAGCCATCATGCTAGCACTGATGAAAAAAATATGTAAAGTGCCACCAACTTGAAAGAAATCTGCCACTGCAATCAGAGACAAGCTTGTCATGCAGCAGCAGAGATGACACAACTCCCATACGTGCCTTTTCTGGTAAAACATTTCAATTAACAAGCGGTGGCTCCTGCCGCTGCCACAGAATCCGCAAACAAAGCCTACATCGAGGGTGCAGTCCCGGTGTTGGCATGTCCCCAACCCCTTCACTTTGTATGGCACACTGGAAGTCCACCAGAATGTGCCGCCGGTCACACAAAGCTGACTGTGTCGGCATGTTCCTCCCCCCACCCCCCTTGTGTGGCACACTGGGAGTTCACCCCAGTGTGGTCAGGAAACCATGTAGTGATGTCTGTTTTTTTTTTTACCTGAAAAAAAGGAAATGGTCCCTCTCTGTCTATAGCACTCCCCTCCCCCATCCTGCACCCACTCCTGTGTGCTCCCCACCTCCCCTCACCCCCACCCCATACGTACCTCCGGACGTCCGGGCTCTGCGATCTTCGGTGGGCGGTAACATGTCTGGACTCTTCAAAGCCGAACTGCAGAATGAAAAAATGCCAGTAAGTTGTAGAATGGCGTCAATGGGGGGGGGGGGGTCAACTTAGGTGGATATATCAGCCATTTTTTTTTAATTTTTGCTCCACATTTTCAACTTGGGGTTCTTGGGACCCCACCTCATGAGCACATGCACTGTAATCTTGTTATTCAGTCCTGAAAGGTGAGTTGGCAGTCACTGCATGAAATCACCTTTCAGGACTTGTTAATGAAATGACAATGCCACTGTTCATGAGGTGGGATCCCAGAAAACCCATGTTGCAAGTTTGGTAAAAAAATTCCAAAAAATGACTGTGTTATGAGCGTGCACTGCACAGTTTCCATGCACACTAGTAACTTAGACAATTTTTAATATTTCCACTCCATATTTTCAACATTGCCATGTTTTCACACCTCCTTATGAACAGTACTGCTGTCATTTTTCACATCCTACCTGAAATGTGTTTTCGCACATGTGGCGCACGATGGCACCGTCACTGTGGGAAATCAACTTTCGGGACAGATTAACAAAATCACAGTGCCACTTTTCATGAGCGAAGGTCCCAAAATGCCTGTGTTGAAAATTTAGTAAAAAATAATCCCCAAATAATTGTTATACGGGAGTGAGTTGCGCAGTTTCTATGCATGTTCATGACTACCAATTTTTCATATTTCCACTCCAGATTTTCAACATTGCCATTTTTTTACACCTCATCATGAACAGTACAGCTGGCATTTTTCACATCCTCCAAAATCACCTTTCAGTTAATGAACTGATAGTGCTACTGTTCATGAGGTGGGGTCACAAAAAGCCCATGTTGAAAATCTGAAGTAAAAACACCAAAAAACGCTTGGGTCATTTGGTTTCCAACCATAACACCCCACCCTGTAGAGACTGAGAGGTGTCAGGGGTGTGACTTGGAATTGTCAGCTGTAATGCTCACGCTATTCCACCCCACACCCACCCTTCAGCCACTGACAGGCAGCGAGGTGTACCTTGGACTGTTTGGTCCCAAAGTTTATCCCATTCTCCTATACTGCACGCATCTCAGCATATTTCCTCACAGGATGGGGTGAGCGTAAGGTTTGAAGACCCCATGGGACACCACAACACTTGGTGTCTGCAGGACATGGTGAGGTGAAATTACATGAGTGTTATGGCCAACGATACAAAGGCACACCCCAGTGCCAGTCAGTCTTTGAAGGGTGGGGGTGGGGTTGGCATCAGTTCAATACTTCACTGCCATTCCTATTATGCATTTCTTTAACTCCTGCACTACTGATGCCAATGCCATTTTCAGCAAGACAACATTCGGCATTGACAAATGCTTGTTATTTATGTCTTCCCTAATTAAATGAAAACAATAATTGTAGTACCATGACCATTGATCTAACTTGTTTTGTTCAGCTATCTCTCACTATCAGCTGCTAACCTCATTTTACCAAGCTGCTGTATGCCACTGGGGTATTGCGGAGAAGCAGGAGCCACTAGAATGCATAGGAAAAAAGGTGCAATCCCTCTCTCTCTCTCTCCCCTCGCTCCTGATGCTTGCAACTCAGCATATCAATATTGCCTGAAAATTTTCATACAGCTAAAGGTAGCCTTAGGAAAAAATAAATATAAAAGAAAAGGACACTTTCTGCCACCGGGAAGTAGCGAAGAGAGAGGTGCTCGGATACATTACAGAAAAGGTGCAATCTCTCCCACTATCAGGCTGCTAAACTCATTTTACCAAACTGCTGTATGCCACTGGTGTATTGCGGAGAAGCAAGAGCTGCTGGAATGCATTGGAAAAATGGTGCGGTCTCTCTTTCCCAACTCAGTTCCAATGCCTGTATTGTATCTTGGCAAGATGTCCCTTTATTAAATATACAAACATTAATCAAAGTTCCTCCAGGTCAGTTAAACAAAAAAATAGTGGTGGCATGCATTGGTCCATCTTGCACAGATGCAGAGGCAGCTTTTGTCACCTCATGAGCTTGTGCATATGCAAGTTGCTTTTTTCCTTGTCCTAGCAAGACGACTGCAGGGCTCCATCCAACTGCAGCCCTAAAAATGAAAAGTGCTATGATGTCATATCTTGCTACCTATATAAGAGCTGGAGAATCCTGGCAAAGGGGAAGGGGGAGTGGAGGAACAGTGGGAGAAACTCAAAGGAGCCATAGCAGAGACAGTAGGCCTTTGTGTAAAGCTGGTAAACAAAGCAAAAATAAAGAAAAAAATTCTATAGTTTTCAAAAGAAGTGGCAAGGAAGGTTAGCGAAAAAACAACAATAAATGTTCAGAAAGTACAAGGAAACAGGGAGAGAGACAGGGAAATGTACCTGGCAAATCAGAAGAAGGTAGGAAAAGCAGTGAGGTGCGCAAAGGCACAAATGGAAGAAAGGATAGCAAAATCAGTAAAAGAAGGTGACAAAACCCTTCTTCAGGTATAACAGGGAAAGGAAAAAGAGCAATGGAGGGATTGTGAGGTAGATATAAAGGGAGAGAAGCATGCAGAGGACCTAGAAAAAGCAGAAATTCTTGACTAATACTTCTGCTCAGTATTTACAAAAGAAGGGGAAGGGGAGTGACCAACATTAGAGTGTAGAAACATACGGGGGGTGGACACCAGTCCATTCATGAAGGAAAGCGTCCTAAGGAACTTAAGGAACTAAAAATTCTCAAGGCAATGGGACCAGATGGGATGCTTCACAGAACATTGAAAGAACTCAGGAAGGTACTAGGCCCTAGTACCTTCCTGAGTTTTTTCAATATTCTGTAACTAGGGGCACCACTCACAACCCTATTTAACAAATCACTAGAGGAGGGAGTGGTACCAAAGGACTGGAGGAGGGTAAATGTGGCACCACTGCACAAAATTGGGAGCAAGGTAGAGGCTGGAAATTATAGTCTGGTCAGCTTAACCTCAGTGGTGGGGAAAATCATGGAATCCATATTAAAGGAAAGGATTGTGGCATACCTGGAGGCTAATGGGGCACACAACCTGAGGCATCATGGATTCACAGCAGGAAGAGCTTGTCAAACAAATCTGATAGATTTCTTTGATTGGATAACCAGGATGGTGGATCAGGGAGGGGCAGTGGACATGGCCTACCTAGATTTTAGAAAGGTAGAAAGGGACAGAGCTGTAGTTTTTAAGAGCTTGCCGGCCTAGCAGAGGGGACCAATCAGCGCTAAGGACATGAATTTTTGACTGTGTGACTGTGCTACAAAAGGCCATTAGCCCAGTCATGACCAGAGGAGGAGAAGAGGTGATCTTTGGGGGCTTGTCACTGCAAGGGGTCTGGGCAGGCAATCCGGGGCCACATCGACAGTGAGAGAGGACGCAACCACATCGGTGTTTGGCAGAGGAGCTTTTGTTGGTGGGGGACAGTCCAGGCATACAAGGAGCCACATTGGTGGCAGGAGAGAGCTATAGTTTTTCAAGGCTTGTCGGCCAAGCAGAGGAGACCAATCAGCGCTTAGGGTGTGAATTTTTTACTGTGTGACTGGGTTACAAAAGGCCATTAGCCCAATCATGACTAGAGAAGGAGGAGAGGTGATCTTTGCCCCACACCACCCACCCGGCCCCGACCTCTAGTAAATGGTCGGTGGGGATGGAGCCTGGGAGAAGGGCAAGATGAGATTGGGTGAAATGGTTTGTTGATGACTGGGGGAAACAGGTTCCTATATGCTGTACTGCTTGGGCACCATTGACTATTACCAGGGAGAGGCATATTGATGCAGATTGTAAAATTGACCAGGTGCTAACTACAGATGATTGTAAAATTGACTGGGTGCTAACTACAGCTGAGGGAGGAGGCAAACTGTGTGAACTGATTACTGCAATGGCTTCTGAACTGGTAAACTGGTTGTTGCTGATTGGGGGACAAAGGATCCTGTACATTGTGCTGCTAGGGCAACATTTTATTTATTTATTTTTATTTACTTTTTTGGTAACCAGGTAAGTACGCTGATCCAGAAGACCATTTTCAGTCATGACCTGGGCCACAAGGTGATGGTACATAGATACAAGCAGTAGATATAATATACAATTTGAATATACTGTACAAGCACCAATAGACAACAAACAGACAAATGCTTACTTATGGTAAACAAATAATGGTTAAGTGAAGTACCATAGGGATACCGGCAGCAGTACAAGGGGATAATAGTTATGCATATAGCACAGGTTGACAAGGAGCAGTTTAAACGTAACCGACTCATCAATATTTAGTCTAGGTAGCACACCTGTCCTGAGAAAGAGAACGGGTCGACCTGAGGAGCTTGTGGTAATGGTAGGGCATAGCTACCAGACAGTGCACTGAGTTTAGGCAGTGAGGAAGCATAGGCTGAGTAAACTGGAGAGCAGGATAGTTAGTGATGTGCCCTACCAGGTCCTGGTGCATCCTTGAGCCACGGCCTGGACCAGGTACAGTGATGTGGGAGGAGGTCTCACAGGTATGTTTGAGAGGCAGCATGACTGTCAAGCATGTGAGTTTGTGCTTTAGAACAGTGGTGGGGGGGGAGGATGGGCAGAAAGCGCCTGACGGTGACAGGATTATGGTGGCTTTCGTTCTCCTGCGCTGCCCTGTGTGCATTTGCAGGTGGAGCCTTTCATTAGCCAGGCCTTTAAGATAGATTTAAAAGATGTATGGCATGTAGATTTATGAACAGGTGCAGGAAAATGATTCCAGAGGAAGGGGGCAGAGACAGAGAAGGCCTTACTGCCCATCGTCGTAGAGACAAGGGGAACTTCCAGGGATTGAATGGAATATGCCTTAAGAGGTCTCGTGGATGCTCTGTGTATGAGTAGGGGGGCATATGGGGACAGCTGGTTACTTCTGAGGGCACTGTCGACTAGGCAGCCTGCAGTATAGTCAAAGTGTGCCTGGACAGGGAGACATCCAAGGGACTGGTAGATTGTACAGTGATGAGTTAGGGATGGGCTTTAAGAGCAAAGCGACAGATGGCATTGTATGTTGTGTTGCGGTGGGAGTGTGCTTTATGGACATATGGGAGTAGATGGGGAGCAGTAGTCAAGGAGTGGGAGGAGGATTCCCTGTGCAATGGAGAGACAAGATTCAGATGATAGCAGGTGGCTTACCAGTACGCCACTCCTAGCTTCTGGTTTATCCTGTTTACCATCAGGGTTGTGTGATCATTATAGGTGAGTGATGGGTCGAGGGTAACACCGAGATATTTAAAAGAGTCAACCTGTTCAAGTGGAGGTTCTGCAGATGTATATACGGTGAGGGAGGAGTTTAACTTGGCTGACTTGTTTAGGAAAGGCTTTGATCCGAAGAGCATGGCCTTTGTCTTTTTCCCATTTACAAGGAGTTTTCTGGATGTGAACCAGTGAACAGCTGCTGCATAGCTGTCAGTGAGAGTGGAGGAGATGGCCTCTAGGGACTTATTGCTGTGGTATAGGACTAGGTCGTCAGCATAGAGGAGTGTGTTGCAGTTTAGACTAATTACCGGTATAGCATTGATAAACATGGAGTAAAGAAGGGGGACAAGGATTGTTCCCTTAGGAACTCCAGTGCTGATGGGAAGGGAAGCTGAGGCAACTTTGCCTGTAAGCACGGATTGGAACCTGTTTGTGAGGTAGCTATGAAACCAGGCTGCAGGTCCAGGGGCACAACCAAAATGTTGGAGTGTGGAGAGGAGGAGTTGATGGTCAATGAGGTCAAACACCTTTGATAAATCAACAAAAGCTGCACCCGTGGCTATACCCATGTCCATATTTCTGAGGTCTTGGTTTGAGAAGACTACCAGGGCAGAGGAGGTGCTGTAGTGTTTGTGGAAACTCATAGCCGGTTTTAGGCACCAGCAAACCCTACGGTTGCTGGGAGCCCCTGCTCATGGGGGCCCCCAAGTAGACAAGTTTACCTTATTCATTTTTAAACATTTTTTTTATCTTAATACATTTTTAAAACATCAGTGAAGGACTATGCAGATCCTTCTGGTTATGTCATGAAATACCTCAACAAGCTGTGATCCAGTCAGTATGAGATGGATAAGGCAATGGATGGATGGGAAGAACAGCCCCAAGAAATGACACTGCTGAGTCCTCCTAAAAATATTTTTAAAATACTACTGATTATACTAAAACTATACATAGAAACAAAGAAATATAAAATTTGCCGGCAGAGAACTACTGCTTGGCCCTTCTAATCTGCCCATTTTTCCCCTGCCTATAGTATCACCACAAATAAAACCTTGCACCTATGAGCTACAGTAAAACATATCGGCTAAAGGTGGGCCACGTAGAGAGGCCCCATGACTTCATTAATTCTGCTGGGGGCTCCCAAAACCCTAAAGCCGGCCCTGCCGGGAAACTGTATTGAAAGGAAGACAGGAGGTTGTATTTATTGAGATTTTCAGTTAATTGGAAATGGATTACTTTCTCAAGTAGTTTGCTGAAGTGTGGAGCAGGGAGAGGGGTCTATAGTTTTCAGGTAGGGGTCTCCCTTGAAGATGGGAACCACACTTGTGTGTTTCTAGGTGTCAGGCCCGTTGATGTAGACAGGGCAAGGTTAAAAATGTGTGTTAGTGGTTTGACAAGGGCTGGGAAGACGATCCTCAGGAAAGCAGGGTACAGCCCATCACTTCCTGGGTTGCCACTGGAAGGGATGGTTTTTAGGAGTTTTGTAATGGTCTTGGGAGCAATGGCCGTAAAATAGAAAGGAGGAGTGAATGCTTTGGTGTTTGTGGGAGTGGAGGGGCTACCGTTACTGTTTGGGTTGGAGGTGGGGTGAGGAAGGAGCTTGCTAAGATAAGGGGTTAGGTTGGTAAACATAGTGGTGAGGAGGTCAACGATGAGAGCAGGGTCATTGATGGTGCCTGCTGGGGATGTGAGTTGTGTTATTTGCTTACTGGTCTTTGGGTTTAGGATGGACCCAAATGAGGCCCAGAAGCTACGCAGATTCCCCAGAGTATTTTTTTGGAGCTCAGTGAAGTATTTCTTTTTTAGTGACTTTGCCAGTTGCTTACAGGCATTTCTGCAATTGCCTGTAGGCATTCCAGGTGTTGGGGATGGAGACTCTTTGAATGCTCTCCATTTAGAGTCCCTGACCTTCATTTGCAGTAACAGTTCTTTTGTTATCCAGTGCGTGCAGCCTCCCCAACCCTTCTGGTTTTGATGGGAAAATACTGGTCCTGAAGTCTCTGAAGGGTGCTGGTGAAGAATTGGACAGCAGCGGAGACATTTTCAAGCCTGTATAGGGAGGACTAGTTTAAGAACATTGCTTCCCTAGTCACAGGTTCATGATTCTGGCTGCTGAAACTGTGTGGCTGGGCTACCGGGGGGGGGGCATATTGAAGCAGATTGTAAAATTGACTGTGTATGCTAACTACAGCTGAGGGAGTAGGCAAACTGTATGAACTGTTTACTGCTGCTATTAAACACTGTGGGGTGGGCATATTTTTGCTTGTGAACTGACTATGAGGGCTGGAAAACTGGCTACTGGCAGGAAATAGGGAGAACTGCTGTGATCTGATTACTGCTGGGGAAGGGGGCTAACGGCTAGGGTCTTTGTATAATACTGACTAAATTAGTTCTGTTAGAGGGTTGTATGACTCACACCAAAATGAGGGTAAACTTGGGGCTGGCTAGAGGGCATTTTCAGGGTGATTGGGTACAGGGTGTGTGGGGCAGTGTCATTATTAAACTGGGTATGGAGGTTCTGGGATGCCAAGGTAGGTTTTCAATTGGCAGGCCTTAGGAAAGAGGTAGAGGAGATCAGAAGACAGCTGGAAGGCAGGAGGGGGGAGGACTGGGGAGGAAAGGTGTGGAAAGGACCTCACGAGGCTAGATGAGGCCAATATGCTATACCTCAGGGAACAGGTGGACATGGACCATATGGTTACTCCGGAGGGGTGGGGAATGATACAAGCAACTTAAGGAACTCACTTCGTAGGAAGGTGGTGGACAAGAGGGAGCAAAGGAGGGAGGGGGGAAAGGTGAGAGCAAGTCGGGGCAAACATCACACTCAGTAATCGATTCACCCTGCTATATCCAGAGACGAGGTAGAGGAGGCTGGTGGGAAGGGGGTGCAGGCGGACGGAGAGGGTTTGGCCAGCAAGCGCAGGGGATGGGGCAAGGGAGGAAGCCAGATCCACAGAAGGGAGGGGATGGACATGATCCTAGGTTAGAGGAAGGAAAGGGGATGGGGAACAGGATGAAGCCAGGGGGGAGCGGGAGATAGGGTAAGGCAGGCATCCAGGTTGGGGAAGTCAGCCAAGGGAAGCGGTCTGAAGCACTAGAAAGGCCAACTTTGGGGTGGGAGAAATTGATGAAGTGGGGGGGGGAGAAATACAGCAGATGGGGTGGAGGATACAGGACCGGAGGGGGGGGATGGAGGCAAGGAGGAAAGCAGTAGAAGGGTGTCTGGGGGGGAACTGGGGGTTCGAGCCCAGAAAGGGAGTCCAGAGGAGATCTGGGGGGGCAATCTGTGCCACCCAGGAGGTTGAGGGGGCAAGGAGCAAGCTGGGAGCTGCAGGCAGAAGAAAGAGCACGGTAGAGCAGGCACAGACTTGTAATCCATGGGCTGAGGGGGGTGGAAGGAGTAAGCAGGGGTTGACGACAGAAGAAAGAGCCTGGAAGGAATCAAATGGTTCAGTAAAGTGGGGGGGTGAAGGTGATCCTGCTGGGTGACTCCATGACCAGGGGCATCCAGTGGAAGGGGGCAGGGGAAGGGAAAAAGTAGCCCAGTCAAGGTTAAATGTATCCCAGGCCTATCCATACACAAAGCCAAATTCCAGCTATACTCATTAGCATTGGAATGCGGGGGATCCCCAGACTTCCTAATACATCTGGAAACAAATGACTTGGAGGGGAACAGTGAACTGCAAGTCCAGGTGAGATTCAGGGAAATGGCCAGGGTCTGTCACTCTATAGGAAGCGCCTTCTCCTTCTTGGAGATTCTACCAGTACCTAGGGCATCCAGGGAGTCTAAGCATAAACTTAGAGGGGTGAACCAGTGGCTCAGGGATTGGTGCAGAGCAGAAGGGTATGGGCTGGTGGGGGACTGGGTGAAGACATGGGAGGATAAGGGGTTATATGCAAAGGATAGGCTACACCTCAACTTGGAGGGGAGGGAGATCTTGAAACTAAAACTCGCTGGATTCATGGTGGAGAGATGGGGTTTAAACTTGTAAAGGGAAGGGTTAAGTAACAAAATGGATCTAGGAGGGCTGCTTGAGGGTCTAGGTATAGGGCATGAAAAGAGGGCAGGTGACTGTGAAGTAAATCCATCCAGAGTTGTGCAGGATGGGGCGAATAGGGATTGCGCAGGGCCGAGACAATTGGAGAGGGGAGAGGGGTCAGGTGGAGGATGGCCCTGAACAACGCCAGAAGCATGGGCAATAAAATGTCTGAGCTCCAGACGATGCTGGCTGAGGGATGAGCGGATGTGGCAGCAGTTACTGAGACATGGGCCACCCAGAAAAATGATTGGGACCTACACTTGGAGGGCTACAAAATATTTAGGAGGATAGAGAAGAGGGAAAAGGAGGGGGTGTAGCGCAGATAGTCAAAAATGACATAGTGGTTAGTGGAGTGGAGGAGGCTGTGGGGGGTGGAGGCAATTAGAGGAACCCTGCAAATGAGGGGAGGTAAAAGATTGAAAATAGGGGTGGTGTACAGACCCCCCTGTGATGGAAGAGGCCCTGGAGGACAAACTAGTTGAGAACATCAAGGGGCACTGTGACCATTGAAAGGGTAGGGTGGTGGTCATGAGCAATCTTAATATGCCGGGGGCAGACTGGGACACTATGACAGCCGCTGTGGCCAGGGAACAGAAACTCATGGATGTGTTTCAGGATGCCTTCCAGGTCCAGCAGGTGGGGGAACCTACTAGGGAGGGGAGGATGCTGGACGTTGTCCTAGCAAACAGTGACCAAATAAGGGGCCTGGAGGTGTGCAGCACGCTGGCAGGTGGCAATCAAGCCACGGTCTGGTTTCTGCTGTGTCTAGGGGGGAGGATAACTGCACTAATACAGTAGTAGTGGACATCAGGAGGGCAGACTTCATGGGCATGGACAGGATTCTACCGGGGAGCTTGGATAAGATTAGACCAGACATGGATGCTGGTAGCTTGTGGGAGACCATTAAGAAAGGGGTGCAGGAAGCTACTAGCTCATGTACAAGGGTAAGTCCTAGGCATGGTAGAGCCAGCAAGCCATGTTGGTGGACCAGGAGGTGCAAGAGGTGGTGAGGCATAAAAAGGCTGCCTATGCACGTTTTAAGCACTCTAGGGGGGATAGAGAGAGGGGTGAGTATGAAATAACAGATAGAAGGGACACCAGAGTGATGAGAGGAGCCAAGGCGAGGATGGAGCAAAACCTGGCTAGGGATATCTGGAGTGGGGGAAGGGATTCTATAGATTCATAGGGGAGAAGAGAAAAGGGAGAGCACAGATTAGCAGGATTGGGACTGGGGAGGGATGGGCTCAGGAGGCAAGGGATCAGGCAGAGGTGCTAAATGAGTACTTTGCCTCAATATTTATGGAGGGTGACAGGGGATACATGTAGCCCAATGGGAAGGTAGGGGAGACAGAAGAGTCGAGAGGTCAGATGAAATCTAGAGAACTGAAAGAGGCTGGGGTACATGCCGGGCCAAGCCTAGAAGGGGATGGGTGCTTAAATGAGGGGGTGGACTGGGAGGGTGAAATCACAGTGGATAGAGTGAGGGAGGCCCTTCTGTTGGTAAAAACTGATAAGGCACCGGGGCCGGATGGGCTGCATCCGAGGGTTATGAAGGAACTGGCAGATGAGCTAGCAGCTCCACTAGCTGCACTCTTTAACGCCTCTCTGCAGACAGGATGGGTGCCTCAAGACTGGAAGGTGGCTCATGTGGTGCCTATCCACAAAGGGGGTGTAGGGAAGAGATGGGAAATTACAGATGTGTCAGCCTAACGTCTGTGGTAGGCAAAGTAATGGACGGCATTATCAAGGAGAAGCTCAGGAGGCAACTAGAAAGGTTGGGGCACCTGGATGACAAACAGTATGGTTTCGTCCCAGGGAGATCGCGTCAGACCAACCTCATAAATTTTTATGACTGGGTGACGGGGACCCTGGACTGGCATAGACCAGTGGACGTCTTATACCTGGATTCCAGTAAGGTGTTTGATTCAGAACCCCACATTGGGTTGCCAACAAAGCTGGGGGGGATGGGAGTGGGAGGACAGTTGCTCAGATGGGTAGAAAATTGGCTAACGGGGCAAACACAGAGGGTAATGGTTAGTGGGATAGCCTCCTCCCCAGGAAGGTCATCAATGGGGTCCTCCAAGGTTCGGTACTGGGGCCACTCCTGTTCAATGCCTAGGTCTCAGATATAGGAAGGGGGTTAGGATTAGAATGATCCTCTATGCGGATGACTCAAAACTGCGAGCACTGGCAGATAGGGACGAAGTGAGCGAGACAGTCCAGATTGACCTGGATACCCTGGACGGGTGGTCAAGGAGGTGGGGACTAAGGTATAATCCAGCGAAGTGTAGGGTGCTGCTTGTGGGGGTCAGAAACCCAGGCCATGTATACACCCTGTGGTGGTCTCACTGCAAGCCACAACAAGTGAAAGGGATCTGGGGGTGGTGGTAGATGCCAAAATGAATAACACTGAAAATTGCAGAACTGTGGCAAAAGCAAATAGGATTCTGGGCTGCATAGCCAGGGGGATTACATCCAGGAGGAGGAGGTGATCCTCCCCTGTATAACGCATTGGTCAGGTGCAGTTCTGGAGACCTCACCTCAAGAAGGACGTAGCTGGACAGGGTCCAGAGGAGGGCAACCAGGATGATTCAGGGCATGGGAGGGAGGACCTATGAGGAAATGCTGGAAGATTTTGGGCTGTACTCACTGGAGGAGAGAAGAGATGGGGGAAAATGATAGGGGTCTTCAAATATGTAAAAGGGATAAACAGAGGTGGAGCCAAAGAGATGTTCAGACTAAAAAAAGGGGGCACAACCAGGAAGCATGAGTGGAAGCTGGAGGGGGGGAATTACAGGGGAGAACACAGGAGACATTACTTCACTGAGAGGGTGGTGGGGCCATGAAATGCACTGCCCGAAAGCCTGGTGGAGGAGGGCACAGTGGAGGGCTTCAAGAGGGGGTGGGACAGGTACAATGGTAAACTGAAGCCAAAGATGACCCTCCCTGGGGCTGGGGGGTGGGAGAGCGAGCACCCATTAAGGTCTGGCTACCGAGCAGACACGACAGACCATCAGGCCTATTCTGCTGGCTTTTAGTATGTTAGTATGTATTTGTCACCATCCCACACAGGAGACTAGTAAACAAGTTGTGCAGTCTGGTAGTAGATCCCAAGGTGGTACACTGGGCCAGAAATTGGGTAAGCAAAAGGACACAGAGGGTGGTGGTTAATGGAGTTCAGTCCCAGGAGAGGGGGGCAACCAGTGGGGTGCCACAGGGCTCAGTTCTGGGGCTTGCCCTCTTCAATGTCTTCATTAGTGACATTACAGAAGGGCTGGAAGTAAAGGTAAGCCTCTTTGAGGATGACACCAAGATCCGCTATAGGGTAGACACTCCAGACAGGGTGGAAAAAATGAAAAAAAACCTAGGCAAATTGGTGGAGCGGTCAAGAGAGTAGCAGCTTAAATTCAATACAAAAAAAGTGCAAAGTCATGCACTTGGACCATTGGAATCCTGGAGAGGAATACACCATGGGGGGGATACTAACAACAACAAAACTGGATGGGGATTGGGGGGTAAACATAACAGACAACCTGAAGGTGGCCAAGCAATGTGAGAAGGAGGTGGGTAGGGCCAGAGGGATGCTGGGGTGCATAGGGAGGGGCAACACCAGTAGAAAACAGGAGGTGGCAGAGGTGGTGATACCACTATACTTTATAGACAATTTGTTAGGCCGCATCTGAAATACTGTGTTCAGTTCTGAGACTGCATCTCCAAAAGAACATTGACAGAATAGAAGTGGTCCAGAGAAGGGCAACAAAAATGGTAAGAGAAATGCACAAAAAAACATATGAGGAAAGACTGAAAGACCTCAATGTGTATACTATGAAGGAAAGGAGGTAGAGGCGTGGTATGATAGAGATATTCAAGTACCTCAGGGGAATCAACAAGGACCAGGATGGCAGCATCTTTCAAAAAAAAGAGATGTGCAAGATCAAGGGGTCACAATATGAGGCTCGGGGGGGGGGGACTCAGGGGTAATGTGAGGAAGTATTTTTTTACATAAAGGGTGGTGGATGCATGCAGCAGCCTCCCAGTGGAAGTTGTAGAGGCTAAGACGATTGCTGAGTTGAAGAATGCATGGGATAGACAGAAGGCAACCCCAGTGGTAGGAAAGCGAGGGTAAGCTGCTGATCATTTAGGATCTGGAGTTTCAGTAGGTAGGGTAATGGGCAGACTAAGTGGGCTATGCGGTGCTTATCTGCTGTCCAAATCTATGTTTTTATGATTCTAGCATGTGAGCCTTTCCTGACACACCCCCTGAGGAAGCTGAAGAGCTGGAGCTAGTATATCACTGTAGTTATTGCTTGTTTGTTTGTATATTTGGTATAGCCACTGAAAATACCATTTGTATTGCTACCTTTCTGGACACATGAGGATATAATAAATACAAGGAACATTCTGCAATTCAACTTGTCTGGTGATTTCTTCCTGAGTGCTGCATTTTTGTGGACTGGGTTGAAATAAAGAGCATACTGTATATAATGAAGCAGTTTAATAATTCTGAATTACAAAGCAAGTCGCCGAGTCTGCTTGTGTCTTCTCTGGTGCTTATCTAATGGCCTGCTGCACTTTCAGAGGGTCTGTCCTGCTATAAGACTAAGGGAGCCATGAAGATGAGTTCTGACCTTAGAATGGGACTTTGCATTCTGCACACCACAGTATGCAGTAGCTGCAAGTGCTGACTTTGGCTACAAGGTAAGTCCTTGTGGAATATTTTACTATACATTAGTCAAGGAATGAGGAAACAAATGCCTGCACAATAGATCTCTCTGCTATAGGAAAGGGCAAAGTCTGACAATATTCTTTAGATGATCAAAGCAGCCCTTGGTTATGGTTGATGCCTGAGAATTCTGCCTAGTCTTTCATCAAGAAATTCTCTCAGGTGTTTAACCATCTTTCTAGCCTCAAGCTATATTCCATCAAATGCGGGCAATGGCACATTATGGCTACTTTTAGCAGCTGGGACATTTTTTCAAGACCCACTAGTGGTAGCTCCATTGTTGCTGTACTGGGACCTATCAATATGGAGGCCATCATGTATTTTATTCTGCCAGGACTGTTTAAAAAAAAAGTACAGAATGATTATCATAACCCTGGTTGGGTGCAAAGGAGAGAGGTACAGTCAAGACTGTTTTAAGAGCTACTGTTGCACAAGGAAAACTAACAAATTGAGCCATGCCCTTCTCCCCGTCAGAACTCCCCCACATCGGTTTTCTTTTGTCGGTTATCCATTGCAGCTATATGCTCATTGAACCCCATGTGGAGAGTACTGCACTGTAGCAACACCCCAATTTATAGCAAGGCTTTTGAAATTCTATGGCTCAGTAGCTGTAGAACTGGCTGCAGAGATTTGGTCGGTCTCACTGCAGGACATATGCAGTGCCACAGAATCCCTCTTATGTGGTGATTTTTGTTTTTAAAATACAAATTTTCAACCATTCCAGGCTTGTTTCCTCTCTTAATTTGTTCTGAAGTCTCTCCCCCATCCTCTATATCTAATGTGATGTATGATCCCACACAGTTTCTATATGTTAGCCAATTTCAGGACAGAGATACACCATAGAAGTTAACAGTTTATGTTGTGAAGTTAAATAGATATACCCCAGAAGGTTAGAAACCCTGCAGCAGACTCTGGGGTTAAAGTGCTACAGAGAACCAATGACCTTGATCAAGAGCTACGAGACACCAACTTTTGCTTTTTGTGTAAGTACTTGTGTGACAGACTTTCAGGAAACAGATTGTGGTGGTTAATGTCACTCACTCTAATGATGGGAGATTATAAAAAGGTTCTCAGAAATGCTGCAATCTGATCGGCTGTTAGGATTCTAACAGCCTTACATTAATCCATGTTATACTGTCATGTACAGCCTGATCACAATGGCACAAGGATTCTTCCTGTCAGCATTCAATCCTCTAGCACTGCTGAATGACTGGAATGATGCATTCTGATTTTGAACCAGCACTCTTAAACTGTTAGTGGAAGAATGATTTCATTAAAAATCTCCCTCTAAATGAGGAAAACATTCAAAAAGTATTCTTTTAACCCTCTTCTTTTTGGAACAGTTTTTTATAATAGCAATATGGCACTCCCAGGAGTTAGATTAGCAGTCAGTTAATCACCCCCTAGGGGAAATATGGCACTCGGCTGCACCTCATGCCACATTACTCCCCTAAGGGATGATTAACAGACTATTAATCTAACCCCTGGTCATGCCTTATTGCTTAGTACTGGGACTGGTCCTCTTAATTAATGTCTTCATAAGAGACATTGCAGAAAAACTAGAAGGGAAGGTATACCTTTTGCATATGGCACTCAGATCTGTAAAGTGTGGACACCAAGAAGAGGGTGGATAGAATGTGTAGGGCTCTTGGGAAACTTGAGGAGTGAAAAAGAGCATGATAGTTTAAGTTCAGTGCCAAAATGTGCATAATCATACGCCTAGGGCATATGAACCCAGGAGCTGAGTATAGCATGGGGATACTGCCAGTCACCAATCAAACAAACTCTAGCCAGAGGGGACAGGGCTTTGAAAAGCTACCAAATGACCACTGTTATTTTCTTGTTGGTGTCATATAGTGCTGTTTAGTCACAACCATCAAAAACTGCCATGCTGCTATATCAGTCCTCTTGAATTTATTTAGTCAAGAGCAAATGCTGCTGGAGTGTATGTGTGTGTGCGTGTGTGCGTGTGTGCGTGTGTGTGTGTGTGTGTGTGTGTGTGTGCTCCCTCCCAGATTAAGTTTGCCTTTTTCCTGTAACTGCATGGCAATTTTCCTATGTTTTCCTGTAGATTACATTATTTTCAATTGAAGACAAATTTCTCTGTTTTCCTGTATAACTAATGCAAGTCTATGAGAAGAATTTCCCTATAGATGGCTCCAAATCCCAGAAAACAGAGTTCCTTACCATTTAGATAAAATACCTGACATTACCTACAAGCTTAGTTTAAGAAGAACTGCAATAAACCTGTTAGTAATGTTTCATGTAGAAGCTTTTTTTCATATAGTGGGTCCCCTTCTGTTTCTGCCCTGCTTTTGCTGGCCTTTTAGTTAACCCATTGGATATTTATGGGTTACATATTGCGGCAAAGTGCCGTCTAAGAATTGCATGATGTTGTTTATGTCCCCATGAACCTATGAATTCTAAATTAGAACACAGATGCATGGTACCAACAATGTAAATTTTTGACAAGATCATACTGTTCTAAAATAGTCAATACCAGCAGTGTGTGAATCAGAAACACTCATTGAATTTACCAAAAGGCCAGTTCAGATTAAGCAGTAACAAAATGAGAACTGGTATTTTCAAAAATAACATCTACTTCTACAAAAATGCATGTTTGCTGACTCAAGGCAGTTCTCCTTTGAGATATTAACAGTCCAGTCTAAATTGTTCACTATTTATGGGGCTGGTGGTATAGCCTAGAGGTTAGAGTAATGAACTATAAATGAGCTTTGTACATCCAGCATTCAGACATGGGTTTGATTCCCACACCCTACATTCCTATAATGTGTGGCTCTGATTAAGTCATTTAATCCCCCCAGTATTCCTGGGTTCTCCATAGAAACAAGCACCTATGCCTAGTTGGCCTTACCACATTACTAAAGGAAAAATATATTAATAAAATTACATTATTTTTTTTTCCTTTTACTTTACTTTTGAAACTGCCTGTCTTGAGGATGGAAACATAACAGTTTTATACTGACCTTCTATTGTGTGGGAGGGCTCAAACAGTGTGGCTGAGCCTCAGACCATAAATCATTGATAAGAGATGAGCAGTCTTCATCACATCCCAGAGCAGGATTGTACACACACACACACACACACACACACACTCTTAAAGTACTTTCCACTTGACACTTCTGACTCCAGAAACTGAAAACAAGCTGTTTTCTATGTGTGCCTGGCTAGATGGACTTAATTAACTCTGTCAGGCTATTTTATGCTTACTTTTTTTTTGTTTATTTAAAGGGCAAGATACTTCAGGCCAAAAAAAGTGATGGGACTACAGCCCCCCCCCTTGCCTGCAGTTTGTGTGCAGTGTGCTCATAGGAATGAAATAGCTCCAAGACCACTGTCTGCCATCTGATACTGCAGACGCTCAGTGTTTTACAGACGTCATATAATGAGTTAACCCCTATGTTGCTGAAAGAAATAGAATGCATCTATTAGACTGAGCTGGACAGATGATAGAAACAGTAGTTTAAAAAGATTTTTTTTTTTTGTTAATAGCCTGAAAAGTTCTGAGGTACAATACAGTAGCATTCCCCCTCCCTTCAGATGCCTTTAACATAGAGTAGCAAATAGCAAAAATCAGAGGAGGAGTGGACTACTTTGCAGCTGTGAAGGAATATTTACAAATGTCTAAAACTTGAGTTCCACAAAATGCCGATTTAGAGCTAGAGTCTGATCGATGACAGAAGGGCTGTAGGCTCTGCCCACAGCCCTAAAAAGGGACCATGGGGTTCTCTTATCTGATGACCTCAATGCAGCAGGCAGTGTGTCAAAGTAATTGGTGTGGCCAGTGGGATGCTGCGACACATAAGGAGATGTACAGTATCTTCAACAGGAGGTGTGAGTTGGCACACCACAATATCAATCATTTGTGATATACCACTTAGAGTATTGTGTCAAGTTCTGGATGCTTCACCTCAGAAGGGACATTGATGGTGCTGAGGCAGTCAATAGAAGGGCAACCAACAGGGTGCAGGGGTCGCAGCAAAAGTCCTGTAAGGAGAGACTGTGGGATCTTAATTTGCATACCCTGGAAGAGAGCAGAACAAGAGGGGAAATGATAGATACCTATAAGTACAGTAAAGACTATCAGTATTAAGTGCCATGTCAAAGTTTCCTGCATGACAAAAGGGATTAACTCCCATTGAAATTGCATTGTTTCTTGCAGTAGCTCTGCTATATATAGCTGCAAAACTGGGTATCATTCTGGCAAGATTCACATACCTCTCTGGGTAAATAGGCTACAGGAGGGCAATCGCTTTGAAATGAGAAAAAGCACTAGAACCAGAGGGCATATAGTGAAGCTGGAGGGGGTAAAGTTTAAAAGGTGATGTGAGGAAGTACTACTTCTCTGAAATAGTTGTAGACACCTGGAAAAGACTGCCAGCTGAAGTGGTGCAAGCAACAACAGTAAGGGGCTTCAAGCATGTGTGGGATACACATAGGGGAACATTAATAGGTAGCCAGAGAGGAGAGAGGGTCACCTGAGACCAGTTAGAATCTTCTGAGACAGACTATGCAGGCACCATCTGGGCAAACTGATTGGGCCAAGCAGTCCTCTGCTGCTGAAAAATTCTATGTTTCTGGGTTTCCATCCCATTACATTTATTTATTTATTGAAATGTTTCACCAGGAAGACATACTGAGCAACTTGCTCATTTCCAGATGTGTCCTGGGGGATAGGGGAATGGATAGATACAGAGGATATTACAATAAGCAAGTGCTGTAGATAAAACAATATGATACAATATACAATGTACAGTGTACAATATACAGCAGAATAGGTCATATGAGATGATACAATCAATGGTTACAACTGGGTACTGACTAGAGACAATTTGATGAACACAGTTGTACACTAAGTGTTGAATGATAAGTACAGAGGGTCATATCAACTCAGTTTGACTGGTAGTATAGGAAGGGATGGGGGAGACTGAATTAGATCATCATAGGGGAGGTAGGAGAATTAAGGGCAGCTGCAAGAGGGGGAGTAAAGGAGAACAGGAAAGAGGATAGGGATCAAGATGAAAAATTTAAAATTACATGCAATTCTCAAATTTTTAGGAGCACTCCATTCCATCTTTAGGCACCTTGTTCCACCCAGTGACCTGGTGGTTTTGGTCCATGCCTTTGTGACATCTCACCTTGATTACTGTAACTCCCTTTACCTAGGACTTCCTGGGGTTGATATCTGCCACTTGCAGCTAGTGTAGAATGTGGCAGCATGTTTGTTGACTGGTGCATCTAGAAGTTCTCATATTACCCCTGTGCTGCGTGCTCTGCACTGGCTGCCAATGCAGTGATGGATCACCTTTAAAGTGGGTCTTTTGACCTACAAAGCCCTACACAGTCTGGATCCTGACTACTTGAAAGAACTCCTGGTGCCCTACACCCCTCTGAGACAGCTCCGCTCGGCAGACAAGGGGTTGTTGGAGATTCTGAAGGTAAATCTGAAGTCATCTGGCGCCCGTGCATTTGGATTTGCTGCACCCACCCTCTGGAATTCTCTGCCTTGTCAGCTCCGGGAGTGTAGGACGGTGGGGAGCTTTAAGCAGGCACTAAAGACTTTTTTATGGGAGAAGGCGTTTCCTTCTTTGTTCTAATTTTATATTGCAGTACTGGAATATATGTTTATATTTGTTTTATTGAATGTATTGAATATGTTTTATGTTTGTTCTTGATGTGCAGTGCTTTGAAATTTTGAAAGACGCTTAATTAACTAAATTTTATTATTATTATTATTTTTATTATTATCTTCATTCTGCACAAAGCAATCCCTCATTTCCAGTGGTAATCCCCTTCTTTTCTTCACTTCTTCACTGAGATCTAGACCCATAGTATGTCTGAAATACTCAGTCACAACCCACACAGGCCTCCACTATTCTCCTTGGCTGCCTATCTCCGAGGATGGGGATTTTCATGTATAGTTTTCCCCGGAGTGTGGACATACAATGATGTCCGCATGATCAAGTCACAGACATCTGCAGCCACTCCACACCACTTGTACAGCTCAGCATAATCAGTACCCCAGTCTCCACCAGAAGTCATTGTTATGCTGAGCAAGATCCGGAACCCACCCCCTGGGAGAGGGAAGCAGTCCATCAGACACTCCATCCTCTCCTTCCTCCGCCAGCCCCCAGCCACCCGAGTCCACTCCCAAGACTGGGTTGCATGTGTGTGATGTGAGGTGTGGCATCCAGCACCTCAACCCTCAGCACCACAGGGCTGGCGTACAGCCATTTTAATAGCAGGAATTTCAACACTAGGACCAGTAACTCTCTCCATTTTGGCATCAATTTCCAGGCGGGGCCCAAATGAAATTTCGTGGTTTGGCCATTAGGTGGCGATAATCCTAGCAGGGCCACCAAAGATGCAGATGTAACCTCCAGAAGCCACCTCCCAACGGGCTACTACCCCTACCTGACTACCTAGATGCAGGTTGAGGGGCCTGGGTTCGGGCTTAACTTACCAGGGGATCTATTTTAACAATACTGGTATTAGCGTGGTGCCTCCACCCAGAGAATTCTTTAAGTGAGTTAGACGTTAAGCTAGCACAACCCTCTGGGAAGTTGTACCTACCCACAGCCCAGCCTAGTGACCTTATACATAAGTTACCATAACACACTGTACTTTGCATTCCAAGGCACAATTAGTGGTGAGCGCTAATAATATGCTCACGGTGACCAACACTTACCCTGTGCCCCTGCAAAGAAACAGTTTACCAGCAATAACAGTATGTCTTTTGACTAAAACAATGATTTGAAACTGAATGATAATATGCTCATTAGCCAGATTAACTTTCCAACAGTAAATCTGATTTATTTAGGAGAATTGAACAAGGGAGGGGGCATGAATTTTAAATTTATAGCAGTATGCCAACATTACATTTGACCCTGTATAAAACAGTTCTTTTAGCTGCTGGGTACCCAGAGTCTAGGTGCAGGACTGATGCATTGCAGTGGTTTGGTCACCGTTGCAGTTGGCTGGGGCCCTTAAATAAAATAGTGATTATTATTTCTTTGACTTTTGGCTTTTGGCACATGAAGAACACTTTATAACCAAGAAAATTGTAAATCACAGGCCCAATGGCCTGCAAAGATCATTTAAACAGCAGCTTGAAACTGATAGGCAAATCAGATGGCAAATCACTTTAAATCGGTTGCAGGGACAGACCCTGTTGTTATTAACTGAACCCTGGACCTCAGGATCTGGGATGATTTCCAGATTGACTCCCCTTGAGGCAAGATTCAGCTCTGTGTCTTGTTGCTGCAGGCTGCAGGACTTTGTCCCTTCTGACAAGGACCAGGATACAGGGACCTGGGCTGGCTCGACTCACCCTCACATCCAGGTTTAGCCCTCAATCATGGCCACGACGCTCAATGATATTCATCACAGGAGCTGACTTCCTTCTCTGGTCTTCTTGCAGCTTTGGTCTCACAGCAGCAACAGTCTCTTAAGCACACTACTCGTCATCACAGGCTCAGCTTTGTGGTACAGTTCTGATATAGGCAGCACAGCTTACCCACTTGCAAGTTGCAGTCTTTGGAATCTAAGCTGGTAGACAAACGTTCAGGTCTCCCCCTTTCAGCAAACAGTTTGGAGACAATTCTGGTGACCCCAGGCCTGTGATTTAGGCCACAGTCTCTGAGGCAAACCAGCTCTTCACCGAAATGCAAGTCGGGGATCTTTTGAGCTCTGATCCCACTTCAGTCTAGGATTTCAGCTCTGGGGGAAATCTCTTTTTCTATCACAGGACAATTTCAGTTCGTTCTGCAGAATTGGCAGTCCCACACTTAAAGTAAGCGCTCAGGCTGAGGAGAGGCAAAGCAGGACTCTCCACTCACTCCCTAAGCTGTGAGCAGAGCCTCCTGCATGCACTGAAAGCTCCAGCCAGACTCTTCTGAAGTGACCCATTTCAAGCAGTCCCTCTATAAATAAAGGGCAAGGTTCTAGCAATTTGATTGGCTGTTAGTCACAGTTTAAGTTCCCTTATTGACTTGCCTTTGGGCACCACTAATTGTACCTCCTTTTTCCCCTTGGTAAGTCCCAAGAATCTCTTCTGTAGGTCCTGGCTCATGATTGGTTGCAATACTGCAAAGAAGGCTACTGAATGTACAGTCTTTATGCAGTCCTTACAGTCCCCCACAAATAAAGTCCTGGTGCAGCCAGTCAAAGTACTTCATCCATTTTAACACCCCACAGTCATGTAGCCCCTTTGGTGCTTTATTTAATACTTCCTTTGTTCAATATTTATTTACAGCTCTGTGCCTGTTGCTGCTGCAGAAATGCAGTGCCCCCCAGCAGCAGACATGCTTCTCATTAATATTCATGAGGAGTTCTATTTCATATTTATTAGCCCCATTACTAGCGTTTCTCAGCACTCATTATTTAAAATATCTAGAGGGCTCTCTTAGCCTTTGCTTTGGTCTCCAGTCCCTGATTTAGCAGACAGGGGCACCGGGACCACTGGAAGGCCTTTCTGTTGACAGCAACGGTGGTTGGAAAAATCGGGCACTCCCTGGTGCATGAGCAAACTGCCGGCTGCCATACTATACAGGATTGGATGCAGCGGCTCTGCAGTTTGACTTTTTTAGTCCCACAGGGGCAGTAATAACACAGGGGCTGCAGAGAGGACTGGGGCACACACAAAGACTTGGCCTGTGGCAGTGACCTAGTGGGGAAATACAGGAGGATACCAGGAGGAAAACAGTCAATATGGGAGGCATTAAGGTAAGCCCTCCAAATGGGGGTGGGGTGTTACATATGTTTACTGGGTGACATGAGCAGGTGGAAGAGAAGAAATGGAGTGACATAGAAGGTTGGGAAAAGGGATGATTCTTTTGTTTAATGAGGGCAATAGTCTGGTATAAGGAACAGGAAGAGATTCAGCAAGAATACTTTTTTTAAAAAGTGAAGCTAGTCACCACCAATTAGTCATGCTGGTGAATCATTAATTTGAAGCAGTAGAACAATAAGAAGACCCATCCCCACATGAACTGAACTATTTGAAAAATATATCTTTTGTTCTCCTGGAGACTGACTCTAAAAGCTTCCAGCATGGCACAAGGGGCTTTCACCACAACACATGGTGCAAAGTGCCGCTTGCACCAAATGATGCAACAGGAGTGATTCACAAGGTCAGCTTGCATCAACTGCAGGCTATCTTCACCAAAGGGTGCCTTCGCCATCCATGCACCACAAAATGGGATGCAGCATGGTGCTAGGGGGCAAGGGTAAGATGCAATCTGCTGCATCCTCAACATCAGGATTCTTAAATCCCTCCCAAAGGGCAAAAAGCTAAGTACCCTTAGACCAGTTAGAGCTGGTCTAATTGTACTTAGAATATCACCCTCTGGGAGGGGGTTTGACCACTTTTGCCACTATCTGAGCCCTCCCTCATCATGTGCCATGCCCCTGCCCCAGCCCTGATGAGCCAGACACTTATGTAATTAACAATAATTCCCTGGTGATCTAATGGGACCCTTCCCCCACAGCCCTGCCATGCCCAAAACTGAAATTGTACTAAACATTAATTTTCTGGTGATCTAGCAGCCCCCCAGCCTCGATCTGCCTGACACTTACAATGTACTAAGCAATAATTCCCTGGTGATCTAGTAGACACCCCCCCAGATCCAATCTGCCCATCACTTACAATGTAATAAACAATAATTCCATGGTGATCTAGTGGACCCCTTCAAGCCCTGATCTACCAGACACATAAATTGTACAGAACAGTAATTCCCTGGTAATCTAGCAGACCCCCCAATCCACAATCTGCTCGGATATTACATTATTGTTATAATTGTTACCTGGTGGTCTAGTGGAGCCCCCACCACCTCACCCCATCAGGTAATTTCCACCACTCCAATGTAAATGTTGGGCAGATTGGGTCATGGGTGGGTCTGCTAGATCACCAGGGACTTACTGTTTTTACAATTTAAATGTCAGGCACATTGGGGCTGGTGGTGTCTGCTAGATCACCAGGAAATTGTTATTTACAATTTAATTTGTCAGATAGATCAGGGCTGGGGAGGACCGCTAGACCCACAGAGAATGATTGCTTTTTATACTTTACTTTTGGGGCAGATCAGAGCTGGGGTGGAGGGTGTCGCTAGCCATCAGGGATGAACTAGAGTGAACTAGAGTGATGCACGGCCACCACACATCTTGCAGCAAACCCTCTTGATGCACCTGTCTGTTTGGTGCATGGCCATAGTTGCTGAAAGCTGAGGGTCTTTGCCACCAGAATCCTGCCCAATAGATAATAGGATTCAATGTACATGGTGCACCGGGCTTTGACGCAAGCTGCCTTTTGCCACAGCTTGCATCAGTCTAAGAGCTCTTTGAGAATTGAGGCCCTGGTATTGCATAATAGTCTTCCTGCTTTCCCAGAATTGACTAGTAGGCCAAATTAGTAGCTCTCACCCAAGTCAAATAGCATCCACTTTCTTAATACTAAGAAAAATGTATATTTTCAGTCAAAATCTAGGTGAAATGGTAAACTGGCACATGAGAAATATTTCACAAAAGTTCAAACCAATTTTGCAAACATGTTTGATTCAACATTTGGAAGTGCCCCCCCCCCACACACACACACATGCAGACTGGGCCCTGTACCTACAGAAATATCATGTCATATTTCACCATGCTTCCAGATGACCCTTACCACCTCCACTCAGAAGACTGTCCCCAAAGTCAAAGTAATATCACCCTTCCTCATCCCATCAGCTGGCCATTCTATACCCCCATTACAGTCATTTGGTTATTTGTATTACAGGCCACCAGCCCACAACACCAACAACTAGGAATCCTTCACTGAGAGCCATGCCTGAGTGTCCTGTTCATGCTCATGAGCAGACTCCACTCGCCCCTTCTGGTCATGTTGACTAATAACTTTCCCTGTGGAAAAGTGCAGTTCTTCTTTTTATACTATACTATGCTGTGCTATGCTATGCTGTGCTATGTTATGTAAGTAATAATACCCAACAGGGTGGGCATTATTGGGATATAACGGACCTCCCAGGGGAGTAATGAAGCTTGGTGCTGCAGGTGGAAGGACTTATAGCCTCTGGAAAGTCTGTTATATCCCATAATGCCCACCCTGGAGGGTATTATTGCACTTAGAAAATGAGCACTGTAAAGAAAAAAAAGTTAAAAATTAGTGTAAAATAAGTTTTATTGTAATTTTGTAATAAAGTAGTTCCTCTGCCACAATGGTTTTTTGACCTACTAAGGACTCCAGTGGGGGGGGGACTCTGCTGGTGTGCAATCTGTGACAGGAGCTGAGAGTTGGAGTGGGGGGGGGGAGCATGGCTGAAGCTCCCGTTTGCCTGTTGGAAGGCCACCATGAAAAGAAAAGCACTGTGGCTGTGTGAGATTTTTTTTTTACTTATCTGTGTGAAACAGAAGGCACAGCTTTGAAAAATTAGCTGGGATACTGGATTACCACTCAGTGAGAGTACAGTACTTTGAACTGGCTAGTGGTGGAATGATGGCAGGCCAGCTGGCCACAGCATTGAGAAAGCACCAGCTGAGCCAAGATGTCTCAATTGAAGAAGGAGGAAATGGCAAAGTAAATGTGTGTATTTTGTGTCACATTTTTTAAAAGAGGAGGTCAAGGATCGATGACAGGATGAAGGGGGATAGACGCTAATCGGGAGGAAATAAATGGCGGCTGCTCCATTTCAAAATTTGGGGTGCCCGATAATATCCTAAGTAATGGGGCAACCCAAATTGGAACTTATTTTTCACCAGGCATTAAGAAATAACAACACCTGTGCCAGGGTGTTTCAGCCAATCAGTGTGGAGCTTTCCCATTGCCCATTTTCTAAGATATGTTGTATTATATGCTATATTATACTTTAGTATGCTATGGTTTGCTATCCAATGAGATGTTAAACCAATGCCCCTTCTGACCATCTCTTGGCACTGTAAAGGTGGAAATTAATGATCCATGGCATCTATTTTAGAAAAGAAGGTGAGTTTCCCCTGGTCATGGTAGTTTTTTCCTGTCATTAAAACAGGCCCACTTAACCCTCCCCATCTTTGCATCTGGAAATAAGCTAGCACAGCTCAATGTGCCATTCAGGGTCACAAAATGAAAAACGCATAAAATAAAATAAAACAAAACAGGTTAACTGCCATTGAAATTGCCTCATTTACTGCAGTAACTCTTCTGCAGTATGCTGCAGTTTTGAGTTGTATCCTATATGGCTCCACTATATGTTACAAAATACTGTACCCTTTTATTGTGTTATTCAAAGCTCATAACTTCCTTCTTCAGTGCAGTGAACTTAGTCCTTGAGCCCCATGCCTTTTCAACATCAAGAAGTTCTACTATTTCCCTAGGATCATCATGTTGATGGCTGAAACATCAGTTCAGGGCACCATTGATTTCCAGTGGTAGTTTCTACCTGAACTACAGTCATGTTGATGACAACTATTTAGCTCCTGATGGACATCCCTTGTGGACAATACATTTTAAACATTCTTGATAGCATCAGTGTTTTGCTGGCAGTCAGAATCCAACTGGTTCTCACTCTGAGTTTAGTAATAAAAAGAACAGCTTTCCTCTCACTATCACTATCAAGACACTGCAGTGCCTGTAATAAGGAATCACTTTTATATCCTTTCCCTTTACTGCTCTGCTTCTTTTTTTAACTTGATTAAGGATCAGTATATCATATACATTTCTCCTCAAAATATGTGCCAGATGCCTTTAAAAATAATGTTATTTAAGTATTAGAGCGGTGTGAACCTTTTAGTGTTGGTTAAAGACTGATTCGAGATCAGATAAGTTTGATACATAATTTTGAGATTTGTTTCTGCTTGGACCTCATTTTTATACAATTTATTTACCAAGGATATTCCCAATGATTAGTTTAGTTTAGTTTTGGTTTTATTGTTGATCAGTTAGACAAACCAGTACAACATTAGATTATATATATATATATATATATATATATATATATATAAACTTGAGGATCAGCACATGATAAAATAGATACAAAATGCATAGTAAAATGCCAATAATACACGACATCAAGCACTGCAATGAGTATTCAGCAGCAGTTGAGTAGTTAGACCAATAACATCTCATAACTTAATATCAAACAAGAATCATTTGATTCAGATTAAGTTTCCATTTGCAAAGAACTCTAATTTAACTATTAAGCTACATGCTCTGAGCTCTCTACGGTTTATACATATAACCATATTCTGTAAAATAAGTAAGCTATAATACCGGACAGGGTGAGCAATATTGGGAAATACTGGACTGCCCAGGGGCATAATAGCCCCTGGAAGGTCAGGTATTTCCCAATAATGCCCACCCTGGAGGGTATTATTGCTCTTAGAAAATGGCCCATCAGAGAATGTTACTCTGTGAAGAGGCACTTGGACTGGCTCTTATTTTTAGCTGGGCATCTTTTGTAAAATAAATGTCCAGCTTGAAGCCTGTCTCAGCCAATCAGGTTTAAGAATTGATTGTTGCCATTTTCTAAATAAATATATGGACCCATAAAAGACTTTCCACCCTTTCCCAGCAGGGGCTATCTGTCAGGTCACAGAGGGTACCACAACAAAATGCCTTCTTTACAAGTAATGGGCATTACATCAGAGCCACTGTTTGCTAACAAAATGTACAGAAAACTTTTCAGGTACTGTCTGGTGTCTAGTCTGTCCTGTAATCATTTTATAGATCGAGGGAGTGCTCCTGACCAATTAGAGTGCTCCTTTCCTCTGCATGTGAGGCACTGTTATTCCATTAAGAGCACCTCATGCACAGATGCCCTGGAAATGGGCACATTCTGGGAAGTTTATTTAAAAAAATACATATTATTGATCTCTCTCGATCAATAATATATTAATATGTCCCCCATCACCACTTGTTGCTGAAAACAAGTGGTTTCACTTGCCTTCAGCTGGAGCCAGAACAGCTCAGCTTTGCTTCGCTGTTCTCACTCCAGCTGAAGGTGCATGAAACCATTCATTTTCAGCAAAAAAGTGGCTCTGAGGGACATATAAATAAATAATAAAAAATTAACTGGGAATCCAACCATAAAAATCCTGCTATATGTTGGCAAGAGCACTATCTCATGGATTCCTTTTACCACTTGGTATCACTATGCAGTACCATATAAAATTTGAGTACTAGTCCATCCTAACTACTAGTCTTAGTTTAGACCATTTAGATGAAACATGGTCCATAAACTCTAAACTTGGGAATTAGAGTCCTGAAGAGCTATGATGCCAGCAAAAGCAAGATAACAACAAATCATGTCACAGTGTCCACATTTGGGCTACAGGACATTGTTTTACCCCTGATATTGCCAAAGAGACACAACAACTTTTCAGTGAGGGCTCATTTCTACACATTGTTGCAGCTGGGTGGCCTGGAGCACTGAGCAGATAAGTGACTTGCTCAAGATCAAATATTAAGTAATTGTCTTTAGGGTGATTTGCTGTGGTTTGAAGCTGTGATCTCCTAGATCCCAGGCCACTGATGTATTCAGACCACACTGCTTCCAATTGTTCTATCTGGTGTTTTTCTCATTTAGTGTACAGTACCAGGAGAGGTTCACCAGAAGATTACCTTATCAACTGTGAAATAAAGAAAAATAAATAAACATAGTTCCAATTATTTTAATAACTCTGTAATGAGATATGCTCATTTATCCATATGATAAAGGTGACTGCATTATTATTGTAAAATTTTGAGTTTCACAAAAAGGGTTAATAGGTCCTCCTCATATACTTATGCATGTGTCTGTTGAACTTATTTTGAACCCTGGTGAGTCCTCCTCTGTGACCGTACTTTCTAAATTTGAATCTTCCAAAGTCTCATCTAAAAATTACACTAGCATGGAGGAAATGGATTCTGTATATTTCATCTTTAGATCCTACTTTTGTGCCTTAAAAACATATCGACCCTGATGATGGTTTACATAAATGTCTTAGTTCTCATTATACGAATTGCTTTGTAAAATATGTAAGTTGTCCTGAGACCTTTGACTAATGTATTGCTGTGTATCTGACTGCTGTAATTATGTACTGTCTTAACTTATACACTGTAAAAACTGTCCTACGATTTTGCAAATGAAAATATAATAAATATATAGTATAAAAAAAAATTACACTAGCTGCAGCATCACCTGCAATTTACATTTTAATAGTTAGGACACCTGTGTATACAGTACATACTCTGATGATATAGGAGTCAACACCGGAATTGACATTTAAAATACAGTAACTGATTTTATTGCCAACAATATCGAATGTGGATTAGAACAGCCTCCTACCTGAAAACAGAAGTGCAAAAAATATGCAAATCTCTTATAACACAAAATCGTGGGATGCAGAAATATCACCTACAAAACTATATGTTCTTGTCAAAGTCAGTTTATGATGGGATGGAATTATATCAATAATGCTAATACAATCATGTTTCTCTGGTGTTTGCAATGATCATTCTTGATATCATTCCCAACATTTGTAGAAATAAATTTTAATAGCAGTACCCATCCTGATCAGAATGGGAATCTACTTGGGTACCACCGTATGTAAAAAAAAAAAAATGTCTAGCAAAAGAAGCTGCATTGACACTCAGAATATCTAAGAGGTGGAGTTTAGTAAAGGTGTGCACTGACACCCAAGTGGCTGCTGAACAGATGTCTCTGATAGATGCATCACTGCACTTTGTCCTGGAGGGGGTGAACACCCCAGTAAAATGTACCATATGCTTAGGTGGAACATCACAGTTCATTGATACATATGCTTCCCTAAAGCAGGTTGTGATCCACCTGGCTATTGTGACCTTACATGCTGCTTTCTCTTCCTGGCCTAGCAATTTACAGAACTCTCCTGTGCTGCAGAGGTAAAACACTAGGACCCTCCATACATCTAGCTTCTGGAATTCTTGCTCTTTAGGGACAGATAAATTGTTGCAAAATGATAGAAGGTTCATATCCTGTGACAAGTGTAACTCTGAGTTGCCCATTTTGCAAAAAATGAAAGCGCTGTTTGAAAAGTCACCCTTTCATTAGAAAAGATCCAGAATGCCTCTTGCTGCCTTGAAAACCCCAACTGTAGTGCTGGCAGCGCAAGTCACCCATCAGAAACCACACTTGAAACTGATTATATTCCAAAAAGATTTCATGATATATTTCTGTAAATTCATGATGCTAAATAATGATGTCATGATTGGTAATGAGTACAAAAGAATGGAAATCTCTCGTTTATGCCCCCTCCCAAGAAGGCTGTTTGCTAAGGCACTAGGGACTTCCTGCATTGGGTGATATACTCAACAGCTAAGCTGAATTTACAGAAATAAATAACAAAATCTTTCTAGGAATATAATTAGCTTTGAGTTCATTGATGGGGCAGCGGGCTTGCCCCCCCCTGTAGCGCACCACTCTCCTTGAGTGTAGGAGACATACTGTTTGGAATTCATTATAGTGCTGACAGACAGGGTACAGCACAATACCTTGTAGTATTTCAGCAGAGTGCTGCAGGACACTGCAGGGAATAGTGCAATTCCATGACAAATAAGGCATTTAGTCATGCAGAAATTTGTGAGATGTATTTTATTGCATTTTATCCTAGCTGATTCCATTGAATACCAGGGTGTAAACTGAGTGAAAAAGTTCCAATTTTCCACTGCCTGGCTCCATTGACCACCACTTGCACCATCGGTGAGGCTGGGGATAGGTCAATGCCAGCAGAATGCTTGGCTTTCATGGCATTAGCATGTTTAAGAAATTACCATGATCTAAGTATGACTCATAGCCCGTGAAAATCACAGTTTATGGATGATCTTCTAGCATATAACATAAGTTGTACTACTGGAGTCAGCAATTCTTCATTCAACATATGCCTCCTTTCATTCACCAAGCCATAAGTTTCAAGCTTGCTGGACTTGGATGTAGTATATGTCTTTAGGACAAAAGAACGTTTGTGTACTGCAGAGTGACTGGTTCTTTCACTGCTTTCTTGGCTAGAGATAAGTACCACATCCTCCTTGACAAGACTGGTGCCACAAGTACAATCCTGTTGTTGGACCTCTGGATCTTCTGCAACACCGTGCATATTAGTGGAATGGACAGGAAGATGTATGTCCTTACGAATGACCAATTTATAGATACTGCATCCACTCCTTCCATTCCCTGCTCTCGAAACCTAGTTAAGAACCTTTGTAGATTGGTATTCTGTGCTGGTGTCATGAGGTCTATCTGAAGAAGGCCCCACCACCTCTCCAACTTGTGGAAACATGTGAGTGCAGCTGCCGCTATCCTTGATTGGTCATCCTCCGACTGAGCCAATCTGCTTACACATTGAGGTTCCACTGCTTTTATGGATTGTAAGTTGCACCCTGCCCATATCAAGACTCTGCTTCTCATATCATGCACTTAATTCCCATGCCATATAGTTTGAGGGAGTATGCTATGGTGACCTGGTTGTCTGTACATACTGTATTTACCCTGCTCTCCCTTGTATCTTGGCTTTAAAGCTGATGAGTGCTCAGTATACAGCTGAGCTCACCTTTCCAGTATATTTATTTGTTGCTTCTTTTCAGTTGATGACCATTTTCCTTGTTCTGCTGTACATCCCAGGATTGTGCCATAGCAGAAAAGGTTGGTGTCCATTTCAAGTGTGTTATACTCTTGGTGGAATGAAATCCCTGTTTGCAGACTGGCATCCTTGTTCCAAAATGTCATGCTGGGCACCACTCTTGTAGTGATCCACATTTGTTGTTGGTAGTCTTATGATTTTTGTTCCCAGTTTCTGAGCATGAAGAAATTTTGAGAGTGCATGTGAAGTTTGGCCCATAGGACCAGGTATATGCAGGTTATCAGGCATCCTAGTGGGTACAGGAAGTCCCAAACTGTTTTTGGCAGTAGTGTAGTACCACATTATCAGCTTGCTTCAATATGTCACTTTTCCATAGGGTCTTGTAATCCCTTTCCAAGTCAGTAGCAAATATTGCTCTCAGGTGCTATAGGTTCTGTAATGATGACAGTGTGCTCTTCCTGAAGGTGATGAACCATCTGTTTTCTTGAAGGTGGTTTACCACTATGTGTTGTTTGCAGTGATTCTCTTTGTGAATTTGCTTTGATGGTCCAATCATCCAATTAGGGAAGCAAATGTATTCCTTGCTTCTTTAAGTGTGTCATCACCACTACTGATGTTTTTGCGAATACCCCTAGTACAGATGCTAGTCAGAATTTTAGGAAACTGTGCTGGAAAAGTTGGTCCATGATCAAGAATTGCAGTGGTTCTATGGGGAGGTGCAATCTTTGTTGGATTATGAAGGTATGCATCTTTTAAGTTTGTTGCTGTGAGGAAGTCTCCTTATTCCACCATATATGGCAAGGAATAGAGCGGCCTCATCTTGAAACCTCAAGATGTTATGAAGCAGTTGATGTTCTTCATATCCAAAACAAAGTGATCTCCTCCTGTTTGCTTTGGCACTGTGAAGAATATCCAGTATAGGCCTAAGCATTGCTGATACTTGGGGACTAGCAAAAGCTCTCTGATCTCTGGCAAATATGTCAACATATTTTTTACTTGTACTGTTTTGGAACAGTGGTGATATGATGAGCCATCTGGTTGGAGTAGTAAATCAAACTCTATAACATAGTTATTTTTCAGCATCTCATGGACCTGATGCTTCACTGTGTTAGGTATGCCCCCTGTATGGCAACAGTATTACAGTGAACACATCGATGCCAAGAACATCGACATGTTCACTGTAGTAGTCCGACCGAAACCCTGGCACTCTGTCTCTCGGTCCTGCACTCTGTCCCCTATCCAACTCCAACCTGGAGTTAGAATCCTATCGATCAGGGTGTGTGAGGGGCTCTGGGGTTTGGGGAGCAAAGCCCCCTGATGGAAAACAGCTGGGGTATCCAGCTTAATTTATGTCACCTGCAACTTACGGTCGACAAAATCCATCACTGTGATGGCAGTTGACAACTTAATTGTTGAACCGGCATCATAGAGCCATTGTGTTCTGGGACATTCTGTAGCAAAGTTCTGTAGTGATCCCCCTCTTAAGTGATATTACAATGAGGCCCACCAATTCTTATGCTGAAAAGTTTCTTTTGTACTGTCCACTGCAGAATAGTCAGTTTCACTCTCCGCTAGGTGTATTATTGGATTTTGGGCCCTGCTGGAACTGAGGAACTGCAGCATGAAGAACTAGTTTTTTTTCCTTGAGAGAATTTCTTTTCATTGACTCTTTGGTTGTGACAGGAATGAAAATGTACTCAGAACAATGCCAGAAAAGGCTAATTATGGGGTTCTTTTTCCTTACATAATGACCTTCAATCTTCAGTACCCTTAAGGTATGGTACATGGCATTTCTCAAATACAAGGGATACCTTGAACAGTACCTTGGGTGTAATGTTCTTTGAATCTGCATGTGTGTGCACAACTTCATCTGGAGTGCTCTGCTCAGCATGTTAGACACCAACACCACTGACCTGGCACTTAGCTTCAATGAATCCAATGCCAGGCATGTAAGATAGCCAGAGGCCTGTAGTGCATAATCTGTCACATCAGGGTGCTTAAAATTCTCTGGTAGCACTGTAGACAGTGAATCCAGTCATCTTATGAGGATGCAGCTGGTGCACATTGCCTCTACTGCAGATCATATGTTTAGACCTTTCATGTCATGCAGTTTCTTAAAGCCATCTTCCACCTTCTTATTCATCACATCCATTAAAGTGACTGTTCCTTCATGACATATGGCTGACCTTTGTGATAAGGCAGTAAGTAATAACTGTATTTAATCTGGACTTAATATGAATCCTTCTTGCCTTCTGGAAATGTATACATCTTGCTATATAGTGTACTCATTTCTTGGGGGAGCCTGTCAGGCTCAGATACATACTATGCCTAGTTAATACAGCGTACCTAAACTGAAGGTACTTCATCTACATTTTTTCTATGGCAAACTCCCTGGGAAATTTGCTCAATTATATTTTATTAGGTGCCAGTTGGCCTGCTAGCAGAGGCCTAAAGCTAAAGCACTCTGTGTTCTATCCCACAATCAATTTCATTTTTTTATTAGTAATTTGTCCACCTCTGTAATGACTGACCCTCTTCCACCAGTCCCCTCAGCTCCATCACACCAGCATCCACCAGAGCTTCTCTCGATGGCATGGAGGTGCCCAGCTGGCTGGGTGTGGAACTTGCAGAGGACCGGTGTCATCCTGCTGGTCGACATCTTTCTTCCATTTTCTGCTTTACCCCCTCCCCCTTGCGGCTTGAGCATGCACATGTGGAGGCATGAGCATGCCATGTACTCATGCCCCTGTGCCTCCCTGGCTCCAGTGCTGCCCTCTGGCCTCCACTAGGGATCAGCCAAGGAGTAGGATGACAATCCTCTTTCCCCAGGAGAGGAGTGCAGTCTGTTGGATGCTTGATCTTCTCCATCCCATACCGAACCCCAGAAATCCAAGGTCACTTCCAACCCCGGATCACCAGCATGGCACGAGGTGTGGCATCCAGCACCTCAACCCTTAGTGCCACTGAGCTGGCCCCCCACAACCAATTTCTAACCCAGTTTACAACCTTGGGACCCAGTCCCAGGCAGCCTAGCTTGTTTAGAAGCCTGTTATGTGGAACAGTGTCAAAGGCCTTGCTGTAGTACAGGTAGGCCACATCCATTACTCCTCCCTGATCCACTTCCCTGGTCACTCTGTCAATGAAATCTATCAGATTTTTTTGATGTGACCTTCCCGCTGTGAATCCCTGCTACCTCAGATCCTGTGCTCTGCTGCATTCAAGATGTTCCACAATCCTTTCTTTTTAGAAGTGATTCTTTTATTTTCCCCACCACTGAGATCAGGCTGACCGGTCTATAGTTTCCAGCCTCCTCCAGTTCCCACTTTTGTGCAGAGGGACTACATCTGCTCTCCTCCAGTCCTCTGGCACCACTCCCATTTCCAGAAAGTCACTGAACAGCGCTCCCAGTGGTGCTGCCAGCACCTCCCTAAGCTCCTTTAATATTCTAGGATGTATCCTATCTGGTCCCATTGCCTTATGCCCTTTCAGTTTTGTGAGATCCATTAGAACTCTCTCCTCCTTAAAGGGACTGGTGTCCATCTCCTTCCCCTTATTGCTCCTGCCACTTAACTGTGGTCCATCACCTTCACCCTCTTCCATAAATACTAAACACAAATATTTGTTCAGGATTGTTGCTTTTTACAAGTCCCCTTCTGCACACTCCCCTTCTTCCCCTTAAACTTTACAATCCAACCCTTGTCTTTCTCCTTTCATTAAACTAACATACCTATAAAAAGTCTTGCCCTCTTTCTTTACTGCCTGAGGCAGTTTTTACCTCTGTTTGCACTTTTGCACTCCTGACTGCCTTCCCTGCCTTTGTCTGCTTTTCTAGATATATTACCCTCACCTCCTCCTTCTGTGTTTCCTTGTACTTCTGGAAAGCCACATTTTTCACTTTTACCTTCCCAGCCACTTTCTTTGTGAACCATATTGGTTTTCTTTTTCTCTGGGCTTTGTTTATTTGTCTAACACAAAGGTCTGTTGCTTCCACTATGGCTTCTCTTAGATGTGTCCACTATTTCTCAACTCCCCACAGTCATCCCTTTCTGCTAGGTCTTTCCTAAGACATTCTCCAAAGATTGCAAAGTTTGCCCTCCTTAAGTCCAGGACCCTCACTTTTGTGTGGCTTGACTCTGTCACTGTACTCCTATTGAATCACACTGTGCGATGATCACTGGACCCTAGGTGTCCACCAACCATGACATCGGCAATTCTGTCCCCATTGGTAAGTACCAGATCCAAAATCATACCCTCATGCATGGGCTGTAGCACTAGCTGCCTGAGGCATGCCCCCTTCAGGGAGTCCATTATGTCTCTTCTCCTGGCTTAGGCTGCAGTTGAGATGCGCTAATCAACATCTGCAGATTGAATTCATCTACAAGTAGCACTTCTCCTTTAGTCACCATCCTATGGATGGCTTCCACTAGAACTTTGTCCAACTCTTCACCTTGTGCTGGAGGTCTGTAGGTCACGCCCATGCAAACAGCGATGCCACTGCCCATCTCCAGGGTGACTCACAGGATCTTCACCCCACTGTGAACCCTGTAACTCAGTTGCTTATTTACCCTCGCTGACATACAAAGCTCGCCCTCCTCCCGTTTTACACTCCCTGTCTTTCCTGAATAGAGTATAACCTGGTTTAGCTACATCCCTGTCATGGTTCCCATTATACCATGTCTCAGTAATAGCTACAATGTCCAGGTCAGCCTCTGCCATCAAGGCCACCAGATCAGGGATTTTATTTCCCAGGCTGCTTGCATTCGTACACATGACCTTCTTTATTTTGCTACTTCCCCTCCTGGCATCCCTTCCTTTCTCCTCATGCTTTCCCTCACTACCGCCCCTGCCATTAATCCCCTTTTTCATCTTCTCTGCTATTTTAACTTTTCCTAGTTTAGTTGCCACTGGTGGTTCCACAACCTTAGGGTCCTCCCTGTGGACTACATTAACCTGTAGGCGTGGGAAGCTTGTTTCTCCTTGCTTCCTTCTTCCAGCCTCCTTGGCTAGTTTAAATGTTTACCAATGAAGCATTTAAACTGCTCTCTAAGGACAACAGCCCACTCCCTAGATAGATGCAGGCTGTCATCCTTGTACAGGCCCACGTCCCTCCAGATGGGTCCCCAATGAAGCCGAATCCCTTCTCTCGGCACCAGTTCCTCAACCAAGCGTTGAAGTCCCTGGTGTGGAGATCCCTACCTTTCCCCTTGCCATGAACAGGCAGCACCTCCAAGAAGGTCATGAAGTTTGTTACCTTCCCAAGGCCCCTCCCCAACTCCCTGAACTTCTCCTGTACTCTTCCTATCCCTGCCTTTTCCCTAGCCAGGTCATTTGATCCCAGATGGACAATGACATCCAGCTCCCCCCACCTTGCTGCCACCTTAGTAATCCCCTGGATCTGGTCTCCATCCCTCTGAGCTGTGCCTTCTGGCTGGCACTTAACCTCCTTGTCCACCCCACTGCTTGTCCCTAACTCCACTCCCCTGACTATGGAGTCCCCCACCAGGAGTTGCTTCCTCTTCCTCTTGGGTCCTCTGCTATCCCAATTGAGGTCTCCACCCTGGAGGACCCCCACATCTGTCCCTACCACTACTTTAGGTGCCTCTGTGTGACTGTCCTACCTTGACAGTAAGGTGTGGGAGTTCCATAGTGGCATGGGATTTGAGATGTGCCTATGCTTCTCCACCTTAACCCTCCCTGAGCCCATCATTGTCTATCCATTCCTCCTTCCAGGCATCCTCTGATGAAGCAGAAGTGGACTTGGTGGTCCCTGAGTGGGGGAGTTAGTCCTGCCAATTCAGCCTTAAGTCTGGTAACCTCCTCCCTCAACCCATAGAGGTTCCTGCAGATGGGGCATCACCACAGTCTCCAAAAGGTCTCCCTGAAGACTGCCACTTCCCAGCCACTCCACTGCACCACTCCCATTATAGTTACACCCTGTATGTAGACCTTACCTGTTCCCCCCACCAATTCCCACAATACAATAATGAACCTACAGGTTAACAACTTCATCTCCTTTTTTTTTCCTTCTTCTCTAACCTCTTTCCTCTTACCTTTTTCTACCTGCGTATACTATCTAACCTTGCCTCACCGACTCAATTTCGAAACCCCTGATGTAGTGTTCAAATCCTGTAAACTCCGGCTGACAACTCCCAGATGCCCTGTTTACCCATACTCCATTGGAGCTACGACTTCCCCACCTCTGACTTGTTCTGGTGAACCCATCCTTTCTTTTCCCACAGGAAGTATCTGTTGTCAGTCACTCCTGGTGCCTATAAGATTGGAGCTGACTCCGGGTGGCAAGGCAGTTCCAACCTTTAGGAGAGTAACTGCTTTGTACTACCTCCTTGTCCCCAGCTGGTCTAGAAAATAAAAGACATGTTGATCTCCTGCATAAAACAAAAAGAACACCACAATAGCCACTATCAGCTTTCTTGCTCATTTTTCCCCTGCTGGTCTCTTACTACAGAAATATGGTCAGTTCCATTTTACTGTTAAGAAAGCATAGAAGACAATGATAAACAAGAACCAGTTAAAAAAAAATAACTAACACCTTGCCATGAACAAGCTAACTGTTAATGCAAAGTGGAAAGCTTATTCCTACCTACAGGAACATAAGATACCAATCCTAGTATATACTCAGTCTGGAAAGATACCCTGAATGATGAAAGAAATGTAGTGCACAACCCATTCTGAGAAAGTCTTGAATGTCCTACAACAGTGCCATACAGGGTCAGTCATCC
The DNA here is from genome assembly GCA_016271365.2 of Neoceratodus forsteri. Classification (NCBI taxonomy): domain Eukaryota; kingdom Metazoa; phylum Chordata; order Ceratodontiformes; family Ceratodontidae; genus Neoceratodus; species Neoceratodus forsteri. Next base: position 884,306,097 of record CM057459.1, read on the forward strand.
CCAGGTCATCCATTTAGTGTGGATATGTTTGTATCTGGTGAGACACCTGGTGCCAGGTGTTGGCATACATCCCTGATGTTGGGATTCTACACCATGGGGATGACAGAGAGGGGCCCCACATCAGGTTAAACTTACTATTGGTACCTTCTGCAATATGCGACAGACATTTAGTGTTGGCTAATTTTACCCATAAAGGTTCTTCATTGTTCAATGGAGAGAATTTCTTGTGATCTCCATTTTTGCAGCAGGAATACTTTGATTTCTACTGAAGCTGTTTTGAGCCAACTGCAATGGTGTTTGGTAAGTAGGTGGCCTATGGGTGATACCTAGTAGCCAAAAGGCATGATTTTCTGGTAATAGGCACATAAGGGATTTAGCACCAAAGGAGATGCACGTTATCCATTAAGGGGGTATGGGGACACACACCCAGAGTATAAGACTACGGTTCCCCCCCTTGCAGTCCACCCCTCCAGCAGTGGTCATTTGGGAACAACTTCATCGCCTCTAGGACTGATAGAATTCTGTACCAGAGATGCATTATCTTGTTTTGTATTAGCAAGGCCCTACTGTCTGCACTTGATTCATTGGCAGTTTTTCAGCAGTCCACCCATTGCTCCTCTGAAGCAGTGACAGACAGCTTGGTTTTCAATTTAGATTTTGCTTTCTGTGTTTGCTCAGGGATCTCATCCAGTATGCATTTGTAAATAGCCCCTGTTTTCCCCTTCTTAAAGCAGACTCTGCCAGGTATAGGAGTGGGACTGGTTGTGCCATTCAGCCCAATTGACTCTTTTATATGAAATCTGGGATATTTTAATTGAAGTATTTAAATTATTTTGTAAAAGTTTGAATTGAACTGTTTGTTTCATAATGCTTTTAAGTACGTACAACACTTTAATTGTTAGAATTGCGCTAAATAAATGAAGTATTATTAATATTATTTTTTAATATTTTAGGAGATGTACTGTGGCATGTCTAACTTGAAGTCATCTAGAAAAGTGTCTTTGGTGTAGGTGAAATTTGTCTTTCAGATTTTGGAAGCTATCTAACAGATTTTCAAATGGCAGGCACAAGTCTTGGACTTTTCATATGCCTGTCTTGTGTTACCATGGCCAAAATAAAGGTCTACAGTTCACTTGAATTAGTGGCTTATTTCAGAGGGGGCACACGTCAGGCATAGTCAGTGCAGCCTTAGAAATTTTGCATAGTGCCTGCCAAGTATGTATGGAGTACTTTGTTGTAGGCAGAGGATGAGTTTGTTACAAATCTTATTATATAGTAGTGCCCTTGGTGGAGTACCTTCAGCAATAGCCATTTGCATCTATATTTATTTATTTAGTTTTTGTTTATTGAGTAGGTGTGCTAGCCATAGAAATGACTATTTTCAGGAGATTACAGAGTGGAATTACATAAAACACAGAAACAAAACAAGGTTTTACATTAAAAATACAAGCAAGGTGATGACAGCAAGGTACAAAACAGTGTGATACATGACAAAACATGCTGTAAGGCAATTTGTTGGCAGGTGCAGGACATAGCTCACATATTTGCAAGGAATTATCATCATATCCATTAAAGTGGGGGGGTTAATGGGTTGGGATGAGAACCAGTGTATATTGCTAGGTGGTATTCCAGGAAACAGGATACACCTCAGACCCCTCCCTTCCAATGTGCTCAAAATTTAACTCTAATGTTTTGAAGGGGAGTGCCATTCCACATAATCCACCTCCTAGTTGTCCATTTTGAAGAATGAGGTTCTGGGCATTGAGAGAAGGATATGGGATTCCCAGTGTAGATGTTTGGGCAGAGAGATTATTTTGTTCATGGCTATTTTGCCTGCCATAGAGAGATTAAAAAATTTCCATCTGTCCATTTCCATTTTGGTAAGTAGAGGTGTAAGGCTGGATGCTGCCCATTTGACGTGTCAAACAGGATATGGATGCACAGGTAAGTTATGCTCTGTGGGGCCCATCTCATACCATGGGATGTGAAGGAGGTACTGTGACAGAAAGTGTGTAGCAGAAAGACCTCTGTTTTACCTGGGTTCAGCCTGAGTCTAGATTCCTTGGAGAACCTTTGAAGGGTGTTAAGTAGGGGGTGATTGCCTTAGGGCCATTCTTGGTTAGGACTAAGAGATTGTCTGCATAAAGCATAATTTTATATTCCTGGTCCTCTAACATCATACCTGGTATGTTCCTGTGTTATCTCAGAGTGATTGCTAGATTGCTAAAGGCTCTATTTCCAGAAAGAAAAGTAGGGACAACCGTAGTGACCACCAAGACATCCAACATTTTGCACATGTGAATGTTCTTTTTCCCTGTATGAAATGTTAGATACCAGGGTGGTAACTGTGGTTGCTCTTTACCTTTGGCTCATGAATACTCTGGTCGACCATGAAAATCAGACTTTGGCCCATGGACTAACCAGAATAAACTAACAAATCAAATCAGCCATGAGAAAAGTTTTTTTTTTTGCATGCTCTGTTTTACCCCTACCAACCCAGCTGCCCTCTCCTTCATGAGGCCATCTCTCACCTCTGCCACTTCTCATTCCACCATCCACTGCCTCCTGCTGACCAGTGTATCTCTTCATCTGGGGACCCTCTACCCATGGGGGCAACCAGGAGGGGAGATCAAAGTGTCCATAGGCACTTCGTTGCATCTACATCAGCCAGAGGTGCAGGACATGGGCTTCCTGGCTTTGTGACAAGGGGATGCAGAATGCCATCATCCAGCTAGTTTGGGTGGTCATTTTTTCACTTCTTCTACCCCACCCTAATTGGGCCAGAATGAGATGGTGACATGAAGCAGGGACATACAGGGGCATGATGAGGCTGCACGCCACCTAGCACATCCAGCAATCCACCTTCAAGTGCCAAGGCCCTGCACACACCCCAACCCCGGGAGGGAAGCATCTCATGGATGCTATGGAATCCCTCCCTGCTGGTCTCCACTCCTGACACCCAGGGTTGGGGTGTGAACCCGAGTCACCAACATGCCAAATGAACCCCCTTCACTCAGTGCCATGGAGCCGGACAGCTTTCTTGGGAGCTGTTTTTTTATTTTTATTTTGCTGCTACTACTGTTTATGTCCCATAGTCTTCAGTTAGCCCCCCCTTCTGCTTGGTCTGGCCCAGCACCATCATCCTCATGTCACCCAGATCTTACCTTCACCTCCTGTTTATTTTCCCCAGAACCTACCCCTTTGGTTGGGGGCAGGAGAGACTCCTCAAATCTCTACCACAGAATGGATTTTGTGCATTTGGAAGTGGTGCTCGAGTGGCCATATTTGGGACCTGGGCAACTAGTGTCATCCTGCCAGTTGGAGTTCTTTTCTGCTTTTCATCCCATGACACCCTAGGATGTGGGAAATGAGGATGTGCAAGCACACACACATGCAAGTGTGCATGGTGGTGTACCAGCCAATGTCTTCTACCCATGAGCTGCTCCCAACTGCACTGACACCTGTTGTTACCTTGGTGGCAGCATAGCTGTGAAGCTGATTGCTTTTCCACCCCAGAGAAGGAAACCTTCCCCTGGGATGCTCAACCCACCTCCCACCAGCTGGCCTTTGATAATCCAAACTCATTTCATAGTGCTACCACTATTCCAACAGACCAGTCAATAAAGGGATTTTTAAAAGCATTATATTTGTCCAGCCTGGTCTTTTAAAATCCTTATCTGCACACACAAGTAGAAAAAATCATTTTTATCCTTTGACTGTTTCCTGTGTAACATGGGTACACATGGTTTGCCCCTAACAGTAACCAAGTTTTACATTGGAGGGTTAGTACAGCCTTTGCCTTCTTGAGGAATACAGCAATGACTGCTTGACGTCATAACTTTGAGCTGTGCCCATGTTCCTAGTTAGATGTGCATCTTACCCATATGTTAAGCCTTCCCAGGGAAAAATGGATTACTACAAAAATCAGTGTGTTAGAGCAAATGCAAGATGTTACAATTAGCAAGTTCTTAAACTAAGTAAGGGGAGGACGGAATTACAGTATGAGAGTTCAGATACACACAAAGGAGCCAGAATGACTCCCCCATGGGTCTTAAGGGGCAAGGAAAATGGCAAAAGCTGGAAGGGGTACTTGTAGAAGAAAAGGGCACTCAACAGCAACCAAGAGTAGTAAGACCAGAGATGATAAGAAAATCAGGTCAAGAGTTATATATATATATATATATATATATATATATATATATATATATATGAGCTCAAGAAGCATGGGGAATAAAATGGTTGTGCTCCAGCGGAATGAATAGAAATCATTTGCAATAACAGAAACATGGTCTACCCAGGAAAACTGGTGGGATCTAAATGTCCTGGGATACGCCCTGTTTAATTCATTCATTCATTCATTCATTCATTCATTCATTCATTCATTCAGTTTATACAGACAGAAACAGAAAACACTTAAGCCCAAAGGGCATCAGCCTACAGTGCACACAGCCCATACTGCAGCTGATACAGTAAGTTTATGCAAAACAATTTTGTATTTTATCAGCAATGCCACAGATTTTGTTTGTGTGAGTTCAGTATGGGTTTTGTGGTGTACTTTCTTCATGTTTCATTATGTATTTATACATGTCATTGGGTTTTAGCAGGATTCTCAACCTGATGGCAAAACACGACACATAAGACAGATGTCACAGAATAAAGGTTTATTTGTCAAATACCTGTAAAAAGGATAACAATACCTGCTAGGAGTTCAGAACTTCCAAACACTGCAATTTCATCATAGAGAAAACTCAGTGGAAAACAGGCTAAAATGGATCATATAGTCAGAAATAAGAGGGTCTGTTACCTGGTAACAGACTCATCTAAATAGTTAAGATGCTTAACAAAGCAATTCTATTGGTGGGTACAGTGAGAAGCTTGCAATCAAGGCCATCAGGTTTTGCACATACACAGTAATAAGATTTATGCTGAGTAGGGCTATTTTTGGGTTACAATACAATGATTCATAAACTATGCAGATTATAGCATTAAGGCTAATAGCTGAAGGTAGCACGCTAACACCATAAAAATAGATATACTGGATAATATTTTGTAAGCACATCATAGCAAGCATGAGTAAATACCAATACACATCATGCTGTACCATAGAACATGGCAGTCCACATTAGGGACTGTAGGTCAGACAGGTCTACATATCCCCCCTTGTTTCCTGAATAAGAGGCAACACCACTAGGGAAAGTGCGGTCAGTGACAGTTGAGATGAATGAGTAGAATAGAGAAATTGTATGCGTGCACAGTGTTGTTTGAGCATGCGATGTAGACAGCATAAGGTAATAATTAGAAAAAAAATCAAGAAAACTTGAATAATAGCAAAACCTTTAAAGGTGAGTTCCAACCAAGTGTTGGACAATGCCATACTTAAATCACCATCATAAAATAGATCATTCAGAGAATTGTCTGCCTTAGAAACATTGTTACTAATATGGATAATGTGTGTATCCTTTCTGTCTAATAAGGATCAAAGATTCAGGGTGAGAGGGTTGATATGCACATTAAACACTGGTAAATACTGTTTCACAGCATTCAAATAGTCAGAGTCGCTATCAATGTAATCAAGTTCGGGGGGGCAGGTTTGATAACTGTATGGCCAATGATAGTGCACTCATGATGTACAAAACAGAAGTTGGGCATAGTTACACCATACATACGAGATCCATAGGAGACTGTCTTATAGTTGGTCATGACACAGTATTGTCCATCACTGTTGTAGGTTACTCAAACTTGAGGAAGGCACTACATTGTGAGTTGTACTGGACAGGTAATGGAAGCATTCATCATCTGGCTGGTGAGTTGTTGTACAATCTGTGGCTGAATTTTAGTTGCATTCAGCATCAAAAGAGGTGATGTGGCACACTGGCACAGTGGAAAGATTCACCACTGTGACACTGGTGACCCAGGTTCGGGAACTGACTCGGGCATCAGAGGGCTGACCAGGGGGAGAAGTCTTCAGTGTCCGATGACTGCTCACCTTCTTTTGGGGGTAGGGCAGTCTGTGGCCCAGTGCTTGCTGACTCCTGACAGAGACTGGAAGAACAGCAATGCAGCAGTGCTTCATTGCATCAGGAGCATGACAGATGTCAGCATTTTCCCTGAAGTCAGTAGCACATCAGGCTTCAATGGGGAGAAAAATTTGAAACGCTCCCCGACTGACCAGATGATGGTCACTGGCCCCCACTGCTGCAAAAAGCCCTGGACAGCCAAACCACCTCAGCAGCACCCCGTGCCAATCATAAAAAGTGCACTGGCCACCCCCACTGACACCTTCTCCCTCGGAGGGGACATATCCGGCAAAGAGATATGATGGGTTACCTGGGGTAGGCTGTGATCTGAAGTGGTGGCTGGTGGCAGGGATGAGTGCTGGCAGGGTCCATGGCAGACCTGAAGGA